>QANY01013766.1:0-533162 GCA_003255025.1 Datisca glomerata | reverse complement strand
GATGTATATTTCAACACTCAACAAAAAATATTGTCCCTTTTAACACTTTTCATCTTAGGCTTATAATTTGCCCCATTATATTTGGATTTTCCAGATGTCGTCAAAAGTATTAACCAAAATAAAAAAATAATTTGTTTGACTTACAAATTAAAATAAGTTTAGGACAAAAGGATAAAGACATTTTGAAAGTGAACAACAACAAATTGGATGGATTCTACAATGCCAATCACTTTGCTTTCTCCTCTCAATTGTCTCAACCACTCAGTATAAAACCAATTCGATCATGAATCTTCACAAGTATCTCCCAACTAAAAACCAGTTCCTCTCTAAACACAGGAAAAAAAACTCTCATTAAATATGGCAGAGAAGGAGGGGGGAATAGTCAAGAAAGGGCATGAGGTGGGACTAAAAATGGCAGTTTCACTGCTAGAAGAATTTGAACTGCCACTTGGCCTACTCCCACTGGCTGATGTGATAGAAGTTGGGTTTGTGAGAAGCACAGGATACATGTGGATAGAGCAAAAGAAGAAAGTAGAGCATAACTTCAAGTTGGTGAAAAAGTTGGTGTCTTATGACACTGAAATAAATGGGTATGTGGAGAAGAAGAAGATAAAGAAGCTTAAAGGAGTGAAGGCTAAGGAACTGATGTTATGGCCTCCTGTTAATGAAATTAGTGTTGATGATCCGCCCACTGGTAAGATTCAGTTCAGGAGCCTTGCTGGCATTACCAAAACCTTCCCTGTTGAGGCTTTTGCTTCTGGTCAGTGATCACTGATATTCATGATGTTTGAAATTCTGAAGGTGTTTCATTTTGCCCTATAATGGTTAACATTGGTGTGTAATGTTGACATTGAAGGGCTTGTTTTGGTTTGATTTCTTGTAGTTGAATATTAAGTGAAAATAAGTCATTGTGTTTGTGACCTAAGAAAAAAGTTAGTCTTGTTGTCTCGATAATAGCTGAATTGGTAGTTACAACTCTTCTCAAAATAAGAGGTCTCAAGCTAAAATCTTAATTCTCTAGCTCACAAAATAAGATGGCATTAACGTTTATATGCACCACATAATATTAGTCACTTAGAACACTCATCGGATAGCTAAGGACAATGACGAAATTAAGAGTCATTCTATGGTACTGAGAGTGTATGTACCATACATGAGAAGAGAGAGATAATTTTCTTCTTTCTCTCTTCTCTCAGTATTATTATTGTTATAGTAATATAAAATTGTCCTTGCAGTTTCTTAAGTAAATAAACTGTATTGCAAACTAAACAACCACACAAAAACAAAAATAAGGGCATACCCAATGGCCACAAAAAGCAAAGACCAGAAGACAAGACCAACTCAAAGAGGTTCACCCAATAAATGAGGGGGAAACATAACAACCATCTATTAAGAATTAGCTCCCAATTAGTACAACTACCAGTAAGGTCACATTTCTGCATGATGCGCTGCCAAACAACTTGAGAGAGGAGCTATGCTATGAATGATTGGTCTCTAGGCTCTTGACATTCAATACATAGCACACAATCTGGGTCTGGAGCCACTCCTCAGTTCAGAAGCTTGTCCTTAATTAGTAGAGAGCCTATTTTGTGAAGGCAAATCAGGTTATGAAACTCTACCTACGTCAATTGTTTCAAAGATGTTCAACGATTTGGGTTCTACCAATTTTAAATCTTCAACTTTTGTTTGTCACCACGTTGACATTAAACTTTTCAAATGGTAAAAACAAATTTTCCATCTATTTCCGTAATCTCTCTGGTCGTTACTCCTCCGCGCATTACCACCCCAGTATTCCCTCCGCTGCCTTGCTGACGAGTGAAGCAAATAATGCAGAAACGGTAAGAGAAACCCATTCAAAGATAAACCTTTGACCATGTCATCTTCATAGCTCTCTTTCACTTATATTCCAAATCCAATAGAAGTTTTCTATGCTAGAAAAGAAACAAGAGCACATTATCCCGATAGCTCAAAATGCTACAATATCGATATTGTAATTGTGCCATAGCAGATCCCGCTGTATGAAAGTAATACTCTAACCATAGTTAAGAAGTAAGTCATTATAATAAAAAATAGAAACAAACGGAACTTATCACGTTGATAGATTACAAATCTAATATTATTGATAAGTCATGTCAATCAAACATATTAAAGAAATATGATGAGGTAGAGGAAAAACAACGAGCTATTTTATTGCTTAGTCTGACTTTTTATGAAAACTTTAACAATTTATGGACTAGTTGTAGTATTAGCACTTTTGTTTGCGGATCCTTTTGTTTAATCTTAAAAAAATTAAGTACTTTTTTCTTATTTATTTTTATTTCCTTAAATTCGCTACTCTTGCCTTTTCGAATTATATGAAACATTCACTCTTACACCTACTTATTCGTTGGTACAATAATCTATGGGAAGGATTGATTTATTAAGGATCATATCTCGCGTATATTCTGTTGGAGATAATAAAGGAAAGACAAGTCAAAAAAAAGAAATAAAAGAAAAAATATGAATGAAAGTGTGTGATGTGAAATTGAGTGTGATTTAATCGCACATTGGAAACTTAAGAAAAAGATGTTGAGTTTATAAACCCAACTCTCATGCCTTGGGAATAGCCCCAATGGGCACCCCACATTTTGTGAGGAAAAGAGGACCTAGATGGCACATGGTCCTCCTATCACACGCGCGCGTCGCCGCCGTCAGACTCTGTTGGGTCGGGTCCGGTCCGGATCAAAGAATTATTTTTTGGATAAATTTTCTTTTGATTATTACTTGGAGAGGAGAGGAAGACTTGGAGTTTTGAATTTGTCAAAGCTAAATAAATATCTCATGGATTATCTGCGGAAGATAATTAGACTTTATCAGCACTAATTTCGTGCTTATCTCCTTTATCCCCAATTTTGTGCATTACCTTATCAGCACTAACAAATTTTGTTACTTGCTCCCCAAGCTGCCCACGTTTTAAATAAAGGCAGTGTGTGAGCAAATAAGGGAACTCGGTTTTGATCTTCATTAGAGACTTCATTTTTATCACCATCGAAAAATATGATTTTCATCACCATCATCACATATATGCATATTGAGAGAGATATAGAGAGTTCGGAGAGAGTCTGAGTTATTGGTTGTTATACTAAGATTTAGATTGTTGTATCTTGCAGAGGTGATTCGTCGTAGTCTCCAAGCACCCTGTGGATGATGATTATAGTCTTTAGAACATTGCTTACGAGCAATCCTCGATCTTCACTTATTTCTGCTTTAATTATTAGAATTTCAGTTGTATTTAATTTCTTTATTTATTTCTGAATTTCCCGTGTAAAAATTCTAATTATTTTTGTTGTAATCGTCTCTGTTGCATTTAAGTTGTATTCGTTCCAATTTCATTGTACTGTTGGTTTATGAAAGCATATTGTTCCATCACTACCTACAACAATCTAAAGATAATATCTATGGAACAATCTGCTAGAATCAAGACTTTGCACGCTGAAAGACCTGAGAAGTTCAAAGGGGACGATATTAAACAATGGCAACAGAATATGGTCTTCTATCTGACCACTCTCAATCTAGCACATCTGCTGACGGGCAATATTCCTCATGCACCGAAGGAAGGACAATCGAAGGAGCTAGCATCAGCACGGGAAGCCTGGATTCATTTGCTGAAACTATAACTTGAACGGCTTGGTAGACACCCTCTACAACGTCTACTCGTCGTTGAAGATGGCAAAGGAGTTGTGACAAGACTTGGAGAAGTATAAAACTGAGGATGCCAGGATGAAGAAGTTTATCATCGGAAAATTCTTGAAATACGATATGGATGATAAGAACACGGTAATCAATTAAGTGGAGGAATTACATATCATCTTCAACAACATGAAGGTGGAGGGGATGATCCTGAATGAACTATTCCAAGTCACATCCATCATTGAGAAGTTTTCACCGTCGTGGAAAGACTTTAAGAATTATCTGAAGCACAAGCGTAAGGAGCTTAGCATGGAAGATCTGATTATTCAGCTGAGGATAGAAGAGGACAACCAGAAGAATGAAAAGAAAGCAATGTAGGCAACCTACGGAATGAAAGCTACCTTGGTGGAAGGAAATAAATCCAATCAACTGAACAAGAAAAAGAAGACATCGACGAGCAGTGCTCAAAAAAGTAATTCAGATAAACACATTAAGGGCAGTTGTTGGGTGTGCGGTAAAGCCGGACACGGGGTAAACAACTACCGTTTTAAGAAAGATCAGAACAATGGTAATCAACCTCGTAACAGCAGGAAAATGAATCAAGCAAATATGATGGAGATAGATGATCTATGTGCTATGATTTCTGAGATCTGTGTGGTCGCTGACACCAAGGAATGGTAGGTTGACACTGGTGTGACGAAGCATGTGTGCAGTGACTGAAATATTTTTTCAACTTATACAGAGGTTGAAAAGGATGAAGTTCTCTATATGGGGAACGCCTCAGAAGTTGCTGTTAAGGGAAAGGGAAAGGTCGTGCTGAAGTTCACATCAAGAAAACAACTCACTCTCGTGGACGTCCTGCATGTGCCTGAAATTCGTAGGAATTTGGTTTCAGGATCTATTTTATGTAAGAGTCGATTTAAGCTTGTCTTTGATGCTGACAAGTTTATTCTGACTAAGGGAGGGATGTTTGTTGGGAAAGGTTATAGTTCTGATGGTCATTTTAGACTTAATGTGTCTACTATAACTCTTACTATTATTGATAATAATTCTTCTTCTTCTGTTTATATCGTTGAATTGTCTAATATATGGCATGCTATATTAAGACATGTTAATTTTCGATCCTTACAACGAATAATTAATTTAGAACGTTTGCCTAGTTTTACTTTAGAAAAAGAAAATAAATGTGAGATATGCGTAGAATCTAAATTTGCAAGTAAATCATTTAAATCTGTAGAAAGAACATATGTCTTACTTGATTTGCTACATAGTGATTTTTTAGATTTAAAATTAACACCTAGTAGGGGAGGTAGAAAATACTTTATTACATTTATTGATGATTTCAGTAAATATTGTTATTTATATCTGCTTCGTTCAAAGGATGAGACTTTGGATATGTTTAAGACATACAAGTGTGAAGTTGAAAACCAACTTGGTAAAAATATCAAAGTGCTTAGATCTAACTGAGGTGGAGAGTATGACTCCACTATGCTATCTAAATTCTATGCTCAGCATGGAATTGTGTATCAGACTACTGCACCTTATACGCCTCAACAGAATGGGGTGGCTGAAAGGAAGAATAAAACTCTGAAATATATGGTGAACTGTAAGTTGAACAGTTCTGGATTACCCTAAAATTTTTCAGGGGAGGTCTTGCTTACAGCAAACACCATACTTAACAGGATTCCACATAAGAAGACCAACAAGTCTCCTTATGAAGAGTGGAAAGGGAAGTTATCTTCTTATAAAATCCTAAAAGTGTGGGGGTGTCTCGCAAAGGTACAAGTATCGTTACCAAAAGGAGTAAAACTAGGGCCTAAGACGATAAATTATGTTTTCATAGGATATGCATTGAACAGTGCTGCATATAGATTTTTGGTTATTAGGTCAAAGATTTCTGACATAAGTACCAACACTATAATGGAGTCGTCAATGCTGAATTCTTTGAGAATGTGTTTTCATTTAAGGAAGGAAAACACAGTCAAACTGCCAAACGAGGTTTAGAAGAAAGTTCTTATAGAGCTCAGATTGATGAAGAATCTGAACCTGAGCTTAGAAGAAGTAAAAGAGCTAAAATGAGTGCCTCATTTGGTCCAGAGTTTTTAACATACCTAATAGAGGCCGAACCTCAAACCTATAAGGAGGCAATGTCTAGCCCTGAGGCTCCTTTTTGGAAGGAAGCAGTCGATAATGAGAGAGATTTCATTATGCAAAATAACACATGGATGTTGGTAGATCTCTTACCTGGGAATAAACCAATAGGCTGGAAATGGATCTTCAAAAGAAAGCTAAGAGTTTATGGTACTATTGAAAAGTACAAATCTCGGTTGGTAGCTAAAGGATACCGACAGAAGGAAGATATAGACTCTTTCGATACCTATTCTCCAGTGACGAGAATCACATCTATCAAGATGTTGATTTCACTAGCAGCTTTACATAATTTGGAAATTCACCAAATGGATATAAAGATCACTTTCTTAAATGGAGAATTGGACGAAGAAATCTACATGGAACAACCCGAAGGGTTAGTGGTTAAAGGCCAAGAACGAAAGGTTTGTAAACTTGTTAAATCTCTTTATGGATTAAAATTTACGCCAAGGCAGTGGCACGAGAAGTTTGATCACACAATGTTATCTAATGAATTTAAGATAAATGAGTGTGATAAATTTGTCTACATTAAAGGTACTAATGATAAGTTTGTCATGGTATGATTATATGTAGATGGCATGCTTATAGTGAGATCGAATAAGGATATAATATCTTATACTAAGAAGATGTTGGATTCTAATTTTGACATGAAAGACTTAGATCAAGTAGATGTTATTCTTCAAATTCAAGTAAAGCGACATGAAAATGAATATATCCTTACTCAGTCTCATTATATAAAAAAGATTTTGAAAAGGTTTAGGCAATATGAAAGCAAACTTGCGGTAATTCCATTCAACCCAAACTATAAGTTGAGTAAGAATAATGGAGTTAGAGTATCTCAATTGGAGTACTCACAAATAATTGGGAATTTACAGTATATCATGAATTGCACCAGGCCTGATATAACCTATTCAGTATGAAGGTTGGAAAGATATACAAGTAATCCTGGACGTGATCACTAGAGTGCATTATTAAGAGTACTAAGGTGCTTAAAATTTACTATGAAGTACGGATTGAACTACTCAATCTATCCAGCGGTGTTAGAAGGATTTAGTGATGCTAACTGGATATTAGACAGTTTAGAGACTAAATCTACTAGTGGATATATTTTTACCCTAAGTGGTGGAGCTATCTCATAGAGGTCTACTAAGCAGACCTGTATAGCTCATTCAACTATAGAATCAGAACTCATAGCTTTGGACAAGACTTGTAAAGAAGCAGAATGGCTCAGGAATTTCTTGGAAGATATTCTGGTGTGCCAAAACCAGTGTTAGCAATATGTGTCCATTGTGACAATATGGCTACAACTTTTAGAGTGAAAAATAATGTGTATAATGGTAAGTTTAGGCATATCAGACAAAGACATAATGTCATTAAGCAGATGCTCTCCAATGGGGTGATTTCCTTAGACTTTATAAGGTCAAAGGAGAATCTTGATGACCCTCTGACCAAAGGTTTGTCAAGAGAATAAATAAAACAAACATTGAGGGGAATGAGCTTAAAGCCTATTCAATGAATCATTCAGGTGGGAACCTAACATAGTAGACTGGAGATCCCAAGATCTAGGTACAATAGGCAAACTGATAGGAATGGTTCACGTAACACACAAAGAAACTTTACTTCTTGCCATTCCTATGATGTATGAAAGTGTGTTGTATGTCACTGATAAAAGGGTATACTTAGTATTTAATGACGTTGATATCTTGCTTACAAGAGGAGTATAGACATAATACTTTTAATCATCGTCACCTATGTGAGAGTAAAAGTGGGGTCGTTTCTATGAAAGGTGTGAATGGTTTAACCTCTCTAAAGCTCTTATGAACGCGGGATATGTTCAGGACCAAAATGAACAAAATCGTATGAACTCAGATGTATTAAGATGAGATATATGTGAAATTTGTTGTCTCGGTTTATCTCAGAGGAAGTTCAGTTCAAGAACGTAGTTCACTGTTCTTCAGAATAAATATGATAAATTGTCTCTAAGGAAGGTTCAAGTCCAAAAGACACCTCTCCTGATGCATATCTCATCTGCTCTCTCTCATTTCGTTGTCTAGCTAGGACACATTTCATTCATGTGGGGGATTGTTGGAGATAATAAAGGAAAGAGAAGTCAAAAGAAAGAAATAAAAGAAAAAATGTGAATGAAAGTGTGTGATGTGAAATTGAGTGGGATTTAGTCCCACATTGGAAACTCAAGGAAACAATGTCGGGTTTATAAACCCAACTCTCATGGCCTTGGGTTTAACCCCATATTTTATGGGTATTCCACCGCCATCCGTCCGGCCAGCTCAGCTCGGTTTAGTCCGGATCAAAAAATTATTTTTTTGATAAAATTTCTTTTGATTATTACTTTGAGAGGAATACTTGGAGCTTTGAATTTTTCAAAGCTAAATAAATATCTCTTGGATTATCTGCATAAGATAGTTAGACTTTATCAGCACTAATTTCGTGCTTATCTCATTTATCCCCAATTTCGTACATTACCTTATCAGCACTAACAAATTTTGTTACTTGCTCCTCAAGATACCCACATTTTAAATAAAGGCAGTGTGTGAGTACATAAGGGAATTCGGTTTTGATCTTCATTAGAGACTTCGTTTTTATCACCATAAAAAAATCTGGTTTTCATCACCATCATCACATATCTGCATATTGAGAGAGAGATACAAAGAGTTCGGAGAGAGTGTGAGTTATTGGTTGATATACTCAGACTTAGATCATTGTATCCTACAGAGGCGATTCGTTGTAGTCTCCAAGCACCTTGTGGAGGACGATTATTGTCTTTAGGACATTACTTACGAGCAATCCTCGGTCTTCACCTATTTCTGCTTTAATTATTGAAATTTCAGTTGTATTTAATTTGAGGTGCTACCTCGACTCAGCATGGGAGAAGGGGAAGGGGCGAAACTAAACACTTTCATGTTCAGAGCATTGTCCGAGTGAAGAGGCAGCGCCTACCACGCAAAGCTTCCTTTAAGTGGTCGGGCTGCTACTTTTTTAGCACCCGCCTTTATCAATTTAGATGTGTAAAAAACACAGTCAAGTGCAAAAAAACATAGTAGAATCATGCAAGGCATTAGGCTGGTGTGCTTTCTGTCTGTGAGGAAAGAAAGAATAGCGATATGGTTTAGTTCAAATTTGACTGTTTGCAGTATGGGAGCGGAATACCCATAAACCTTTGACCAACTAAAGAAAGGAGATATTGATTTGGTACCACACTGAACACGCAATCGAATTTATGTGTAATTCCTTCATATGTCCTTCTTCAACTCGTTCCAGACATGGGATGAATTTGTTGAATAAAAGAATTTGTATCCTTATCCAGATGAGAGATCTAACATTCTATCACTCTTGCTCGGTGTGCTCATTACTCGTTTTGCTTAGAAAGCTCAACAATCAGGCAAGTAATTAGTCCTATTAGTTTAGTTTCTAAGCTAGGTGACATGAGCTTGGGATTAAGTTTTTGTTAGTAAGGAAGTAGGCACGGGGTGGTAATGGTGGGAGTTTTTAAGGAAAGGTATATTTTCAATCTGAAATCTTCAAAAGGATGGAGCTCCACCAAAACCCTTTCTAAGGATGAGGACACGGTAGTTCTGGAGTTCCCTCAAAAGAACTGGTGGGGGGTCTTTCTGGGTCGGGTTATTCTTCACTCCTTTCATAAAAGAGGCCCTTTTTCGCATACCGACCTTCCACTTAGTTCTACTTCTGGGGTGAAGTTAAGCATTCAGGGCATAAAGGTGTACGATGATCATTAACATGCTTTTTTGGCCCATATCTTCCCACCTCCAGCATATGAGCTTTCGAGAGTCCGGTCTGGATCTAAACAAATTTTTTATCTATGTCTTTCAGCTTAGCAGGATCCAGAGAAAGGCATGCCTACCTACCAGTTCTAAGTCGCAAGATCAATGAAAAAAGAGGCTCAATAGAAGAACAAGTTTTCTTCTTCTTATATATCTCATTCTATACATCGTAATGGAACCATCAGAAAGTACCCTCTCTATTCTTAGGTAGGCCTAGACGTTTTAGGTTATCCCGAAGGAATGGATTTACTAATGTGATGTGCCTCCTCCATAAAGAAAAAACTCATTGAACTTCTTTATCTGATTCTTGTGATCACTTTTCCTGTGTAAATCTTGATTTCATACTCGAAACTAGCTTTCACAAAAAGAAAGCAAAAATAATTCAGACATTGGAATCAACCATGCATGACAAAGTTTACTTGCCTAATGCATAAAAAGTCTGAAACTTTTAGTTTGAAGTCCTTAAACTTTTCAAAAGTTTCAGACTTTCTATGCATTAGGCAAGTAAACTTTGTCATACATGGTGGATTCCAATGTCGGAATTCTTTTTGTTTTCTTCTTGTGAAAGCTAGTTTCGAGTATGAAATCAAGATTCACACAGGAAAAGTGATCACGACAACCAGAAGTCATTAATTAAAGTGATGCAATACTCATACTCACATCTAGCTTGTACATTGATTGGTCCACAGACATCCTATGTACTAGCTCAAGTGGTTCCTTGGCCCTTTGGCCCTTTTCAGTGAAAGGTCTCTTGGTCATTTTACCCTCCAGACAAGATTCACAAACATGGGGAGTTTCAATTTTTAGTTCTCTCAAAACACCATGCTTTGTTAACTAGTTTAATCTATCTAGATTAATATGTTATCATATAACATTTATTTTTGAATTTTGGTTAACATATTTATATTCCAATCAAACTTCGTAGCACAAATTAAAATATAACTTCAACAATATATTGATGTACACCACATTTAAAGATTATATAAGAAAGTAATCCTATTTCCTGAAGAATAGAATAGTTTTCTTTTTTTTTTGTTATTTTTGCTCTATTACATTAATAGACTAACAAAAGGATCTAAATTTTTTTTATATAAACTTTAGTAAAAAATAGATTAACAAAAAAATATTGTATCATAAGTTACATATAACTATAATATAATTTGTGCTTGGTAAGATGCCTAGAAGCAGGAATATGATTGTGAAAAAGTAAGATGTCTAGAAATAAAGATTCCTTTGTTTGGTAACAGTTGAGAATGTTATATATAATTGTGAATATGTTAATTACTTTGTTTGTTTTGATGAAATATTTATGAGAGTGTTATATATATTATTATCAATTGTCAGTTTTGCCCTTGGACCATAATATATTTTTGTTGATTATTA
Organism: Datisca glomerata; assembly: GCA_003255025.1. Lineage (NCBI taxonomy): Eukaryota > Viridiplantae > Streptophyta > Magnoliopsida > Cucurbitales > Datiscaceae > Datisca > Datisca glomerata. The sequence goes on along the minus strand of QANY01013766.1, from coordinate 522,162 downwards.
GTTATAAATGAAGTAGTAAAAATTAGAAGAAAATAAAATGAGAGATATCCGACATGGAGATAACTTAATTTCGAGAGATTTAAGATATCCTCAAAATAAAGATATTTTCACATTTCCACCGTTTACAAACCCCCAAAATTTTCAAATCAAATAATGCAATCCATTCTTTCTTCCCAAATTCTAAGCATATGGTCTCATTTCCCCATTCCAAACACACCCTTAAGAAGTTGTCTTTACTTTTGTTACAGTAATTTACCCATCCAAACGGTTTTTGTGCTACTTATATTTTCTTCTTTACATAGCTATGTACATTAACGTTCACTCCGCATAGACTTACATTTACTTGTCATTTAATTTTAATTTTTTAGTATTGTTGAACGTTGTTTATTTATACTTTTATTGTTGACAGTTATTATTATTATTATTATTATTATTATTATTATTATTATTATTATTATTATTATTATTATTATTATTATTATTCCATATCAATTGATCAGCTCTTCACTTCCACAAACTATAATAATTTTAGGACAATAGTTATAAATTTATAATGGTCTATAATATTTAGTTAATTTTTTGTTTGAGACTAACTATAAGTAAGAATTAGACACACATTAGGCTTAGAAGAAATATCATATGGACAAAAGTGAATAAAAAGACTATTTTAATATATTATTACAGTTTATGGATTTAATATATTGTAGATAAATTTGGATTGTATTAATTTTTTTGGAGATAATTTAATTAGGCAAAGAGAAATAACGATTATCAATTAAATTATAATTATCAATAAACTTTAACAATGATTTGGGGAGTTTTCGAGGCCTATCATGTGGATCTATTTGGAGGAACTTGATTAGGAAGTTACTGAGTCATCCTCATTTCATTGATATTGTTCACGTGTTGGCAGATGGTTTCATCTTTAAGGGTATACGTCATGATCTTCTTGTAGCTATTCGTTTATGGAAAACTGATATAGATACATTTCTGGCAGTTAAAGTCAACATATTTATTGAAGGTTATTGACAGCTCTCTGGAGTATATCATCTATTAGACACGGATCTCCTCAGTTATGTATAGTTTGTGTTTCTGATGTGTAGAATTTTGCTAGTTTTCTGATTTAAATCTGTATTAACATGAGCGCTATGATGATAGCAGTTCATCTCACTCATTTATCTTTTAGTTGTGTGTTCGGAAGCCCATTTTCTTTTTGAGTTTTTTGTATTTTGTGACATTCACTTTGGTTAATACAGTTTACTTTTGTCAAAAAAATAAACTTTAATGGTTATTCCAATTAAAATATAGTAATTTTATGACTACAAATTTTCCACTCTATTATACTTGAACAAGGCGGGGCGGTGAAGGAGTTTCCAAGGGGATTTTTTTTGTTAAAGTAGACCCCTACACTAACCATTTTACAAAAATGAACCCTTAAACTAATTTTAGCTTACCCCTAACTCCTAGCCCACATTTAATTCAAAATCAGCTTGTGAAGTTATCCAAAAACCCCTCAAGAATTTCAAACGACTGCTTGAAAAAAAAAATGATTACACGAAACTCCACCATCTTCGTCTTACTGTTACTCTCTCTCTCTCTATCTCTTTCAAAGTCGCAACATCTCTCTCTCTCTGCAAATCCTTGAGTATTTGTCTCTCATAGCAAGGAAAAACAACAAGGTAAGTTTTTGGGCTCCTGAATTTTTGTTCTGGATTGTGAGGTGTTTTTTTTGTTTCTGAGGTATTTTTCTGGGTTTCTAAGGGGTTTTTTTTTGGATTTCTGCGTTTCTATTTTTTGTCAATATCTGAATCACAACAAGGTTGATTTTTTTGGGTTTCTAATATTTTTTGTCTAGGTTTCTGAGTGTTTTTTTTTCTACTGGGTTTCTAAAGTGTTGGCCTTGGTGGGTGTCTATTTTCTGGGTTACACTAGGGTCGTGTACCCCTCATGTAGTCTACACGAGGACTACACGAGCATCGTGTGCATTTCCTGATCTTATATTTTCCTTGAATATTCTACAGGTTATGACTTCATCAAATATGCAACTAAGATACATCCATGATGTTAACACAATCCCCAAAAGCAAGGGTCAGTGCAAAGTTTAATACCCACTGCATAGTGGTTACTAAGACCAAGCTAACAGCTCCTCAACTCTCTCTATTTAGGGAGACATGTTGTGGCCATCTCCTTGATCTCCAAGCTCTGAAGTTTTCAGCAACTGTCTGCCACTAGTTACTGGCCAGGGAGGCCGAATATATCAACGGCACTCCATCTAAGGAGAAAATCTAGTTTCTTGTCAATGAGGAACCATTATGCTTCTCTAAGAAAGAGTTCTCATTGATGACCGGACTAAAGTTTGATGAAGCCCTTGATGAGAAGAAGACTCGTGGCCCCAATAGACTCTCTGATTTGTACCTTCCCATAGCTCAATCAATAACCATGGCTGAGTTAGAGAAAAAGTTTAAAGACTCTAAATATAAGTCAGATTCTGATGGGGTCAAGATGGCTCTGATTTATTTGCTAGAGCATTTTGTGTTGGGGAAGGAGAATTGTACCCTAATTGAGAAGAGATGTTAGTTTTGGTTGACGACCTTGAAGCATTTAACTAATCTTCGTGCGGAGAGCTCTCTCTTTCCAAAACAATGAAATCATTATTAGCTATTTTTAGTGATCTTAAATATCAAGAAAAAAAATAAAAAAACACTTAAATCCTGCGGTGCTGTTCATGGGTATTCACTCAATGGATGTCTATTTGCCTTCCAGGTACAACTTATTTAATTCTATGTAATGATGTACTAAATAAATGAATCTTATAGCCTACATGAATCCTACACGAATCCCATGAAGTTCTCGTGTAGTCTCAACCCAATCTGTCATCTACGAGGTGATTTGACAGGCAGTCGTTCATCGTTCATAGAACCACCATTGTAACATATCACGGATATGTTCTATAAGACATGTAATGGGAAGCTCTCTAGCATCCTTCAAAACCCCATTCAAACATTTTACGATATTTGTAGTCATTATATTGTATCGCCTTCCATCAAAACAACTTGTACTCCCCCCACCGACACGTATTGTGAAATATTTGGAAATGCATATGTAAAATAAATCATCAGCCAAATTCTGATTGACGGTATACCTTTGATGCTTTCAAAAACAATGCGACTGCATCTCCCTTTTTATAAATTGATTTGATATTTTGGCCTATATGGAAGATGCAAACTCCATGAAGCGCATTGGGAAAGACAACTTGTACAGCATTTAGTATACTTGTATGTCTGTCAGATATGACTACCAAGTCTTCCAGATCACCAATTACATCGTAAAGTTTACAGAAGAACCATTCCCATAAAACATTATTTTCTAAATCCTGCAATTCCAAATGCTATGGGATATACTTGGTTGTTCCCATAATTTGTTGTTGTAACAAATAATACCCCTTTGTATTTGGATTTTAAGGCGGTTGCGTCAACAGTAATGACAGGCCGTATACAGCTGAAAAATTCATGAACAGAGGGTCCAAGACCCATGAAAAAATATTTAAAATGATCCTGCTCATCGATCTCTATATGTGTTATCGTCTCTAAAAAATATTTAATATTGTTGTATTAAAATCAGCAGAGAACATAGTGGAGAGGATGCATACAAACGAGGTCTGTGTAACCATATTGTAGACTATACGATGACTACACGAGGTCCGTGTAACCATCGTGTAAACTACACGATGACCACATGAGGTCCGTGTAACCATGGTGTAGACTAGACGATGACTACACGAGGTCCGTGTAATCATCATGTAGACTACACGATGAATACACGAGGCTCGTGTAGTACTTGTGTAGACATTATGATGGCAAAATAAAAAATAAGTACCCAAATTTTTTTATTCTGACATGTGACAATATGTTGGGAGCATCCTATAGTTGTCTTTGGGAGACCCTTGAACTAATTCCAATGCATATTCCCTAGCCCTCCATGCCTTATGGTAACCTATGTTGACACTGAAATCAAGCTGGACATTTTCAATTATGTCTTTTGGCCTATATATACGTCTGACACCCGTGTATTTGGACCGTATAGAATGTCCAATAAATTAATATGTAGCCTGATGGTGTTCATGTCTCTAAACTTCAATTGTGCATGTATGTGTATTCATGAACTTTGTAACTTTGAAGTATGGATAATTTTTCAATTGCATGGCCTATAACCTCCATTGGCATGTTTTCTCAACACATACAAGTACCAATATTGACTAGCTTGACTTGAAGATCCAAAACTCAAAATTTCTTCGGATGGCCATCATACGATCAACCATAAGTAGTTCAGCTTTGTCACTGTATAAATCATCCATATTTATTGTGTCTGTTACAACCTGATTCAAATCAGCCTGTTACTCACAGGACCCAGGACGTTGTTCATTCAAATTAGGTTGTGATGGAAATGGACAAGTGGTCTCGGGTTCGCCACCAATATTCAAGTCTGGAATTGTTGTATGATTGTCTTCACTAATGGCTTCACCATGGTCATCTCCACGATTTACATCATCATACGCCCCTTGATCAAAATCATCATCATCATCTCCATCAACATCAACATCCTCATCCTCCAAAACATTATAATCGTCATAACCAAAACCATCATCATCATGATAGTTCCTTTCAAAATGATCAAAACTCTCAAATCGAGGAATAATTTCATGCGGAGGTTATTGTGGCATTTTTGTTTTAGGACCCCAACTTTGATAAAACCATGTAGTTTCAGGAACCTAAGGTTGTTGTGACATTGTGGTTTGAGGAGCCGAGTTTTGAGATGAAAAAAATTTAGGCTTGGTACTTACAAACAGTGGGCTTCAAAGTGATTCTGATCCATTCTTCTTATCAAAGAACTGTAAATCTCTATCCTTTAAAATTTTAGCAGGAAGGCGGGGGACATGGCTTCTATAAAAAAATGGTGGATATATCATAGTTTGAGGGGTCTATTTGGAGTTTTTCATGTAATATACCCAATAGCTCGTGGTAAGTGCAATTAGTAGATATCTCAAATATTTTGGTCTTCTCTCCACTAAAAGACCATGTTGTACCATTTTCCACCCAATCTCCATCATGGATTACAAAAATTTGAACTTCAGACATATTTGTATATACATCAATGAAAGAAGTCATTACAAGAAGAATACATAACGAAATGAAACATTACGCGATGATCGTGTAGCCATCGTGTAGTGTGCACGAGGCTTTTGTGGGCATCGTGTAGTGTACACGAGACATTCACGAGCATCGTGTAGTTATCATGTAGTACACTACGTGATGATCGTGTAGACCTTGTGTACTATAATAAGCCCTACACGATGACTACATGATGCTCGTGTAGTTCCATCGTGTAGACTACACGAGAACTACACGATGATCGTGTAGTGTACATGAGGACTACACAAGGATCGTGTAGTGTTCACTAGGAGTACACGATCATCATGTGGTCATCATGTACACTACACGATGATCGTGTAGTCCTCGATTAGTGTAATAGATGTTACACGATACTCGTGAACTGCTGAAGAAGTTTCTGATGCACCACACAATGATCATGTAGTGTACACGAGGTCTACAAGGGGTTCGTGTACCCTGTGTGTAGTCTACACGAGGCTCGTGTAGACCTCATTTTACACTACATCATTATTTTACAGTGATCATGTATAATAAATGAACTTTAAACAACATTCCAGAAAGAAGAAAACAAATAAATATTCCAAGAAAACACATGAAGTGAAAACCCATGAAAGAAGGAAGAAGACAAGTAAATATTTCCAGAAAGAAGAAAACAAAACTTATACTTGTTCTAGAGAAAAGAACTAGCAATCATTTGTTGTTGCAGGAAGAAAACGAAGAGAAAAATGAAGAAGAAGTAGAAAAAATGAAAAATGAATGAGAAATGGGATGTGGTGGGTAGAGAGATTTTGAGTGTTAAGTGAGTAGACCATAACATTTGATTGGACAGTTTGTAAGAAGAGAAATGGGGGAAAAGTGAAAAAGTGGGCCAGGGGTCAGGGTAGAGGTGGCAGCCTGGCCGGCCTAATAATGCTCGGCCAGGTCGATTCACGGGCCGGTCCCAGGCTTTTTAGGCGGTTCACGGGCCGGTTCCGGGTCAAGCCACTAGAATTTTAGGGCGGCTCAGAATGAACCGCTGAACCGGCCCCGTTTACTCATAGGCAGGGCCTGTGACGGTCCGGGCCGGGCCGATCCTGATTAAATAACAGGATCGACCCGTTTCCCTCCCTTTAATGTGATTTAATTTTAAAAAATGTAGATGTTGAGAGTTGAACATTGGTGGAGAATAAATGAAGTGTAGAAATTACCACAAAGCTATATGAAAGTCATGTTACTTTTTTATAATTATTTTATTTTTTTACTTTAAAATCTCAATAGAAAAACTTGTCATACTATGTAAAATAATTATTTTATTCATTAAATTAAATAGTTGAATCACTATAAATTAAGTAAATCCTAATAAAGTATTCATTTAAACAAATATTTATAATAATTATGTAGACTATAAGTATCATAAATTTATTATTTTTATTTATTCAATTTCAGAGTTGATCACTAAAAATTAGGCATATCCCAACTAGGTTGACACCTACCTATTTATTAATCACTTGCAACAATCTCAAAAATTAACCCCCTTGCCCCTCATCCCTGGGCTAGCCTCATTAAAACATTTACTGAAAAAATCTCATTGGAAAAAACCCATAAAAGGAAAAAGAGTACTAGCCATAAGAACTAAATCATACAAGACTTTAAAAATCTAAATCATCTATAATTCATTTTCTAAATCTTGAATGATTTCGTCTAGTTGGTGTTGTCTTCTTTTGATGACATCACTCCAATCATTAACACAGATGAGAGCTTCAACAATATCAGGAGCTAATCTATATATTTTTTTTCTTCAATTACACGTCCACCTACACTAAAAGAAGACTCCGAAAGAATTGGATAACTCGTTAAATTTGTTTTCCACCATTGTCAAATATTTAACTCATCATTTTCTTTAATTCCATATTCCATTTTAAAAAAATTATAAAGTTCTGATCTATGAGAAGTATTAATAATGTTATTCATTTTAAATTTCATTCTTTGTTGAAAATATTCATAGAACTACCTACTTGTGTAGATGAACTACTACCATCATTAATATTTCAATAAACATTTTTATATTTTGATTCATATGTTCAATAAAATAAATTTAATTTTGATGTCAGTTCTTTAATATCTACAATAGAGGAAAGTCTTAAATTCTCAGAAATTAAATCAATACAAATTTAACTCCAACTAATTTTATCCTAAGATCCATAGCAGTAGTAAAACAAAATATTCTAGGAATATTATGCCAATATTTTTCAAATTTTTCTTCCATTTTCTCAACAATAGATCGAAAAGAATTATTTGTCTTATAACGTGCAAAAATGCTAGTAATTTCTAAAAAATGTCTAAGAACAATAAGTGAAGTTGTATAGTAAATATCAGAGCAAATATTAGTTGAAACATAAAAATGTTCCAAAAAGTCAAGAAAATAATTAGCTATTTCACAACTAATATGTAGAGCTCCACCTAGTTTCTACATCCAGTTGTAGATTTCTTGGTTTTAAACCAAAATCTTTGCATGATTTTAAATATTCTTGTTGTCTAGTATTTGAATTAATAATATATGAAATAGCAGAACGTATTTCTTCCAAATACGCTTATATTTGTTCCATTCCAACCTTAATAACTATGTTAAGTATATGACAAGCACACCGCATATGTTATAAAGAATTTTGATTAGCATTAATAGTAAAATTATCTTTGAATAAATTAATAGCACTATCATTTGCACTAGCATTATCAAGAATGATACTGAAAATTCTATTAAAAATATTATATTCATGCAATATACTCATAATATATTGAAAAATCACATTACCTATGTGAGGGTAATTACATCATCAAAAATCTAATATTCTTTTATTTAACTCACATTTATGATCAATAAAATGTGAGGTAACAACAATGTATCTCAGCGTACCACGTGCACTCCATAAATCAGAAGTAATACAAATAGACATAGAAGGAGAAGAAGAAAAAAATTGAATTAATTCTTCTTTCATCTTATGGTAAAGTTTAATTACATCACTTCTAGTAATGTTTCTAGGAATATGTTTATATTGGGGTTCTATACCTTTTTTCATACAGTCTTCTAAATCAAGACCGTCAACATAACTCAAAGGTTGTTCAAAATAGCTATATATCTAGATATATATTCTCTAGGTTTAGATTGTGTATATTTAAAAGTTCCAGAACCATATGCATTTATTCAAGTTTGTTTAGGGTCATTTTTCTGGTGATCTTTTGCATGGTTAATTGAATAATATCTGGAAATTGTTTCAGTTCCTTGACCAACCTTTCCAAGCATAATCAGATGGACAATGCTTACATTTTGCCCTAACTTTTTCACTACCCTCAATAGATATAATATCAAAATACTTCCATATTTCAGAGATTTTAGCTCTTATATTTTGAGGTTTAGAGGTGGCCGTTGATGAAGTTGATAAATGTTCAGATTCCTCATGATGAAAATCATGTTCCTCACTTAAATCAATATTTTCATAATCAAGATATCTAAGATCCATTATGTAAAAAATAAATAAAACAAAAAATTACAAACACGAAGATCGTTGTAATAGATAGACTATAGACGAGAGTTGAGAACTCCTACATAAAAAAAGAAAATGGATTAGATATCATTGTATTTAAGGAATTTAACAAACAAAATTAACTAAATAAATGTGTAAATTACCTTCTCTTAAAAGGCAGAGAGTAAGAGTTGAGAGAGCAGAGAGTAAGAGTTGAGAGAGAGAGGCAGAGAGCAGCGAGTTGAGAGAGCAAAGAGTAAGAGTTGAGAGAGAGAGGCAGAGAGCAGAGAGTAAGAGTTGAGAGATAGAGGCAGAAAGCAGAGAGTAAGAGTTGAGAGAGAGAGGCAGAGAGCAGCGAGTTGAGAGAGCAGAGAGTAAGAGTTGAGAGAGAAAGAGAGAGGCAACGAGCAGAGAGTTGAGAGAGAGAAAGAGGAGAGAGTAGAGAGTCAAAGTCACTTAAACGAAAAAGATGATTGCTTAACAAGCAGTGTTTGCATTAATGCAAGTAATCATTTCTTCACTTACTTTTTTTATTTTTATTTTTAATCAAGTATAACTATTGTAAGCAAACTTGTCATCTAAAGATTGGAGGAGGAACATGTCATTTGAAGAGACATTATGATTTTTATTTTGGAAGTGGAAGGGAAATTTGAACATCGAGATTGTATTTTTTTTAACTTTCGTGTCTTGTTAATTGGTGTTAGGGTATGTATGCCCTTAAACTCTTAGTGTATTTTTCGTTGATTGAATAAAATATTCATTTAAATAAAAATATAGTATCTATCTATTTAATTAAATACATTTATCTCAAAAATATATTTAATAAAGTATTTGACAAAATCTATTGAAATACAATAAAAGTATAATAAAAATAATATTTACACAAAAATAGTATGGTCTAGTGGTAAGGTCAATATATACAAAATCAATGAATTTTTGAGATAAAAAGAATTTGTCCACGAGCCGGGCCAGTTGAGGCCCGTGGGTTGGATGTGCCGGTCCGGGCCGGGCAAGGCCGGGCCAAATGGAAAAACTGCCAGGCCCGGGCTTGGCATGCGAGTCTTAACCGGCCGGATACTGTTCATACACGGGCCGGGCTTTAACGGGCTGGTTCAGTCACTTTCACGGGCCGAATCGACTCACTTACCATCTCAAGGTTATGGTAAATGAAAATTAATGTAAAGATCTATTTCTATAAAATGATTAGTGTAGAATTCAACTTTAACAAAAAATAAAGAACTCTTTCCGAGGGAAGCTGTGAGTGTGAGTTGCGAGTCAGAGGCAAGAGCTGAAGGTATCTTCTTCAGTTCTTCTTCCAGTTGAAGAATCCTCCAAGCAAAAGCGTTGAAGTAACTTCGTTATTTAATTTAGACATAGAAAAATACAGTGGGCAGAGGTAGCGAAATAGGGAAATGGCATCCAACGAAACGGGATCCATTCTGCAATTCGCTCCGTTTCAGAGCGCCGTTGATGAGGGGTTCTGGCATAGACTCTCTTCCTTGAAGCTTAACAAGCTCGGCATCGACGATTCTCCAATTCGAATCACTGGTTATTGCCCTCCTCTTCTTCCCTCTCTTCTTTCTAAGAAATTCATTGAGAAATTCATCGATTATGTTGGTGCATAATGCATGTATTATCGGTATATGATATTTATTCTTGTTTTTATAAAAATTTTGTAATTAAAATGGATTATGATTGGAATTGAATTGAATTTTTGTTTTTACTAAATCATATGACTGAATGCAGGATTCCCTTTTCGTTAGTGGGTATCTAACTAATCTCAGCTCATGAAATCGGAGATTTACATGCGCTTCTTTATTTATGATGCGTTTCTCTGCATTCAGATTTACTTTTCAAAGCTTTTGATTCTCCATCGATGATCAAACTACGTGAATTTCCGTTAATGGGGTGCCTTGTTGCAGGTTTCTATGCACCTTGCTCACACGCTCAGCTCTCAAATCATTTAACTCTTCTTGCCGATTCTTTTCCATCTGAATCGAAAGAGCAGTCATCGGAACCTGTGGTGATTAAAGGCAACAGGAACAGGTGCTCTGTGCCGGGCATCCTTTACAACACTAATACCGTGGAAAGCTTCCATGCCCTTGACAAGCAGAGCCTGCTAAAGGCAGAAGCAACCAAGGTATTTCCCATTCAAATATGTCTTACTCCTAGAATTAATATATGGATCATCCCTGGCAGTTTGAATTAATTATAAATGATTGTCTATGGATTTATTATGCAAATGCCAATTTGTGTAATATGTGTAGCTTCTTGTTATGATTAGATTTGGGAGGACATCCATAGTGGAAAAGCTGTAGAAGACAGTGCAGTACTTTTGAGGTTCCTTGTTGTTTCATTCGCGGACCTCAAAAAATGGAGTTTCCATTACTGGTTTGCTTTCCCTGCGATTGTGCTTGATCCACCTGCAACCCTAATTGAACTGAAACCCGCTTCAAACTGGTTTAGTTTAGAAGAGGTGCCCCATAAATCTTCCTTTTGCTTGATGATTTATTGCTCGAGTTTAAACAACTAAGTTCTTTTTCCTAATTGGTTAAATGCGTAGGCAGAATCTGTTTCAGCTGCTTGTAATGAGTGGAGAAATTCAGCTGGTACATGTTTTTGCTCCCTGTAACATGTTTTTTAAACTACATGTAGCTTATAATTTTCTTATTTCCTTCATTGACTAATTTTATGATTCTTCTGCAGATGTACCTTTCTTTTTGGTTAGTATCGATTCAACTTCGCATGCGATCATTAAGTATCTAAAGGATTTGGAAACCTGCCTGAGAAACGGTGACAAGGTCTGTCTGAATAACTCTTCAAGTTACTTGGAAATTGGCTTTTGCTAATAGAGAGGTTAGTTCTTAGAAGATTAGGTGAAAGAGATAATTTAATCAACTCTTAGTTATGCAGATATAAATGCAACTTCCTTATGCTTGCTGGAAATCCTACTTGCAGGTGGTGTTTGGATTTTATGATCCATGTCATCTTCCAAATAATCCCGGTTGGCCGCTTCGCAACTTCCTTGCCCTTATACATTCCCGATGGAATCTGAAGTCGGTTCACATTTTGTGCTATAGAGAGAATCGTGGGTTTGCAGATATGGGTTTGTCCCTCGTCGGTGAAGCCCTGATCAATGTTCCTCAAGGTAAAAGGAAATTGACTAAAAGCACTACCAATGTATAATTTCTTTACCCACGCTAAAGTAGCTTTCTGACTTGTTAATATCTGGTCAGAATGGAGAGATCCTCAACGTGTACCGAGTGTAGTTGGATGGGAACTGAACAGAGGGAAGAAAATTTCCAGGTGTATTAACCTTGCTAAATCAATGGATCCAACTAGGTGGGTTGTCTGATATTGGAATTCTTAGTTCACTATAATGTCATCTCATAGTAGTTTCACACTTTTTGTTTGCAGTTTAGCAATATCTGCGGCAGATTTGAATTTGAAACTTATGAGATGGCGTGCTTTGCCTTCTTTAGAACTAAGCATCCTGTCTTCTCTCAAGTGTCTTCTGCTTGGGGCAGGTACACTTGGATGCCAGGTTTCTCGCATGCTTATGGTCAGTGCTGCAGACTCTATTTTTTTTTTTCATTCCATCAAATGTGAGAAGTGAGAACAAGATGTCACATATTTTTACTGTACTTTCTCTCTCTCTCTGAATGTGTGTGTGGTTGAAAGATATTTTTAGAGGTAATTTTCTGAAAAATGAATTTGATTTCCTCATTAGCTTTTTTCTGATTTTATTTAGTATGAATCTATTTATAACTGAAAAGCTCAGCCAGAACACTCCTTAAAACCTAGGTGTTAAGGAGAGAAGTATTGAGCCCTTGTAGCTAACATAAAAAGGGCATATTCAGGCGATGTAAGATAACATTCCAACACACCTTCTTAGACCACAACACGGCAACCGAACTTAGCAGAGAACCAAACAAAAATGGCATAAACAAAGGCTCAACCAAGCTCTTATACCAATGGGGTAATAAATACTCAAAGCTAAGAAGACAGACAATTACTAAACTATCCCTAAACCCAATATATCCAACATCTATATATAATTTTTTGGACCGTGGATGATGATTTTGCATGTTTATGCTGAAATACATTGAGCGAATAAAATGTCACTTGTTTTGCAGGCATGGGGGATTCGGAAAATTACTCTAGTTGATAATGGTAAGGTAGCGATGTCTAATCCATTGAGGCAATCACTGTATACGTTGGAGGACTGCCTTAATGGTGGTGAGTTTAAGACGACTGCAGCAGTTAGAAGTCTCAAGCGAATATTTCCTGCTATGGTAATGATTTGCATTATGGCCTCTAAAAGCAAGAACCAACCAGGGAAATGTGTTTATATATTCTCATTCTATTTGTCTATCTTTCATTCTCAGGAAGCAGAAGGTGTTGTGATTTCTATACCAATGCCTGGACATCCAATTCCAAATCAGGAAGTGACTAGCGTGCTTGATGACTGCAGAAAACTCCATGATTTAATTGATTCTCATGATGCGGTTTTCTTGTTGACTGATACAAGGGAAAGCCGGTGGCTTCCTTCACTTCTTTGTGCCAACACTAACAAGGTAATTCGATATTCTTTTTAGTATTACCTATTTATTTGGTATAACAGAATGGTTCTGATATTTTTTTTACTGCTTTTTAGGATAAACATGTGCCTTATATTGAATGTTTGTTTTGTTTGCAGGTTACGATCACTGCAGGTCTGGGGTTTGACAGCTTCTTAGTAATGCGTCATGGAGCCGGTCCGTTTAGTTCTAACTCTGCATCCACATCTGAGACTGCAAATGCTATATCCCTTGACATGAGCAAGCTTGAGCTTAATACAACAGGAGGAAGGCAGAGATTGGGGTGTTACTTCTGCAACGACGTGGTCGCTCCGATTGATGTAACGTTCTGTAATGAAAGATTAGATATAATAACTATTTTTGTGTACATCTGGCTCATGCATAAATCGATCTCTTGTGCAGTCAACTGCTAACCGCACGTTAGATCAGCAATGTACAGTTACACGACCTGGACTCGCTGCGATTGCTTCAGCCCTAGCAGCCGAACTTTTGGTTGGAATTTTGCATCATCCTCTTCGGTAAATCCTCCTAGACTAATTGATCATGACTTGTTTTTTTAACGAGTCAATGAGTATTCACAAGAATTTAGGTGTCATAATCAAATCAAATAATTCCACATAGATTTCTAGAAGTGCTCTGTTTTCGTCTGGGTTTAACATTACAACATATTTACAGGATCTTTGCTGAGGGGGAGATATCAAACTCCATCAATAATGCATCTGTAGAGCAACCGCTTGGTATTTTGCCCCATCAGATTAGAGGCTCACTCTCTCAATTTTCCCAGATGACATTGGTGGGTCACTCCTCGAACAGTTGCACCGCTTGTAGCAGCATTGTAAGTTTTCTTATGCAAATTTTCGGTAATATACGTTTCTTAAGATTATTTTTAGATCAGCAAGTTATATCAAAATAATTAATTTATTCATCTTGAAATAGATCAATGTAACACCAGTGTGATTTAAAATCTTCTGCAGTATTCAGTTTTCAAGCGATATCCGTTACTTCGATTTTCTGCATTGACATGTTTTCTCCCGCATTCTACTCTCTCATCCCCTTGTTTAAATCGATCACTTTCATTCTCCTTGAACAATGCTAAAAAAATATTAAGAAAAATTCCTCCAACCTTCTCTCTAATTTGTTTAAATGACATGGACACTCCCTCTAGTTTAGAAAATAACATGGACCTCCCCTAACTTAAAATTCCATTGACAAAAAGACCCAAGATGTTATCTTTCACATTAACGCTTTTAAAATAAATGGCAATAACGTAAGTGCCCTTTATTTGTTTTTTCAATTATGGGCAAGTATTATAACCCGAAACTATTTTCTCCTAAATCATTCTCTTAAACCATATAGTCCGAGTTTTATTATTTGAGTGAAAAAAATAATCTAAGAAACTAACCAAACTATAAGGGGTGTGTGTTATTTAAGCAAATCTAGAGAGGAGGTTGGAGAAATTTCCTCAAAAAATACTATTGTTTCTCTGCTATCAGAATTCTTTAGTCATTGAGTATTCAAATCCATCTTTAGCTATATCTTTGTCTATTCATTTCCTATTTCTGTTCTTGATTATTGCAGTACTAAAGAATTCATTGTAATCAAATTGTATAGGTTGTGTCGGAATATCGAAAACGAGGATTGGATTTCATTCTCGAAGCGATTAACCATCCTACTTATTTAGAGGATCTGACTGGACTAACTGAGTTGATGAAATCTGCAAGCTCGTTTAATCTAGACTGGGATAATGGCACAGACGATGAGCAGGAGGATGATGATAAATATGTTGAAATTTGAAGTATTTTTAACAGTATTCATATGCTTACACTAATTAACCTTGTAAATGGACACACCACACGTTGATTGTTCCATGATTTCTCTTCAGTTATATTATGAACATGAATCGTGATTAATGATCTGAAAACCTTTTTTTTTATTTCAATTGTGTTGAACGCGTTAATGAAACGAATATAACAGGAAAATAATCAGTATATACTCATGGACGGATCAGATCATAGCTAACCTCAAAGTGCAGCTAAAAAAAATTGCATTTTTTTTTATTTTTTCAGATCTAATCTGGATTGTCTAGATTTGACTGAATGATCCTGATGCAACTATATCTCAGTTGTTGCAAAGCAATGAGTATAATCGGAGTATGATTAGTGGAAGGAGAATTGCAAATGAATTCCTTGACTTCATATAATGAAGATATCACTTGCTTATATACTGATGTTAGCCGATTATGACTTACTGAATCTAAACGGATTAATACAATGTTATCTAACATGCCTCCTCAAATAAATGCTATCTAAAGAGAGGATCAGTTTGTCAATTAAAGAACAGAAAAGAGGAGATAAAAGAGCCTTGGGCTAGTTGATCCGAGAGCAAAGGGAGTGAGTAAGATATATTTCCTAGCAGCTTTCTCTCTCCCAAAATGAAAATCAATCTCTATATTTTTGGTTCGTGCATGAAAAACAGGATTTTAAACTAAGGCAATAGCTAATAGGTTATCACACTAGAGCTGATGTGGAGAAGATGGAAAATATATAAGTCTGTAAAGTCTTAGTCTAGATATTTTAGCAGTAAAGGTAGCAAATTATCTATACTTAGCTTCAATATTGGATCTAGAGATTGTAGATGGTTTCTTTGCTGACCATGAAATTATATTAGAGTCCACAAGAATATCACAAAATGAGAGGTTGATTTCCTATCTCTGATGTTTTCTCCCCAATTAGCATCACTATGAGCATCAAGACAAAGTTCACCAGGCCAAAATCAGCCTCCATGATTAAATGTATCCTTTAGATACCTAAGAATTCTCTTCACTGCAGAAAAACGAATTGATGTAAGTATATACATAAACTGATATCAGACCTTATAAATATAAGATACTGAATACCACCTACTAGGGTTCTATATTGTATTGTATCTGATAAATAAATAATTGTTGAATCTAGATGTTAAGTCTTCACACTTTTAGACTTTTTTCCTCAAATTTCATTTAGAACATTAAAAATCATATTAAATGCTCCAGATAATAACGTAATGAATCTCTGATATGTAGTGTTGAAATGAGAAAACCACAATCCATAATAACCCTAGAAAATCTGGACTTATTGAATTTAAAAATAGTTAAATAATATCCAAGAACATCAGTGACAATTCTAACTAGAAGCACCAGTGGTCTAGTGGTAGAATAGTACCCTGCCACGGTACAGACCCGGGTTCGATTCCCGGCTGGTGCAATCCTATTCGGTTATTTTTACTCTCATAATCAATAATCAATAAAGCGATTGGTCAATTTCATAGAATTGTGATTTTTCTTAACTATTTAAGACTGTAATTTTATTCCAACTCATACGATTTTTTATGCAAAAGAAGAAAAAAGAAAGTTAATGTTTGAGATTCTACAAGTAAGTAGTTTCATAGAAGATTCTGAGCATTTCATTTCCTTTCTCCAAATTCAACCCATGTAATCAAAACATATGTTTTGGTTTTGTGGTTTGGCAACTTCCAATAACAAGAAATACCATTTGACCCAAAATCAAGAAGATAATAAAAGAAAACAAAATGGGTCAAATGCAGCGTCTAAGACTTGAACTCCTTTATATATATAATTTCCATAGCAGATCTTAGAATTAGGCACTTTTTTGTCAGCTAAACACCACACTTCTTCTTTTTGTTTTAAAGAAAATTCTAAAGGTATAAATAACATCTTAATACTATATATTTATTTACATAAAAAAGGAAATAGGTTATCGTGTTTTCCGATAATACTATATGTTTAATACAAGTATTTCGGTTAATTCATATCTTATTTCTCTTTTTAAATCTCGTGGTATATCTCCTCCTCAATATGTTTTACCAAGTTTGTATTTTATTATTTTCTTAAAATTGATTTGCTTAGCTATGTTTACTTCAAACTATTTTCCTCGTTACAATACAATTTTATTAGTGAGACATGCGACGAGATAAAAACCGTCTTTTTCCGAACTAGAATTCTCAATTGAAAATTATTTTCCATTGAAACTCTCTTTTAGGCCGAAAAGCAATAATGATTCACGAGAGTTAATAGTGGCTTTTGCACTTTTTTATTAGGTGAAGTCCTTAAAAGTCATTATATTTATCCAATCATTTTCTCTCTAACCTTTCCTTGATGAATAGTTGAATTTATGTCAGTTTTGGTGAATGCGGCTCATTGAGAGTGGAGTGTGACATGGATGAGTTTAGCATTGAAGACCGCAATAATGCAATCCCACCCAAGTTCATACCAATATGACATTAGAATTGGTCAGCTTTTGTTGATTTTGGTAAAAGAAATTTAGGGCAGTGGTTAATACCCCAATTTTGTTTGGTATGTTGTAATACGTGAGGCAATTTTTTGTACAAATATTTTGAAAATTGTTTGGAAATAGTTTTTTAGAATAAGTTAAAATTAGAATATGTACTTGATTGATAAAACTAGAATAGGCGGTTGCTAAATTTAGTTAGCTTTTAATTAATTTCAAAAACAGAAAAATCAAATACAATGATGATCAGGGTCTAAAATTCATATTTACAAGTATAAGGATTTTCATTTTCTCCATGTTTTCTTTTTTACTTTATATAAAAAAACACGTGATTTGTATGTCATTTATGTCACACACTTACATGTGATTTATGTCACATACGGACACGTACTTTATAATTACTCAATTTGAATAAAGAATGTTTAGTTTTATAGTGAAGTTACCTATTTAAATGTTACAACCCTAATTAAAAAAAAAGACAAAATGTAATTGACAAGCCTGGATTATAATGTAAATGATCATACTAAACAAAAAAAGTTTATTAATTAAAATAAAGTGATTGAACAAAAGAAGATTCATAAAATCAATCAAACTTGAATAAACAAAAACGAATGTCGCACATGACAACACACTGAAGCTTTTAAGTCACAATTATTAAGACCTAAACTTGAATATTTAAATGTTTAATAAATTTTTTTATTTAATTAAGTACAATATTTCAACGGCTTAAATTAATAAAACGAAAACGAATATCAATAAAACTTTGTTTCCTAAAGAGTATTAAAAAAATTTCTTGTTCATCAAACTCTTCTATAGTTTCAGTTGCTCTTAGCAAACGAATAAGTAACAAAATAAGAATAGAGATGTGAATTATTGTATTTAAATCACGCCAAGGTGCAAGTTTTGCTAATCAGATTTGTTTATGTGTTTCTCAATAAAATCTTTTTCTGATTTAAAATTGGCCAAGGCAATGGAAAAATAGAGTAATTTCACTCACCAAAAGTATTTCATGACTCATTTTCTTGTAATCATATTAATATGTTCATTAATTATTAAAATTTGAAATCAATAATCATATTATTAGAAATATGAATGATTGTTTGTGTTTGATAAATCAAATAATGAGAATAAAAATATATGATATTATTAAAATGTCCTTAAAACATAAGTATTATTTTCCTTAATTAATTACTTTGAGGACATCTTTGACAAAAACAATTATTTTGAGGACATAATGGAAGTTAACAAAATCAATTCTAATTAAAATTGCCGGACTAATTCGGAATCAGATTTCAAAATCATACTAAACAATCGGAATGGCAATTTGAAATCGTTTTTTACAGAAATCAACTAAACACGTCATTCCGGAAAGAAAGGATTCTTGAAAGAGAAACAACAGAAACTAATGTAAAATCTTGCCAACCAACGGAACAGAAATTAATTAGAACAAAAAAATGTGTTAAGAGATGAGATCAGGCTTCACCTACAACATTTAATTAAATTTCATGATCATGGCGGAGAAATTGGTGTTCTCTCAAGCCTTCAATTGTCCCTCACATCAAAATCAATATCTATTTAAAAAATATTTTCATAAAATTAAATGATTTATTTAGGTATAAAAATATTAAAAATAAAATAATATTACTAGCTGGACTGACTGCCACCCTAAACATTAGGAACTAACACTAATATCGAGTCACACCGGACAGCGGTTCCCCATCTAGGCAACTAATGACGAGTAACTAATAAGATCCGTACTGTGAAATTCATTTTTAATTGCTTAAATCTCCCTAAAAATTACTTACAAATTGAAAATTAATAAATGAATAATGAATAATGAATAATTTTAATCATTAAAAATAAATTTGGAAGTCAAATTAACAAATATATATATATAGTCTTCGAGATTCAAATTCAATTTCATCCAAAAATCTAGTAAACATGAGTGCATGATAAACTAATTAATTTGATTGAAATCAATAAGTTTATGGCATTAGATAATTAGTATTTTAGATAAAATAATGATATGTAAGACGATGATGTTCAATATTAGTATCGGTTTATAATTAGTATTTTAGATAAAATAATGATGTGTAAGACGATGATATTTAATATTAGTATCGGTTTATAATGTAGGTGCCATGTGATTAAACATCTATGATATTGTGAAATTAAGTTCTCATGTGATTTTTCATATGCATTTAAGCAATACATGGCTAAATAAAATCAATAATTTCTTTTCTCAACACCTTTAATATTTATCATTTTTGTAGAGTAAATGTCAACATTGAACTTTAGATCGTTGGACACTTTAATCTTAAAAATATTAAAAGTAGCATTCTAGTCTTTTAACTTTTATAACATGTACGTTTTTGTCCCAAGTTAAATATATGTTACTATTAAACGAAAAACATACATGCTCGACACGGGATCTACTTTTGAAAGTACTAAAACCTCATGAACTTTGATTGTTAAGACATTTTATCTAAAACTTTAAAAACGAACATTTTATTCTCATAACTTTGAAACATACATCATATGGTTCTAAATGACGGGGTACTTTTCAAAACTGAGAGTGCATTTCTGAGTATTGATATCAAGGGTATTTATTGAACCTCCGTCTGTTAAATCACTCATGATATTTGCTCAACCTCGCACATATTTATTAAATGCGAGTGTCAATATGAGAAAGTAAGGGCATTTGGAGAATTGAGATATTATACACGTGGGCAGCATGGAGAGGAGCAAAAAAATTAGGATCAAGCTGCCTAAGTATTTTGTCAGCTGCCTGAGAAGCTTATTTAAAGGGACATCACTATTCCCTCTCTGCATGTGCTTTTCCCTCCTCTCTCTTTCTCTCTTCCCCAAACAGAGTCTCTCCCTCTCTCTCTAAAGTTCAAAATCATGTCTTCTTCCTCCTCTAACACTCCACCAATCTGGTTATACTCTTACGTAAGGCTCCGTTTTTTCAATCGAATCCGACGGTTCCTGCGTTCCAAGGCTTCCACCAAGCGAAACGCTCCTCCGTCCGATCTATTAGATCCTTCCAAGCCCAAATTCATGTGCAACGAAATAGTACAAGTGATTGAGAATGAAAGTACAAGTAGTTGTAGCGAGGATGACTGTGCGGCGGCGTTGCAGAGGGCGGTGAAGAGGCTTCACTTCGGTAGCTGGGAGGAGAAGACGGCGGCGGCGGAGGAAATTGGTAGGTTCGCTAAGGAGGATTTAAAGGTGAGGAAATTGATGGTGGAGCTCGGAGTTATACCTGCCTTGGTGTCTATGGTGGTATCTGAGACGGCGACGCTTCGGCGAGTGGCGGCTAAGGCTTTGATTGAGCTTGCCAATGGAAGTTACACGTAAGATTTACAATTCCTCTTTTATTTCCGAATATTAATTTCTATTGTCAACAATTATAAAAGATATTTTCTTTTTGAAAAATGATCAAAGATATTTTCTGACATTCACGTTAAATTGTTTGAAAAATGACAGAAAATTTTTATTTATATTAAATTTAATTAAAAAAATTAGAAGCGTTAAATTTTAAATTAATATTATTTAAAAAATACGTAATATTAAAATTATTCTTCATTTTATTTTTAATTTTAAAAACATCAAAATGAACATTTTTAATATTCAAACTATAATTCACCTAAACCTGAAAATCCGAGTCGACTTATGTTTCAGGTTTGAAAAATAGTTGGATCGAATTGTTCAGAGGGATAATATTATCTTTTCACACTTAAACTAACATATTTTTAGCAGAATTGACTTATTTGTAATTGTTTTTAATAGCAATGCTATTTGGTTCAACTTATGATGCATCACAAATTTACGTGGTGAAAACATATTGGTTATATTTTTTTAGCTTATTAAGATGTATCAATCAAATTGTGTCATGTAGACTTGTGATGTATCGCAAGTTAGGCTGCATTGCATTTTCTTTTTTTCAAACTAGAAGGACGTGTGTATCATTTAGTCAAACTATAAAATGTGTCAGATAAATCTTCCCTTTTATATAATACTTTGAAACAATTTCTGAGAAAATATAGTGTCAATGGTAAAAAGCTTGGTGTTTAAAAATATACGAAATTGTAAACCAAAAGTTCTCAACTAAGATAAGATGGTTTAACACTTTGGTTAAAGTCTTACTATTTATACGTTGAGTTCGTGGATTCGAGTTGTATTTTCTCGATCATAATGAATTTCTAACTTTGATAAAATGAGTTAGAACAGTAGTTAAAATCATCGTGAAGAAGATTAATGGTAATTTAGAGCCCTGTGTGGTTTATAATTTGAAACGTATAGATAAAAAAATAATCAGAAATTATTTTAAAAAAAATTATATTCCCTAAAGATTTTAGTATCTGAAACATGTTTAGTAGTAATATTTGATAATCATTTTCATTCAACCATGATAAGAACAAACATATATGATTCCCATTTTCAGAATTTAGTTAAAATTAGAAACAAACTTAGCAATGTTTCTTCTTTTTTTCCTTTCTTCCTTTCTTCCTCAAAATGACAATATGTTTTAAGTTCTTAAAGGATAATTTATAAGGAAAAAGTTGAAATATTTACTTATTATAATATGATAGAAGTTGAGATTAGGCTGTCTTTTAGTATAGTGAATAGCAGCATCTATCTTAGGGAGGACAAAGTAGTTCATATTCACATGGTAGGTAATGCCTATATGGGAAAGAAAAAGAAAAAAAAAATAACATTGGAGTCTCCAAAGAATTATAATAAGGGTATAGTTTGTTTGTAATACCAAAATTTGCATAGGATTTTGACCAAAATTAGTGTAGTAATTGCAAATGAAAAGTTGAATCCGTGTCATTCGTTAGATCTGAACAGCTTAAATTAAATGTTAAACAATGTGAAATTTTCTTCTTTTGTCTTGGAAGTTCGGCACGAGGCCGTCTAGATCTTGTCAGACGATCCGACAATGTCGAACTGTCGTATCTACCGTTGGAGTTTAGTGCCAGACAATCCATTTTTCTTAGCATAAAGAGAATTTTTTTTCTCACAATTACGAATTTTCAAGAGAATTAGATTGGTGGACTCAACAAGTAATTACAGGTATAGTTTGTTTGCCAAAGTAAAAAATTCTAAGAGAAATTAAGGTTGTATGATTAGAACCCGAAACCTCATTATCATCGATATGAATGTGAAGTTTTAACCAATTGTTTCAACCCATTTTATAAAAAAATCTAAAAGAGAACTGCAAAAATGGGGATCCTTTCCTAGCTCAAGTTGCAAAATGTCTAGAAAATTTTTTTATTGCAAAAGTAACTGAAATATGATAAATTACTTATTTATCACTGTGTAATTTTGGTACATAATTTATTTACTACAGTCATATTTCGACTATTTTTGCAAATAAAAAAAATTTCAACCATTTTTACAACTCTACTCTTGATACCTGTCTTTTCCTGCTATTTTTTCCTCTAACTAATGGTACTAGTTTTACACATTTTGAGAATTAAACCCCTTTCACTACTACTACCAAGTAATTATAGGTATAAGTGGTAGGCCATACCAAAAAATAACAAAGGTAATTGGCTTTGAGTCTATTTTTTAAAATTCTCTAGAAGTAGAAAGATTTGGAGGGTAAACAACCATACCTCCAATGGATATTCTATCCCTCACTAAAATCCAAATCCAATTTCTCATTTGTCAGATTGAGTGTGAGATATTTAGATTTGTTAAAATTAAATACTGAATTAGTTGACTTTTCCCCTTTTCTGCACATTTATATATGTCTAGGAATCTTGTTGACTTAACTACCTGCTGAAAATGATTTAGTTGGTTGGTTTAAGATGCTTTGCAATTTTCTACTTGACCTTTGAAATAATGGGTAGTCACCAGTCAGTTTTGAATTTTTTTAAATTATTAAGTTAATTTTTTTTATTAAATTGTCCATTTCATGGTCAAAATTAGCCGGACTTGTCTGTTTTACTATCTTTTTCAACATAAAGTTAGATAAGATATTGACTTATTTTCTCCTCTTTTATTTGTAATGTAATAATTCATTTTTCTTTAGGAACAAAGCTATGATAATGGAGGCAGGAATTTTATCCAAATTACCCAAAAACATACATCTCATGGATGAACAAACCAACCATGAATTCACCAAACTACTTCTCTCACTATCTTCTCTATCAAATACCCAATTCCCCATTCTCTCATTAGATGTAGCCATCACATTTCTTCTCCAAATCCTTGAGTCAACCTCAAATAATGACACCAAATCATGTTGCTTAGGGGCTTTCTTCAACTTCTCAACTGTGTTAGAAAATGCAGGACCATTGGTCTCTAATGGGGTTGTCCACACTCTTCTAAAACTCTCTTCTGTTAAAGATCATTCAGAGAAAGCTCTTGCGACATTAGGTAATTTAGTAATGACATTAATGGGGAAAAAGGATATGGAGAATAGCCCGGTGGTACCGTCGAGCTTGATCGAGATACTTATGTGGGAGGAGAAACCGAAATGTCAAGAGCTATCAGCTTATGTTTTGATGATGTTGGCTCATCAAAGCTCAGTACAAAGAGAAAAAATGGCTAAGTTAGGTATTGTAGCTGTGCTACTTGAGGTGGCCTTATTGGGAAGTCCTATAGCTCAGAAGAGGGCATTGAAGCTATTGGAATGGTTTAAGGATGAGAGGCAAGTAAAGGTTGGAGCTCATTCGGGGCCGCAAACGGGGAGATTTGTAATCGGTTCGCCTTTAAACCGAAGAGAGGCTCAAGAAGGGAAGAAAATGATGAAGAATTTGGTTAAACAAAGTCTTCATAAGAATATGGAATTGATTACGAGACGAGCTAATGTCGGAGAGTCGGATAAAGTTAAGTCGTTTGTTATCAGCACAAGTTCGAAGAGCTTACCCTACTAATAATTCATATTTAGGAGATTTACAAATTTTCATCCGAAACATTTGCCAAAATTTGCAAAATTTGGTAAGCTATAGGAAAGAAGATGAGGAAACTTCACTCAAGATTGGATAAAATGATCCCTCCTCACTTAAAGAGCTTGAGAACAACAAGTACCTTGTACATGAAAATAATAGTGAATTTTTTTTTTTGCAAGATACTAAGTTGGCCTTTGAGTCGCATATAGTATTTTACTTTGAAAGTATTGAAATTTTTATATTTTCATTGTAATAATTTATATATTTTTAGTTTTTTATGTTTCTTTATCACTGAGTGATTTAGGATATGAAACATTCAATTATATGCGTTGTTTTGATTATTGTCAAACACATGAGAGTTACATGGTTTGACGGTTGCCAGTTTTCAGAGCTCACTTTGCAGGCCAGAACTATCGGAAGATGAAAAGATAACTTATTTAGACGAAAAGTGTGCTGGTGCCATTTCCCAAAAAACCCTACATTAGCAGTTCGGGTGGAATCAGACATAAACCATGTTTAAGAAAACCGATGAGGCATTGGGGAGGAGGTAGTGCACTAATTCTATCCAGCTTATCAGAAGTTAAGAGAGAGAGTAAATTGATACTAGTTCAAAAATTTAGGCACAAAATGATAAAAATAAAACTTTAGGTACCAAAATGACAGAAAATGAAAACTTTAAGAGTTTATTTTGTATTTTACCCTAATATTTAAAAAGAGAAACTTGAACTTGTGAAGAAAAACATGGTTATCATCGTCTAAATTATCAACACAAGGAATTTTAATAGGTAGACTAAAAAAATGACTTGATTGTAATTTTTTAATTATTCAAAAAATTAAGCATGAAAACGAAAACAACAAGAACCAAAGATTTCAATACGTAGAATTAAAAAAAAACAAAAAAAGACTTGAGCGCAAACTTTTAAATTATTCAAAATATCAATTAGAAAACTAAAACAACAGGAACCAAACTGAGAATTTGGATAACTCATGGATGCATGCCATCTGTGTTTGTTTAGTACATATATGTCTCCATTAATTTGGATAAAAAACCATGTTAGATCTCTAAAATTTGTACCAACTGCGAATTTACAAATCATCAGCAATTAGCAATTAACGTTCTTCGTCAACATCCATGAACTTTTTCCATCATCTACTTGACCAGCACATGGTTCACTTACACAAAACGACGTCGATCTCTTATTTGAATGGTAAGAAACTCAAGCTTTTCCTCATTTTCTCTCGCAAGCAATAACCGAATGGTGATATAGGGTGTTAATCGTTAATGATTTATAACTTCTTATGATAAAACTGTCAAAATTGGAATTTCATGATCCAAATTAAGGAGCACAAATCTAAAAGTTACTTTACTACCCTTTTATTTTTCAAGGCTCATTGGTCTCCCACCAAGAAAATGCCATAAACGCTAATGCAGAGACATAGCAAATCTACAAAGGAAAACACCTCTTTGCATGATTAACAATGAGCTTTCTGAAAGAGAAGAAACAATGGAAGAGAATAATGAAAAACCATGTCTTTGGATTCAGCTATTACCAAAAATTCTCCATATGAAACAATACAAAAGAATCACAAAGTAACAACTAAGACCGAGTTTCAGAAAAAAGAGTTGGTTAAGCTTGCTTACGCACGCTTTCCGCTATTGGGGTTAGACTTTGGACAGAGAACCTTACGACCCTTTGCACGCCTGCGCTTTATAAGAGCTCTACCGCTAGTAGTCCTCATTCGTCGGCGGAAGCCATGGGTACGGGCTAAAGATTTACGAGACCTGTTCCTCTTAGTTTGACAGAGTTGATACTTCTTTGCAGCTCTCACCACCAGACTCTGACCCTTCCTTTGTCCAATTTTAGACCTCAAATCCAAACCCAAACACAAACCTGCATTATATAAATATAAGCAGAGTTTTAAACTCCAAGCAATACTTCCAATGAATAGCAAACAAAGCAACTATAGTGCAAGAGGCTGAACCAAATAAAGAGATTCAAGAAATTCAACAAACGTATAGTGTTTTGTACTGTTTGATTCTAAAGGAAGCATGAGAGTAGGGTGTTAAAGAAAGAACTGAGGGAAAACGAGCCGCCTCCAATTCAGTTCAGTTCTGTGCATTGGCAAAACTGAATTTTTGGTACACTGTTTGCACATCCGAAAAATCGGCTGCCGAGTGATATGTTACATATGTTTTCATTTTGTATTTGAATATTTTAGACTGTTTTTGAGTATGGTATGGTGTAGTTGATAGTTTTTGTCTTTTTGAGATAGTCTTTGATGTTAATTTGATTTTTAAGATGAACCGATAAAACCAAACTGATTTTCATGGTTCAGTTCTACTTGGTTCTTTAGGTATGGTCAGTTCAGTTTGAAAGTGAACCGAATCTTTTTCAGTTCAGTTCAGTTTTACCCTGACTGAAAGGAAGCCTAGACTGAGCAGGACTGTTAATCAAGCTGGTAATTGCCTCAATGTAATTCAGGGTTTTTCCTTCTCATTTGAAATTTAATGATTCTATGTAAAAGGGGATACAAGAACAAAAGGTACTCAATCAACCTTGAAGCAATAGACAACAAAATAACCATCATTCAGAGCTCAATCAAACCACACAATTAATAATTTGACGATCCAACCGTTTACTGCCCATTACTGTTAAAGAAATGATTCAAATCTCTAGACGCAAATTGAAGATTCATTTCCAAGAACATAACCCCAACGACATCATTATCAAAAAATTGAAGTAATAACTATTAAGTTCGATGAATAGCCTAATAGAGAAACCCAGAAGTTCTACAATTCTTAAATTTCAGTATCAGCACCAGTAAAACTAAATACGCAGACATACTGCACCAATTCGGGGGAAAAGAGCAAGAACCCATCTACAAAATTCAACAAATTGTACGTATTTAAAGATGAATTTGAATTTTATTTTCTTACTTACCGGAAAAGGAAGAAGGGAAAGAGAGCGAAGAAGAATGGACGAAAGAACAATGGAGCAGGCCAGGGCGTGTTGATGGGTTGTTTAACGCATTAAGAGAGACAGAGCTGGAGGTTCTAGAACCAGTGAGAAGAGAAAGGGAAGCTGAGGGAATACGAATGCGGTTCTGTAAGCTTCCGGTTGAATGCAATGGAGAAGATGATAACACAGTTATAGATGCCATCCTTCAATCACTCCCTATTCTATATTTCTCTCTTCCTCTTCTTCCTCTTGATGTTATATGGACGGACGACACTTCCCTTCCTACCTTATCCCTATATCTATGGAGCTAACTTGGATCACCATGATATTATTATAATAATTCCTAAGTCATCAGTAGGGGATGTAGCTCAAATGGTAGAGCGCTCGCTTTGCATGCGAGAGGTACAGGGTTCGATCCCCTGCATCTCCAGTAAAACATTTTTGGTAAATATGCATGTTTACTCCACACTTTGTTGTTTCTGTAAGTTTTGTTATGCATCGTTGTTTTTGTAAGTTTTGTTATGCATAACTCACGTGCACTTTCACAAGAATTTAAAGGCAATAGACGTAGGGATCAAATTAATAAAGATTTAAAACTTTTGGGACTAAACTCACAGAAAGGAGATGTGTGTAAACTGCGTTACACATTGGCAAGGGGATGTGAAAGTGTGTGAACACAATACATTTTTGAAGAAGTCAAGAAATAAATCAATCTGTGTGCTTTTGCGATTAAGTCTTGTAAGATGAGACACACTACCACTGACGCTACATCATAGTCACATTAAATATTTGGATGTGGGTCCTCTCTTTTGTTCCTCATAACGGTAGAGGCGTTGTTCGTTCCTCAACGGCACAAATCGGATTCTTAAATAATCCAAGTATCAAACAGGAATACAGGATAAACTAACATCTTTTATACCCACCATTAGGTTATGTGTGTGAAGTGTCCTAAAAGAAATTAGAACCAAAACAAGCGCCAATCTAAATCAACAGCAAGTACAAAACATCTTTTCGTACATAAATACATCCAACCATTCCCGATCTTCAGATACACAAATAGGCACGTTCGGCCGCTTTTCTGACAGATTCGAAGAAGCAGCATCTCCATCATCTTCTGCAATTTCATTTTACAATGTCAGCTAAGGAGGGAAGTTTATAATAATTATGTAAATAAGAACTGCAAACATATTGCTCATCAAATAGAACACTTCTGACGAATCAAAATTATGACGTTTCGAGGTACGTGAATGACTTCAATGGTAATGACCTTATGATATTTAAAGGAAGAACTGACCTCAGAGACATTCGAAGAAGAGGGTGAGGAAGCGATGATCAGTAGCCGACGTAAACAGCAGCATTTACTATGTAACAGTCATCGTTTTTGTCTCCCATCTCTTCCACATACACACCACTCGAGCATACTAGTCCGCCATCTACGACCTCAACGTTCAAAATCTTTCCACTGAATATATGAAATGTGTAAGAAGTTAAAGATCTATATTCTTTGTATAATCACTTAAAGAAAAGAAAACCAAAGGAATGGAATTACAATACTGAAGTATATCAGTTCCAAGGAATTTCCGGTTCCTTTATACTACAAACAACTTGTAGAAGTTCAATACTTACTATGGAAAGACAGATTTGACTCTTTCGATATCCAAAGATTGCTGGAGTGTATGAGGGACTCCAAGTTTGATCTGCAGTTTCATCTGATCAAAAGAAACACCAGGTATGGACCCTGCACCATCATTACATTTAATCAAAACTCACAGAAGCAAAAGCACCAAATGTATCATAAGGACAATAACAATATCGACAGATCCTTCAAGTTTGATTAAATAGAGTCCTTGAAACATTCTAGTTAGCTAATGATCATCCTCTATTTCATAATAGTGGGTCATTTATAAATGTCGATTTTGTTTTCTTATGAAGATCGTTTATCGGTTAAAATGTGCAGCTTACAGGTTTTGTAAGATTTTAGAAAAGAGGTTCTTGACAACATCAATCTTACAATGAAAACCCAAGGATGAAGTCATAAATATGAGCAATGGGCATCAATAATCTATACGCACACCTACAGACTATAGAATTTCATAAAGCACAAACACACAATGACACAGAAGGAAAGAAAGCTACACCATATGAATCTCAATCCCAATATGAAATACCTCTTCTGAAAGCTGGAATTGAATTGGAAGAGATCGCATCCCTACAGGCCCTCATTGCCGCAGCCGTAATGTCTTGACTGTTGCACAAAATTCACATAACCATCTTATTTTCTTCGGTTAATAATTGATTTCAAACAACTAAAAGCATAATTTTCACAAGGGTATTCACCAAATTCAGCAAATTAGATTTCAAAAACCAGGTATTCATCTAATAAAGCAAATTAGAGAGAAATGATAGTCCCAAGGGCAAAGAAAACTCACCCATGTTGATCGTAGCCCACACCCATCTCCACGAACAAGAGCTTCATGGGTTGGTTTGAGCTGGTGGGTACAGCAGTTTCTTCGCTTCGCTCGGCTTCCATGGACGCTGAAGATGTAGCTTCGATCGGGCGAAGAAATCGAGGTCCAAGAGAGATTTGGGCAGTGAGAGAACGAAGTGGGTGTGAAGGCAACGGGATTTTATTAGGACTGTGCACAAAGATGGAGTGAAATTCAATTGGCAAAGCAAATGGCAAGTTTAGGAGCAGGAAGGATGTCATCTCCTTTGTTCAAGGTGAATCGTTCTGGTCATTAGAACAATCCATAATTAATGGTAAAATATTAATTTATAAATATTTATAATATTACTTGATCAATTTTTCGATTACCCTTGAATCATTCTGTATCTTACATTAAAAATGTTCTTAGAGCTATATTTTTATTTGTACAATTTCATTTTTGTTCGAATTGTAATGGAGTGGAAGTTTATTTTTACAAGCAATAAGTTTAAGAAAATGGAGTCATAAATTTGACAACCTTTTGATATGAGTCATAAATTCCATGAAAATTGATCGAAGAAAATTGACGATCATATTACTCGAACAATACAAGATTCTAATTACTATTTTGCAAAATATTTTTTTGTCACTTACGTCCTAAAAACGTCAGTAACATAATTTCTTTTAGGCATATATTGTTGTCAATTGTGCATCTTCTTCAATTTCTAATAGCTCATCTCTTCAAAGCTTATAAATAGAGTATTATATTACGAGACACTTTATAGTGAATGACTCGAATGAGTAATGAAATCTCACTACTCTAGGAGGAGTACCGAAAAAAAATTCATTGCCTTCTTAGTTCTTTCAAGATCTCTTTGACTCAGAGTGATAAATCTAACGTTAAACTAAAATATTTTGACAAAACGTAGCTGATTCATTGGCTAATGTTCTAATTAAGGTCTAGGAACTGCAACTTAAATATACAACCAAGGGAATTGAATCTCTTGGAGCAGTCTGCTTTCTTTCCAATGAATAAATCTTAAATCAAGATGGCTTCTCTCTGCTGCCATTATAACATGAATTCTTTATCTTTACAAAACAAAACCCGATATCGGATCGATTCTGAAGCTGAGTTTGCTACAGATTAACAAGTCGTCGTAGACCTGCATAGAATTTTTTGGTGCTGATTTTGGCATTGTATATGACATGCCCTTGCTTTATCTCTCAGCTCCTGGAATGCTCTCATTGTTTCCACATCAAATCCTCCGGCAAACTGTAAAAACAGACGCATTTGTTCATCGAATTAGCAAGCATTGGCAGTGAAATTGAAGTAGAATTTATAAAATCTTGTGAGCAGAGTAGTTTACCTGATGTACTCTGAAGGCAAATCTGACGCCTTGGATGATTAACTCTTCTTCTTCAGGGCCACCACCTACGGTTTCAAGCTCTGCAGATACTCTTTTCATATACTTCATTGCTAATTTCCCTGATGCAAGCTTTATCTGTGACAATTTACATAGTAACGTGAGATGATCGTCGTCTGATTTGGGTTGTTGAGATTAACCAACCTTGGTCAGCTCTTCATGAAAATCGACGAAAAAGTGAAGTGTTTTTTCAGTTTTTTTTAAAGCCGATCTTGACTGTTTGAGGTCTAGATCAGACATTAACGTCTCGTCTTCATCAGAACATGGTTAGATTCAATATCAATATGGGATTCTTGCGGCCAATTGAGGAAACATTAACAATTAGGATCCACTTTGCACATTGAGAGTGGGAAATAAGATAGGATTTTATATTAGTGGTCAATATGGAGAATCTGATTCTCTTTCTTTACTCAAAATCCAACTAGAAATATGAAGACAAGCAGATACACTTAGAAATCTGGGAATTCACATGTGCGCGTGCAGGGAAAATAAGGCAAAAAACTAACAATTCTTTTTGTCACGTTGCAACCATTCTGCATGGTTACATTACAACTACATAGGAGACTGTGTCAGAGCAATTTCCTTGTCTATCTAAGTGGACCCACTAAAGGGGACCACCTGAGGAGATCCAATTTATATTAAACTAAACTACTACTAGTCATATTTTTAACAAGGGATTATAGTCAAAGCTAAGTCCCTGATATGAGGCTTCCAAAGATTACTAAACAATGTGTTTTTTATGTTTTTGTTTTCATATATCAACAAACATGCATGCAACTCAAAATAATTTACTTTAAATGATCCGAACAACTCCTCTAATTTAAAATCTAATTTAAAAAATAACATGAACCTCACTAATTTAAAACAAAAAACCCAGTCTTTGTTATTCGATAAAATAAATTTTAGAACCAAATATGACTTCTTCTTTTTTCCAAATCGTGAGTGTTATAACCCGAAACCACCTTCCTCGAAAACATCTTATTTTATGCTCTGTTTTCAAATCGTGGGTATTATTAACCATGCAAAGCAGGTTGAGTTTTATGCTTTGTTTTCAAAATAGTTGGGTCGGGTGTAGACGATAAAGGGATTATAGTTTTTTCATAAAGAAACAAACGGATTATTAGCTAAGTAGATCTTAGTGTCATTTTTCAGAGTAAAAAGAATGTCCACATCATTTAAGCAAACTATAAAGGAGGTTGGAAGAAACTTCCCTAACCTATAATCTCATAGGTGGAGTACCACGGTCACGGTGCTATAAAATTTTTTTAACTCAAAATGGCATTGAACTAATCAAGTTGCTTTTGAGCAATCTGAGAGTGTATTGATGTAAAAATGATTCATTTTTTTATAGCAGTAAAATGAATTTACCTGACTGACAAATCCGATATCGAGCATCCAATCCATGGGAATTTGAAACACTTTGTATCTCTTAGCGGCTGATTCCCTCATCCGTGAGAGATTGTAAACGCCGTGTTCTAACCTATTGCAGTAAATACATAGAAGAAACATTAGAGATTTTGTACCAAGAACATGCAACTCCAATGGAAAATTAGCAGTTAAAGAAAATGGGTATAAACATACTTCTCAAATAAAGCCTGCATCTTCTTAAGAGCTGGACCACAAGGCTGACGAGCATTGTCACGGAACGAAGACGCCTCAGATTCAAGCTTCTTAAGATCACAATAACCAAATGCAGCCTCACGCAGAGCATCAGCCTTCTGCTCCGGCCAATTGAAGTGTTTAAGCACTGCTCTTTCGTCCACCTAAAGATCAAGAATTCCAAACCTTACATTTCAATAATTTGAAACAACACATTGAAAAGCAGAAAGAAAAACATAGTATCCGACAATATGTACCAGGTAAGAGAGCTCATCGTCCAACCATTTAACAAACGGCACAACGTCTTCAATGTCTGTAAATGCAGCACTCTCAACTTCTTTGATTAAAAACCTTATGAAATCTCCTTGTGTTTCTACATCCGTTTTTATCTGTTAAAAACATGAACAGATTAATCATAGAAATGCTATTAATTAAAGAAGAAACTTTAAAGAGCTTGAACTATTTGCTGTCTTATCTTGAAGAAACATACAGATACTGACAAAGAAAATCCAAGAAAAGATTAGGGGAACCAATAAAGACGTTAGGATCAGTCACTTGTCAACGAAATAAAAGCTAGTGGCAACAATCGTAAATACGATAAACTAAAACAGAGGGAACTGAGAACAACCCGTGACTCGGGTTACTTACAGCGAGCAAGTGAGTTGACCGGTTCTCGATCTCGCCGATCATGTCTCGTGCATTGGGAGTTGCCGGTACGTCAGAGGCGCTGGAGCCGGAATCTCGCCTGGAGTCCCTCCGCATCAGAGAGTGGTAGAACTCCACCACCTCCGGAACTCGCCGAACCTTCGCCGGTACCGGCCTCATTCCCTTTGGAGGCGGCGGAGGGGGAGGCGGTGCAGATTTTGAAAGTACTGGAGGTGGCGGAGGCACTGACTTCGGTGGGGGAGGAGGCGGTGCCGGTATCGTTTGCTCATTGGAACTGCAAGAGCTGCTAGACGACGACGAGGATGATGACGAAGATGATGACGGTTTCGGCGGGGGTTTTGGAACCCTAGGAACGCGAGATCTGAGATTAGCGAGTGCTGACTCGGGAAGTTCCTCCGAGTTACACCGCGAGTGTCTCGGTCTCTCAATTTCAGCCTCTTCCCTCTTCGCCTCTGCCCCTTCAGCTTTCTGATTCTCTTGATAGACAACAATGTCTGCGTTCTTCGTCGCTCTTTTCAAACTCCTTATCAGATTAGACTTAACCGAGACCTCCATTAGTCCCTGGAACCTCTGCGAAGCTGAAAGCTCATCATTATCCAACGACAGCTCTACTCTGCTTCGCTCCGACGCCGTTTTCTTCAGTTCCGAAATTTCAGACTCCATTGATGTTACCTTCTCCCGATTTTCCCTCCTCTCTTCTTCAATCGTCATCTTAAATTCCTCCACCTCCTTCCTCAGTCTCTCATTCTCAGCTTCCAACCCTTCGATTCGCTTCGTAGCCCTCTCAATCTCTGCTTCCTTGTTAGATATTTCGTTTTCAAGAACGGGAACGATTGAAACAGACTCTCTCAAGAGCTTGTGCTCGAGAAGCTCAGTTTTCAACCGTGACTCTCTGTCGCGAAGCTCCTCAACCAAGCGGAGAAGCTCAGTTACGTCCGGCGGTTTTGGCTGTACCTGAGCAGAGGAGCGTGGGAAGTAGACGCCAAAGGAACGAGAAAAAACCGCCTTCTGAGAAACCTTAGCAGAGCTAGGGGAAGGCAATGGTGGTTTAGGCGGTGTCTCCGGTTTCGAATTTGACGGCGATTTTTGTAGACCCATCGCTACCCTCACTTTCCCGGCCACCATTGGTCAGCTCTATACTTCTCACTCACTCGCTATAGAACAGATTGGGTAAAGGGGTTTACAGTCCTCAAGTTTTCAATTAACAAAAAGAGAGAGTGTAGGCTACAAAGAGAGACGTCTTTGTCTGTGTGAGTAAGTTTGTCCGAGAAAGAGATAGTGAAACAAAGCTTCGGAGTTTGTGAGGGAAAATATTTAGAATTCTAGAGATTGAAAGAGAGAGAGAGAGAGAGAACGGTAAGAAGTGTGAGAGAGGGAAAAGGTTAAATGCATCGATAACGAGGAACGGTCTTCTCTTCTCGGATCCAGTTTGAACGAAAAGAATATAATCAATATTTCTTCCTCCCTACTTGCATTTTAGATGGGTACTCGCTGCCTCCTCTTCATTATTGAATTCAGTCTCAACATATTATTAGATGAGGTCGAGACAAATATTTAAATCAATGGGCAGATCATTTTTATACACTTCTATTTTCATGAGAGTATCATGAGGTCGCACTATTCTATTTGGACCACCGGTTTAGTCTTTTATTCAATCTCAAAAAGTAGGTGATGCATTTAGGCTAAACGGTATAATAAGGAGGCAACATAAAAGAAAGAATACATAATACTACGTGACATTAGTTGAATTTCAGCGGCATTCAAAATTCAATCGACACAAAAAATAAATAACTGTATGCAATATATTTAAAATTTAAAATGTTTAAATAATTTAGTGACTTAATCGCAACTTTTCAAAATTTAAGGCTAGAAAATGCATTTAATCTTAACATTCATTTTGAGCTAAATGATGTGTAGTTCTAGAGAAGTTGGGGTTTGTGCGCGTGGGGTTGCTGAGGAAAAGGATTATAACAATAGGAAATTGTAAAAGTACAAACTAGAAAAGCTTACCAACGGTCGGCTTGATCATCTCTTTCAATTCTCGCCAAATTTTCGCGCTATTACTGTATTACTGTTTTGTTTTTTCCTCTCTAGTATCCTACCAATCAGGTGTGTGCAAAAAAATATACAAATTGACTAAACTGTTCGATCTAACTCAAATTATAATCTATCAAACGGTTTAAATAGACGACTCCTTGGCAGCGGTAGCGATTAGCTATGATAACAAATGATACGGCATAAGCTTCAATGAGATGACACGTGTGAAAAATAAAAAACGACGTTCTATCAATTTACGTATGACTACAAAAATACATACATTAAAGTTTCATTGATTCCCGTACGAATACAAAAAGTCTGAAAAGATATGGAGAAAACTTTCTGAAATTTTTATCAATCAATTCTCCTAAATGGTAATACACAATGGGAACTTATTTAAAGGCTTCGAAAAACCTTAAAAGACTAATTAAAACATTATCAAATTAACCTAGTCTATATACTACCATATATGGACTTTACCTTTGAATTTTAAACCTTCAAAAATCTATCCTAATTTATAGCATAAATCATGGTTTCTTCAACACATCAAGTTCAACATATTTATATTGTTAGTGGATTAGGGTACTCTCCTATTCTGACGAATAGAAGAGCACCGATTCAACGTAAGTCATTGAGATCTAAGATCACCCTGGAAAAAAAAGAAGCAAAAGCAATCACATTTAAGTTTTTTTTTACTTTATGTTAAGTTGATTAAGTTCGTTGAGATATGAATCAACGACTCATATAAGTTCATCATGATCCTATCTTATTAGACCTCCAATAGAAGATGACCTAGATTAGTCGAGTCATTACCTATTTGTACAATTTCATAGACCTCATCATTTCACTTTTATCTTAAATCACACAAGTGTGTGCCATAGAAAAACTCAGAAACCTCAAGTACATCCCAACTAGGCTCACACCTCTGTAGTACCTTCATCGTCTAACTCGACCTAACATATTGTTAAATTAAAATAAAAGAATCAAGAAAAAAATATGTAGAACCTAAAAGAAGGTATGTTATAAATATCGTCAGAAATAAACGAAGAATAAAAATTCAGAGCATTCCACCATCAAGTTGGAATAATTATATTAGAGATTATGAATGTCAAACAATCTGTTACTCTCCCGATAAATGTGAGTGACAACAAAGTTCTTTTGATCCATTAAATTTAAATATTTATCCTAAGTAGTACGCCAACGCCAAGAGACCTTTCGAGATCTAAAATGATGAATAACCACCACATAAACAAAATCACTTTCCAACCATAATTGTCTCCATCCAAAGGTCAAAGCTTAAACAATCGTATAGATAACACCAGTCAACTCAACCTCAAAATCAAAACATACGCCAAGGTGAATAGCGTAACATTCTTAACAAATCCTCTAGTGGATAGGAAAACACATCCACAACCTGCAAGCCAAGGACTGCCAAAACCACTCTGTATGTTTTTACCTTAATCCAACCTGATGGAGGAAGATGCCAAAAAGTTTTCATGACACGTGAGGCTCTAGAAAGACGACCCGAAACATAAAACTGCTGAAGTGTCAAAAACTCCTCAATTGAACTTCACATCGTGCCAATCTTAAAATGAGTCTACTTCACAAATTGAATGTCAAAGCAAGGCAAGAGTTTCAGCAAAAATAAGTTTCATACTTTCAAATGTGACTTGATTACAAAGGAACCATACCACCCAAAAAATGGTAATAATAGAATTCTATCATAGATCGATTGTGTGTTAAAAGATGTTATTATTCTGTTGATAAGTTACTTAAAGTAGATAAGTTACGTAGTACCGTTGTATCTTAGTTGTCAATTTTGTTTCGACCGAAATGGCCGAAACATTTTGGTTCCGGTGAGACACCGAAACGAAATAAGGGGTTGTAATTTTCGCTCAGAATTTCGGTCTGTTTCGGCTGAAATGCTCCTATGAATTTATGTTATTTTAATTAAATTTATTCTCAACATGTTTCTTTGGCAAATGTATGGTGAGATCAGTTTGGTGGAGATATTCATGAAATTATAAATTTTAATGTGGATGATGATAAAACTCAAGCAAATTAGTTGTGACGTTGAACATTTGTGTGCTTTATGATAATCATGTTGTTCAATATGATATTTTTGTTGAATTTTAATCTAATTAATGAGATATTTTGTTGAATTTAATATTGTAATGGTAATTACGTATTATTTGCATGATGATAATCTATTGATTCAATTTTTCTTAGTTATATTATATATAATAAATTTTATAATATAGTTTAGATGACCTAATTTTTTTTGAAACGGTATACCAAAATATCCGAAACGTTTCATTTTTTCAGAAAACCGAAACGGAATTGACTACTATGCATTGTATATGAAATTATATTATTAGTCATATTAACATAATTCAAATAAGGGAGAACAAAAACTATTTTAAGAATTTTGGAAAAACAAACTTATAAGAAGTTGACGTGCAATGATGAATTAAATTAATATAAGTGTAGTTATTAATTTGTAGTTTGTAAACAAGAATATTAAATTTAGATTCTGTCTATAAATATGAAACTCAAGAAAACGTTGCTGAGATTTAAATGCTATTTTTTTCATTGATGATAGATCAACAGTTATGTTGGCGATGGGTTCTCATTGGGCAGTCGATGTCTATTAATTTGTTTTAGATATCTTACGGGGATTTAACATTGAATAAATCTGATTATGACCACCGAACTAACAGTTCTGATTATAAATTACTATTAATATAATCTTATAAAATTATAAATCAAAGACAGTACATCCAAAAATAACACTCGATTAGTCAAATTATAAATCAAAGACATTATGTCATTTTTCGTAGATATTATATAATAATAATTATTTCTATATCTTTTCAATATTTTTCCTCTCTTGGTATGAAGATGTCCAAGGATATAACAACAATATTTTTCCTCTCTTGTTTGGCTTTTGCCGTTTGTTTAACCTATTTGGACCGTTCTATAATAACTTCTATGGTATTTAAAATCTCATCTCAAATTTTGAGATTTTCTTAAAAATTAGGTAAAATTATGCTTTGGTCCTCAATCAACTATGACTCGTCTTCCAACACTTGTCTATGTTCACATGCAATTAATTATATCTTCTGCTCATGTCACTCTTCATTGCTTGATCGTTGGGGCTTTTTTGCCACCGCACCGGAGGTTTTGTTGAACTTCCGAATAAATTTGTTGAATTTTTTTAACATATTTATTGAATAAAAAAATATTTGAATCATCATTTTTTGAATCTCTGGATATATTTGTTTAACCGATTCAGCATATTTACGAACCCTACAACATCGATATCGGAAAAATAACAAAGCATTGAAATTTTTTTTCCTTTTGCTCTTCTCTATGTAGTATCAATTAAATGGATATAGAAACAATCATGACACAGCTAAAGAGTTCTCGCTATATGAAAAATCACCTATAGCATGACTTTTTAGCCATATATCGACGGTGTTCTAACCGTCGTTTACTCTCTCCATCGGATTGACTTTTTACCGGTGGAAAACTAACAACCGGAGTTTTTATCTCGGCAGTTTTAAATCGCCAACAATATGCCGTGAAAGAACGCTTACAAGCCTTTATCGGAGGTTAAAAACCACCGGTATATCTAAGCTAATTCAATTTTTTTCCTGGCAGCTTTAAACCACCGATTTAGCATAACAAATTTAAAAGTTTTTACGATAGTTCAAACCGTCGATATAGATTACACTTTTTGTTTGCATTTGGCTAAATACCATCCTCATCCTCCTACCGGTATTTATTACATCATCACAGCGATTACTAAACCGCCGGTATAACCCTTTAATTTCATTGTTTTTATCCGCGGTGTTTTTTCTCGCCGGAAAATGATGATTTTCTAGTAGTGTCTGTTTTAACTTTAAAATAGTAGTAGTCAAAGAGAGACGTTGGGTCTACAGTGTTATGGCATTATGTCAGGAAAAACTAACACAAGTGCTGATGATTCGACAGTTAAATATATTTCAACGCACATATATTAAACATGCTATGTTAATGAGCAATCCTTTCTAAGTTGATGATTTTTACACATTAATAAATTTCGTGAGAGCTGTGATAAGAATAATCGTGAATATATATATTTTAATTACATTACATAATCAACGTAGTGAGTCTCCCACATAAATCTATAACTATTGTTTTTAAAAGTATGGATATTAAAAAAACTTTTATTTGACAATTCTATCCAACCATATTGATTTTATTCTTAAAGTAACCTTATGACTATAAAATTTATATAAAGTAATAAGGTAGGGACAATAAATTGAGACAAATTGAGATCATAACTTATTACTAAATATGTTGTAATAGTAAATTTTGTAGATGAATTATTAATATTATGTTATATATAATCTTTTTCTATAATAATTAAACAAAATATTTTGACAAAAAAAGACACATATAGACATGACTTTTTAACTGACTTTTAGTATCCTTTGATTTTAATTCTCTTTAATCACATTTAAAGATACACAATGTTTATTACTAAAACGGAGTATAATAAAATGTTTTACAAAAAAATATATAATTTGTTTTTGAGAATATGTTGTATTTGTCTACATCCAACATTTTACAAATATCAAAATGTATTTAATAAATTAAAGAAATATTTTTTTATTTATTATTCAATTATGCATATATATAACTATTATAATTAAAATGCTATTACTCGAATAAATGTTTTAAACATTAAATCTAATTGAAATAACCTCTCTGTTTGGATGCCAAAATTTTCATAAAATAAGTTTATGTAAAGCATATAAACTGATTTAAGCTTTTAGTACTACTAATATTCATTAGTTATTAGTATCACCTTAATTATATTAAAACATCATTTAAGTTAAGAAAAATGCAACAGGGATATACGAAAAGCTCAAATAATTGGTCGTTGATTGGCTATAAGAGTGTTGTAATAAATTGATCGTAATACAGTAATATTTCATAGTTTAATAGAATTATAATTTGATACTTTTAATTAAAATACATCAAATATTTTTATAATACTTGCTTGACAAGATTTAGGTATAATGGATACATCATTTAAAATATAACTCAACTGTCTTCAAAGAAAAAACATTCAACGATATTGTAATTGTAAAAAAATCACGTAATTGTAAATTTAGAGTTGCATTGACACTATTGTTTAACAATATATGAAAAATATATTATTATTTTTAAGATTTCATATGTATTTTTTAGGATTACATATAGTTATCAGTATATGCATAAATTATAGCTGAATCGAAAAGTTACTTAGAAGACAAATTATAATAAATTAAAATTTTTTATAATTGTACCGTTACAAGACAAGAATACCTAAAATAAAAAATAAATTATTAACTATCATCATAAATAAGAAAGTTTAAAAGTCTCAAACAGAAATATATTAGAGACAAATATTTTATGAAATTTACGATAAAATGACTTTAAATGAGAGTAAACTCTTTCAATGCAAGTTTTCTTTGGTAGGGAAAAGAGACAAATAAACACTGATTCTCTTTAGGTTTCTAGAGAGAGAGTCTCAGCCCTCTCTAGAAAAAAAACCATTTTCACCGCTTAAGCCCCGCTCGATCTGCCGTTGATCCTAACCCTTTGGCTTTCTTTTTACCATGATTGGTCATCGACTTCTATTCTTCGTTAGTCGTCACTGTCCCAACCGGAGTTGGAATTTCCCTCTCATCACACTGAGGATGGCGGCTCTTTGTCCGTCTACGATTTCTTATTGGCTGTCTCGTGCAAATTGATCGAGTTCTTGATTTACCCTTTAGTCGTGTTAGAAGAGGATGTAGCTCCCGGGTTTTCCACTGCTAAGGCTGCCTGATGAGGTCCCTTCTTTTGGATGTGCTCGATTACTGAGAGAGGTCTAATCAGATCGGAGTTGCTTGATGTGATGGCGATTGATCTAGGACAAATCTGGCTGCATCTCATAGGCTCTACCTGTTGGATCGGGTTTTAAAAAGAGAAAAAAATTAATGAACTACGAACTGTTGGTGGGCGGAATTTTAAAAAAATTTGAAAACAAATATTTGATCACATTAAATAAAAACCATTCGACGATCATACATATTCATATAAAATATCGAGAAGAGATAGAAATAATTTTATACATTTTTTCTTAATGGAGAATTTTGAATTAGCGAGATCTAATTAATCATTTCGCGCTCTTCGTTCTTGAAATTTTAAGAACTTTAATTGATCTTCACACCAACAACCACTCTTAGGATTCAAAAGAATATCTCGGAAGGATATTGTTAGGAATATAGTGTGGGCTCTCTAAACAACTAAGGAAGAAAAAACATTTTTTTCTCTTCTTCCTCTTGGTTTTCGGCTGCAACTGTAGGGACGGGTGAGAGAAACTCTTTTCTGCTATGTCTAACACTTAGCTTAGCTTAGATTTAGGTTTGTAACCTTTTTATATTAATTACAAGTTTACCCATACGCCCATATATGATAAAACTGAAATTTACCT
The DNA here is from genome assembly GCA_003255025.1 of Datisca glomerata. NCBI lineage: Eukaryota > Viridiplantae > Streptophyta > Magnoliopsida > Cucurbitales > Datiscaceae > Datisca > Datisca glomerata. The sequence continues at coordinate 480,101 of QANY01013766.1, read as the reverse complement.
CATTTACACTGCAATATGTGATTTTTACATCTCCCTTTATAGCCAAGACTATGTCCAAATTCATCAACTCAAATTGATAAACTTAACTGACCCCTATCAATTAATTAATTATTTTTTATTTACTAATTATCCAATAATTAGAAAATAACAAATTAATTAATTTGAACGTTAATTTTGTTCTGCACTAATTTAGTGATGACATCCATCACATATGAGTTCAGGAAGTATACTTTGGTCTAAAACACGTTTTGGGTCCAACTGACGTTGTTTCACATTCATGTCCTTATGATCTACTTCTAAGATTGAATGGACCTGCATGAATAAAGCTACGGGATTCAAATACCTGGCTAATTTATCTCCATAAATTCTTAACCTATTAATCCTGACTTCGTACGACTCCCCTATAGGTCTGATGTCGAATCAACTCTCGATTCATGCGCGTAATATTTTCTGCTGGTGCAAATAAACATTTATATTCCACGGTTCACATGAGATTTTATGATGTTACCCTTCGTGAATACGGTAACAAGAGTGTGATGTAAAATTATTATTTTACCCCTCTTGTTATTATTTCCTTAACACTTTTATTGATTGTGAATAAGAAATACATATCAGTGTAGAGTCTCGTACAATTCACAATGTCTTATTCAATAACTCATGACATTGAGTACCAGCCCCGATTTATTTATTCACACACCCATCAATAAAGAATAATATGATATTGTTGCTATTGTAATCTTACCACGAATTACATATCTATGAATCACATAACTCCAACATAGTTGAATCACGATCCCAACAGCCGAGGTACTTTCCGGCAATTCGAACTCACTTCTTTGGCGTATCAAAGATCGCAAGTAACTAGGTCAAGTTTTGTATTCGACTATGGATTAAGGTAATCATGAAAATATCCTTACGGTGTAATAATTAGATTCAAAGCTAGATAAACAACTTTTCTCTAAACTTATTTATTACTGTTCTATTCAACATGTTCCATAACATGTCTAGGTCAACCGTTAGAGTCTCCACTCCCATGCCCCCGACATCATTTGGTTCAATCTAACAGTCGTAATAAGATTCTGTTGTCCACTCGATCTAAGACTATGAATAACATTTTGAATTATCTTAGAAGAGTTTATCTGAAAGACCGCTCAGTCTTTACACTTTTTTCGTTGACAACAGTTCCATGACTCTTTTAAATAATAAAAACACTTTAATTAAAAATTTAGTAATACATAAATGTCATAACTAAATACTCATAAATAGTTATTACATCTTACTTAATGGACATAATTCTAATAATCTTCCACTTGGACTAAAGTAAGCCTGTACAATATCGTATTCACATGCCTTCCAAATGACCATAAAATATTTTACTACTTAAAGTCACCGTGAATGGATCTGCAAGGTTGTGTGATCGTAGATATATGTGTTATCACAACATCTGCACGATGAAAAATATTTCTGATGAGATGATATTTATGGTCTATGTGTTTGGATCTTTTGTGGCTCCTCGGTTCCTTTGAGTTTGCTACAGCCCTCTATTATCGCAATAAAATGTCATGGGTTTGTCAGCACATGGAATGACTTCTAGAGTCCTTAGGAACTTTCTAAACCAGACAACCTCCTTTACAGCTTCACAAACTGTCGCATTCTCAGCTTCCATGGTAAAATCAACAATGCAAAATTGCTTGATACTTCTCCATATCACTGCTCCACCATTCAGGATGAACACGATTCCTGATGTGGACTACCTACAATCCTTGTCCTCATGAAAATAGAAGTCGATATAACCCTTCATGTTCAGGTCAGTACCCAAATACACAAGCATGTAGTTCCTCATTTTTTGCATTCCAATACTCGAGTCTAGGGTTAGATTGGAAACGACTCACCACTTCACAACTAGCAAATATCTGATCTTGTACAAAACATTGCATATATGAGAGTTCCTACGGCTGAGGCATAGGAAATCTTTCTTATGTCTTCCTCTTCTTGAGGAGTCTTAGGAGACTGCTCCTTGGAGAGGCTGACTCCATATCTGAAGGAGATATATCCCTTCTTAGAGTCTTACATACTGAAACGATCCATCACTTTATCAATATAAGATGCTTTAGACAATGACAACTATATGTTATTCTGATCCCGAAAGATTTGAATATATAAGACAAATGCAGCTTATCCAAGATTCTTCATATCAAATTGCTTTGTAAGCCAAATCTTGACATCGGACAATTTTCCTGTATCATTTTCAATGAGTAGAGTATCTTTCACATACAAGACCAGAAAAACCATCTTCCCTTCATGTATCAGCTTATACACATAGGGATCAAACACTAATTGTTCAAAACTAAAGTTCTTGACAGTTTCATCTAATATGATATTCCACGATCGAGACCTTTGCTTAAGTTCATAAATGGACTTCAGCAGTTCACAAACCTTGCTCTCTTGACCTTTCTCTCTGAACCCGTCTGATTGAGCCATATAAATGCACTCTTCTAGATTGTCATTCAGAAAAGTAGTATTGACATCCATCTGTCAAATTTCATAATCAAGGGAAATAACAATAGAAAGGAGGATTCGGATGGACTTAAGCATAGCCACCAACGAGAAGGTATCCTTATAGTCAATACCTTCATTTTAGGTATAACTCTTGACTATTAGCCTAACTTTGAATGTCTCCACACTCCCATATGGACCTATCTTTTTCCTAAAAATCCATTTACACCCTAAATGTTTTACCTCTTCAGGAGGATCTATAAGCTTTCAATCCCGTTTGAGTACATCGATTGTATCTAGACGTTTATGGCTTCTTGCCATAGGTTTGCTTTAGGACCAGTCATGGCATGTGAGTATGTAACAGGTTGATCATGATCATTATCTGAGACTGTTGTTAAGGCATCTCCATGAGATATGTACCTGTCTGGTTGTCTCATAACCATCTCACTGCAGTTCTTCCATTATTGAATCAGTAATAGGTCCTGATTGGATAGTCGGTGTCCTCCCACTCAATAATCTCTAGCACAAGTGTGCTTCTCGACTTCACACTTCTTATCTAGTCCCCCTCAGAAAATGCGCATCCGTGATCACAAATGTTTTCTTGTCGGCTGGACTATAAAAATTTTATGCATTTCTTTCCTTTGGATATTTTACAAACATGCATAATTCTGAACGACTGGCCAACTTGCATGTCTTGTGTCTCTTAACATGTGTCGGGCATCCCCATATCCTAGGTGGCTTGCGGATGACTTTCGTCTACTCCATCTTTCATATGGTGTACTAGGCGCCGTCTTTGATAAAACTAAGTTCAGAATATATGCCATTGTTTCTAAGGTATATCCCTAGAATGAATATGGAAGGGATGAGTAACTCATCATGGATCTAACTATATCTGTTAGAGTTTGATTTCTTATCTCTGACACACCACTCTATTCTGGAGTGTCAGGTACTGTAGGTTGAGAAAGAATAACTTCTTCCTTAAGAAAGTCTTCAAACTTTTCAAGCAAATACTCTCCACCACGATCTGATCGTAGTGTTTTGATTTGTTTCTCTATTTTCTTTGTCGACCAAATCCTTGTACTCTTTAAACTTTTCAAAGGTTTCAATCTTTTGGCGCATTAGATAAACATATTCTAAACATGAGTTGCCATCTGTGAATGTTACAAAATATTCATAATCTCCTATAGTTTGGATATTCAATGGCCCACATACATCATTATGTACGAGTTCGAGGCATGTAGTGGTTCTTTCACCCTTCGCTGGCAAGGGTCTCTTGGTCATTTTTCCTTCTATGCAGAATTCGCATGTACACACTTAAAGTTTACAATGGACCATCATTTCCAAGCCTTTTAATCATGTCTAGGATAATTTGACCAAGACGCAAGTGTAGATTAGATCAATTGAGTCAGACATAAACTTTTTACTATTCATTTATAAATCAGTATTTACTTCAGTATCACATATCATTGAAATTTTTGGTTTTACATATAATAAGTTATTTATCAAGTGTGCAATAATGAACTTCTGGTAAAACTACCAATATCATTATCAATGAAATTTAAAGAAAATCATTACTCAATCAAACTAGCTACTGAAATAAAAAATTTCTTAAAATTCAGGATATAATAAACTTCTGGTAAAACCAAAAATCTATTATCAAATGAGAATTTAATAGTCCCAACTAATACAGTCGATACAAGTGCTCCGTTCCACCAACGAAAACTGAAATCATCCTCGTCAAGCCTTTTGATTTCCCTGAACCACTGTAGGGAACAACATATATGGTTAGTGGCTGTAGAGTTTACAATCCACGAGGAAGTAGAGTCAGTCATATAACAGGCTTCAATAACAAGTAATGTACCTTTAGATTTTAACTACTTGAGATAATCCAGGCAGTTGCGATTTCAATGTCAGCGAGTCTATAATGATGCACTTATCTTTCGACTTTTGTAGGGCCCTTATCTTTCACAACTTTTGAGTTCTGCTTCTTAACTTTCTTCAGACGTCTCTTTTGTTTCTTTTTTGCGCCAGAGGTGGAAGGCTTAATTTCATTAAAGTTTGCCTCCACAGTCATCTTCTTGCCCTTCAGATACAGGGTCTTAACAACTTGTAACTCTTTCATAAGTCTTAAAGTATTTGACAGGGTCTCGAGGATCATATCAACTTAAGTCTCACCATCGACATTAGCTCCCACAATCTCCAACTCATTTAGATAACTAATGATCAGCACCATATGTTCTCTGACAAGATTTTCGGGTTTCATCCCACAATTCATGAAGTCTCATACATGAGCCTGTTTGGCTTGACGACCTTGATCCTCGAACATTTCGGTGATGTTCGACATCATATCGGAGGTGGCTTCCATGTTTTGATGTTGTTGTTGTAACACATTGCTAACGGATGTCAAGATGTAACACCTGACGATCTCATTAGAACGCAACCAAGAAACATAAGCATCATTTTTCTCTTGAGTCGATTCAGCAATAGGCTCAAGGGGATAAGGGGTGGTGAGCACGGACTTGTATTTTTCTACCGTCAGCATGATATCAAGATTACATTTCCAATCCACAAAATTTTCACAAGTAAGTTTGATGGCATTCAAGATTGTTGAGAGTGTGGATAACGACATGATTGCTAAAAAGAATGAATAAAGTGGTGTAAATAAATAACTCAATCATTTAGGAAAGTATGATGCATGATGTAAATAATTAAATATTTAAAAATTCAAGAAAAATATAATTCTTCCAAAATGTTACGATCAACAATGATAGCTTGTCTCAACTAAGGACAACGCTCGAGTTACCTCCTTTGCATCGAGACTCTTCTCATTTGGTTAACACTTCTCAAGATGCCACTACATCTAGCTTAACCAATCACCAATGGTTTTGATCACATTAGCCCCATTTACTAGCTCTTATAATAGATTCTGATGTACTTCCAAGTATTTAACCAACGCATCGACTTTAAATATTGCTATGAACTAACGGTCCATCCAAGAAGGGACCTGCCTTACCATTTCTTTTACAAGCTTTAGCTTCTCAAGCAACTCAATAACTCAACGCGACACAATTCTCAAGTTTCTCCCACTAAAGAGAGGGCCACCAGGACGGCTCTAAACCATTCCTCGTGCCACGATCAAGTTTATGTTGGGGATCTTGAATATGTTTCAACGTAAACGACTCTCCCACTTAATTTTTTGGAAGAAAGAGTTTTTTTTTGTTGTTTTAAAAATCATCTCTTTATAAATTTGAAAAACAAGTTTTGAAAATTATAAACTTTTATAAAAATTAAATCACAAATTAAAATTATAACTTTTATAAAATTCTCATTGTATTTAAAATTATAACACATTATAAATTAAAACTACAATGATATATGTACATGTTGCATGGCATTTTGATATTGAGATATTCCTAAAAAACTCATTATTCATCTGTCTTTGGTGAAATCATACTTAAAATGCATGTCTAATCTTGAAAAATTACTTGAAAGATGTGAATAGACCAATTTAGTTTTAAACTGAGAAAAATATCATTTCATGGTCCAAGAAGGATTAGTCTTAGGTCATAGAGTCTCATTAAAATAAGTATAAGTGGATAAGGGTAAAATATAATTCATTGAAAAGCTCCCTGCCCATAGCTCAGTAAAGGGAATTATGAGTTTTTTAGGTCATGCAGATTCCATATCCACATAAAATTAACCTCTCTATGGTTCATTTCCAATTACAACTTATAAAAAGAATAATAAATAAATTACAATAAATTAAATACTAGTGTTCATTACGTCTATAACTGTCTCCTTCTTTAGGAAGTCCCACCTCTTTGTAACTCTTTGCTAATGTCCAATCCCATTTTCAAAATTCAAAATTCAAGTTTTAATTTAAAATTAATTTTCCAACAATTTTTAAAATGATTTATAAAAAAAACTATTTAACTAGTTTTGAAAAATTACTGAATTAAATAAATTTAATTTTTAGAGTCTGGATTAGGCTTGCAATCAAATCTCAACTCTCTAAGAGATCATCTGGGCCAAGCAACCCTTGCTCAGTCCTACACTAATAGGCTTGGTGGATCCACGCCAACCCAATGCCCAATATGGTCTTATGCAAGCTACGGTTTCCAAAACCCTAAGGTTTCCAAAACCCTAAGGTTTCCAAAACCTCAAGGTTTTCTAGACTCCGAGGTTTCCTAGATACTAATTAGAAAACCTACGACATGGCAACCTACGACAGTGGGCGGTGACGGCAAGCAGGCAGTGGCGAGCAGCGTGAGGTGGCAAAGCACTACGAGTGGTGGGTGGCAGCGTGAATGGCAGCGTGCAGCAGTTTTCAATCGAGAAGCGAACGGCGGCAGATTTACATGGAATTTAACGATACAATGCTTACAAAATTAAATTACATAAAATTTTATGTCTCAATTTTGGCATATATCCATTCTAAAATTGAAAATAAACATCTAGAGTCAATCAATCAGGATCTATTCATAAACACATTCAAAGATATTTTAAATCTATCATACAAAAATATATGCCATAGCACAATATCCTTCCGTTCATACGTTTAATCACAGAATATGAAATCAAGAACATTAGTCTCTGAAACTAATTGTTAGATCGAGTTTTAAAAATTAAAGAAAATTAATGAACCATGAACCGTTCATGGGTGGAATATCAAAAATTAAAAAAAACAAATATTTAATCAAATTAAATACAAAACCGTTCAACGATCATACATATTCAGAGAAATATTTCGAGAAGAGATAGAAATAATTTTATACATTTTCTTGTTATTGATTAATCGTCTCACGTTCTTCGTTCTTGAGATTGCAGAACTTCAATTGATCTTCACACCAATAACCACTCATAGGATTCAGAAGTATATCTCGCAAGGATATTGTTAGAAATAGAGTGTGAGCTCTTTAAACAACTGGGGAAGAAATTTTTTTTTTTCTCTTCTTCTTCTTAGTTTTCGGCGGCAACTGTAGGGAGAGGTGTGAGAAACTTTTTTCTCATTTGTCTAACACATAGCTCAACTTAGGGTTAGGTTTGCAAACCTTTTATATTTATTATAAAATGTACTCATATATCCCTATATGATAAAACTGAAATTTACTTCTTTTGCATTGCAATCTGTGATTTTCACATCTCCCCTATAGCCAAGAATGTGTCCAAATTCATCAATTCAAATTGATAAATTAAATTGATCTTTATCAATTAATTAATTTTATTTACTAATTATCTATTAGAAAATAACAAATTAATTAAGTTGAATATTAATTCCGATCTTCACTAATTTAATGATGACACCCATCACATGTAGGTTCGGGAAGTGTACATTGATTCAAAAATATATTTTTAGTCCAACTGACGTTGTTTCTCATTATGGTCCGTATGAGCTATTTCTCAGACTGAATGGACACACTATAGGTCAGATGTCAAATCAACTCTCGATTCATGCGCTCTACATTTTCTGTTGGTGCAAATAAATATTTATAATTTCACGGTCCACATGATATTTTACGATGTTACCCTTCATGAATATCAGTAACAAGAGCGGATGTAAAATTACCATTTTACCCCTCTAGTTAATATTTTCTTAATTCCTTTATTGACTGTGAATAACAAAGACATATCAGTGAAATGTCTCATATAGTTCACAATGTCTTATTCAATGACTCATGTCATCGAGTGCCAGACCCGGTTTATTTAGTCACACACCGATCAATAAAGCATAAGGTGATATTGTTGCTATTGCAATCTTACCACGAATTCCATATCTATGAATCATGCAACTCCACCATGGTTGAGTCACAATCTCAACAACTGAGGTATTATCTAGAAATTCGAACTCACTCCCTCAGTGTATCAAATATCGCAAGTAACTAGGTCAAGTTTTGTATTCACCTCAAGATTAAGGTAATCTCTAAAATACCCTTAAGGTGTAACAATTAGATTCAGAGCTAGATAAACAACTTTGCTCTAAACTAATTTATTAGTGGTATGCCCAACATGTTACATAACATGTCTAGGTCAACCGTTAGAGTCTTCACTTCCATGCCCCGAGACCGGTATCATTTGGTTCAACCTAACAGTTGTAATTGAATTTGATTGTCTAGTCGATCCTAAGACTGCGAATAATATTTTAAATTATCTCATAAGAGTTTGTCTGAAAAACCGCTCAGTCTTTACTCTTCTTTCATTGACAACAGTTTTCGAACTTAAGTAAATTATAAACACACTAATTAAAGAAAACTTTCATTTATTCATAAAATTCAGTAATACATAAATGTCACAACTAAATACTCATAAATAGTTATTATACTATACTTTATAAACGTAATTCCAACACTACCTTGCCGAGGCTGCCTAGTGAGGTCTCTTGTTTGGCCATTCTAAGATACTGATTATTTGGTTGTTCTTGTTTTGGTTATTCATTTTATGGGCGATTAGTGTGTTTTATCTATGGTCCACCTTAGTTTTTCTAGCGGTAGTTGCTAGGTTTAATAGCGTTGGTTGATATTTGGGTTGTTTATATTTTTTCTGATTTGGTGTAGCTTTTTGTTTTTGGTTTGTTCTGTGCGATTTCTAGGTATAGTTTATGTGCTGTATCCTTTTTTCAGTACTTGCGTTTCTGTCATATGTGCTTTTTGTGTAGAATTATAGTGTGTTTTATTGTTGATCTAGCTCTGAGCTTAACACTATAATGTTTGTTTTATACCTGGAATATGCTCCTTGTATAAGTGTAATTCTTTTAATTAATATATTTTTGCCTTTGACCAAAAAAAGAAAAGAAAAGAGGTAAATACCCCAAGGAATGTAAAAGAAAAACAACTCGACGTTAAGGCAATCTCAATATCGGGGTAGATAATAAGTACTATTTTACAATATTTAATATTTAAATTATAATAGTTTCTCTATTAATAGGGTTATATGTATTACACATTCAAAATTTATTGTTATAACGTGTGACTCAAGATTTGTGGGAAATAAATTATAGAATGATCTAATTTTTTCATATCATCCTTTTTTTATCTCATTAATTTTTTTGGGTTTTTAAACTTTTAACTTCTTTTTAAATAACACTTTTTTTTATACTAACTTACTATTTAATTCACTCCTTTTTTGAATTTTTCATTTACAAAATTATTTTGAGGTTATAAAGTGAACTATATTTTAACTTTACCCTTATTACGTGCGCAACACAGATATATTACTAGTATAGATAAACAAATGTGATGATTAAGTGTCACTCACAACTCTCATATAATAACTAATGAGTAATAGATTACTTAATAAGAAAAACCCACTAATGTTTACCATAATGTGTGAATTAATTACTTTGCCACAAAATGTTATTTCACAATCGTTTGTCACAATTTATTTTATAACATATAATTGTGATGGTGTTTATCTCTGTCTTCCTGCGTCGTGTGTGGAAAAGAAGTCATATTTCCAGTGTATCTTCCTATATAGTTCATTGAGGGACTCTATTATGAACCACATTTAATTAGTAGTACCATATTTTTGTTTGGTGGAATTACTAGTTGTGTCTATAGACTCTCATTAACGGTTACCACGTGAACTAAGAATCAATTCTCTCTCAGGACTGCCTTAGACAGTGAAACAAATAAAGAATAAACTTCATTGCAGATGTAACATTTTACAGACCATAAAAACAAACTGAATGGTTGTAGATGGTTAATATAATTTTTCAAATCCTTTACAATTTATAGCTTTGAAAACATTTGACAATTTTGAGCTTAGAAAAACAATTTTATCCGATCGAGTAGGAATAGTGAAAATTCTATAGTATTGTCATATCACTGAATCATTAGCTACTGACAATGTTCCAAAATATTAGGGTAACGAGAACCAAGAAATAACAATAAAAAAATTGATAAATATTTCGTAGATCCATATAGAAAATAACATATAACATATTCATAATAAATATCAACAGAAAAAGAACCAAATTATATATTAAAATTTTCCTCAATAATTGTTTCTCAAAATTTTCATGTTTTCGGGAAAAATATCCGTGTACTAGGAAGACTTTCAAGTGCATTATGCTCATTGTAATTTCATTTATATTCAAAAGAAGAACATATGCAAGTAGTAAAATATTACAAAATTCCACAAACTTGTAAACAAAAAATAGTAAAAAATAAGTATGATCAGATTAAACAAATTTATATAAAAAATTCTGAACTAAAGAGTATAGAGTTGAGAATGCAATAAATTAAAGAGAGTCAAGATGTAGAATTTCATCGATAAAAATTATTTTAGCTTAAGATAAAATGTCTTATATGTTGGATTTGATAAAAGAGGGCAATTGCATGGGATGTAATCAGAGTGAGAGAATTTAATGAGAGGAGCGGTTGATGAGAAAAGCTAAGCATGAAAGGAATGCATCAACAAGGGGGAGGTGAGGTACGAATTAATGTACAAAAATATAAAAGTGGTCCTCTCTTCCAAAGCTTATCCTCTTGTATACATTGTCGTCTTCGTAATAGTAAATTGTTTTGTGCACTTACTGGTATTGTCTTGTTTGCATGGCCAATGGAGCAATGAATTAATGTTCATATGCTTTCTTTTGGTTTAAATCTACCAGCGTACACATTTGTCTGGATTTATTGATCATGGGTTTGTGGCAAATTTTATCAAAAATTAAGTTTTGGGGGAGAGGTAGGACAAGTTGTCACATGATACATGATTAGGACATTCGGTATGTGATGATGTGATATTGGCACTTTCATATTAATATGCAATTTATTAAATGCATAGCAATTACAAGCCAATTGTTACCCTCAAATTCAACATTACCCGAACAATTTTTTAATTAATTATACTAATTGTAAGATATTTTGTCTGTATTTGGATAATATATACATATATCTGAAGGTAAGCCATGCAAATTTTAGTGTAGTAAAAATAGTTTACTGTCCCTTGTCTTAAGATATATTCCATTTTATTGATATCTTGAAGATAAAATAAATTAACTCTTACTATTTTGAAGTATTACACCACATCAAATAATGTATAGAAAAGTAATGAGTTTTTATTAATCCAGTTTAAGTATCCATTTCCCGTTGGCGTGATACAAATTTGGGAGTTCTACAGGAGTATCTACGTTGTAAATATTAATACAAAAATAGACTACAAGTTAAATATACATCAAGTATAAATATTTTTTATGGTCTCACTTATTAGAAGTAAAAAATCATACTTATATTCCTATTATACCCTTTTACATACATCTAATGATTATTTTTAAAAATTTCTAAAAACCCAAAAAATCGCGCTTCTCTCTTTCCCACCTAAAACCTCTCTCTCTCATCTCTCTCTCACTCACTCTCTCTCCCTTGAAGTTATTTGCAAATAATATATATGTTACATTTTATAAACAACATAAATAAATAATGTATAAATATATATGTTATTCATGTTATATATGCGGTGTTTATAAGATGTCTTGCATATATATAATATATAAATATATATGGCAAATATAACAATATTAATACATACATTAGATACGATATATAACACATACGTTTTATGGGTATATAAAAATCGTATACCGGTGTAACACACATATATATATATATCTTTCTCTAAAACGATTAAATTGATTGGCTTTTCGAATCTAATAGTATGTATAATGAATGTAATAAATTTGGATTGACATAAAAGTGTCTCTATTAATATCTTGGATTACCTATTAATTTAGATAGAGAGAGATGGAGAGATATATATAGAGATAGAGAGTCTCTCTCTCCATCCCCTTCCTAGTCTCTCTCTCACTCATTATATATATATAGGTATTAGCACCCCACACCGCTCATTATGAAAAATGGTTATCAAATTTAATCAAATACTATCCAATTTTTTTTTTAAATAATGTTATAAAAAATTAATTTTGAATGTCTCATTTGGTACATTTTACATCATAAAAATGAGCAAATAAATTACCTTCAACGAGTGATATAAAGACCATTAAATATTTATATTTTTATCAAAGCGTTATTGGAGTTACTCTCGGTATCCTAAATAACTCCTCCCCTCGGTTGTTCGAAAAATTTGGTATCCCAAAAATGCTAAAGTCCGTCATTGGATTATATATATTGGGTGACTACGCCCTAAAATGATTGGCGGCGACTCTGATTTTTTTAAAAAAAAATGATTTTTCATGCGCCGCTGCGCGTCGCATGCACATTGCGACAACTTGGCGACTCCACTGGTAAAAAATAATTGGTCTAACCATCTTTAGATAAAATAGAGAGTGAAACCAAAATTTCATCATATGCTGTCCTGTTACTCCGTTCGGATAATAGTGAGGACAACCTGAGAGTCTATAAAAAGATTTGTGAGCCCAACCACACATGCATTTTGTTTTTAAAACCCATCTCATGACCAATGTTTGATAGAAATAGAGATTCTACTTAATTATGATATCTGATTAATTTTGTTCATGTATATATGTCCTACATTATTTAAACATTTCTTTTCTTTCCCTTTATTTCACTTCTGACTTCGTCTTCCTTTTTTCATACATGCATCATGTTGCGTAATAGGGATTGTAGAGAAGTATTCAATTCACTCATATTTTAGAGATCATGACTTCTACTCCGAGTGTGATAGAAGATCAAGTTACAGTAGCCCAATGGTTAGAGGAAACGCAGAAATGAAAAAAAGATTGTCTGGAAAAAGAGGACGTCGTTCTTCTATCACCAATCACTAAGATAGAGTTCTCACACACTAACTTGGAATGGTTGAAGAAAATATGGGAGGATTTTTTACCGGAGCAGAAAAATTTGTTTATCGGCAAATATGGTCACATCGTTTATCTTGTGTATATTACAATCAATGCTCCCGTTCTTAAGGCTTTAATGCATTTCTGTGACCCTCTGTATAGATGTTTCACCTTTGGAACAATTGATCTTACTTCTACAATTGAAGAATATCAAGCCCTACCGAACGTCCAGCTGCAAAGCACATATAAAGTTTATAATTACGACAAAAAGCTCACATTGAAGAGAGTTTTTATCCAGGCTCTTGGGTACTGTCCATGCATCTGAGATTGAGAAAATCTTGAAAGTCAAAGGGGGAATGAGTGTGTGCCGCTGGATTAACTCTTAGATCTCACCCAAAATGTCTTAAAGGAAGATAATGGTATGGCTCTTTATGCTCTATGTATATATGGCACCGTGTTGTTTTAAAAAATTCAAGGTTATGTAGATAATAAAGTGATAAAAATGTTCCTGCAAGTTGAACATGGTGTTAACCTTGTTATCTCAATTCTAGCTGAGGCTTTTCGTTCTTTAAATCACATACGAGTGCTTGGAAAATGGATGTTCATCGGTCTTCCATCTCCTTTGTGTATTTGGATTCATAGCCATCTAAGATGTCCACTAGATTTCAAATGTCCTCAAGTTAAGTTTTTAAGTCCGTGGATGAAGACGAGAATCCCCATTGCAGAATTTGGAATGGCCAAATGAAATCTGCAGTTTCCCACAAAATGGGTGTGGCTCTCACACCTATCAAAGTTGAAAGATGAGGATGTTATCTGGAAAGCCCAATGGATGCTATTGACATTGATGATCTACAAATGTGGCGACTATCAATGGGTCCTGCTCCCAGGACCATGGGGTTGTACTAGTTATGCTCTATTAATAGTGCTCCGTCAACTATATGAGACAGTTTGTCCCTGCCACGTACGCATTAAAGGATATTAAGATCAGTTATGACTCTCAAGATATTGAACAAAAATTACAGCAGCTAATTGGAGCTTGGAAAATAATGAGAAGAGTGCGAAATGAGAAGAATCACATGAATTGCACAAAGGAGTATGAAACATGGCTTGAGAGTAGAGGCAAAGTAACTATTGCCTTGCCAGTTGAGGATTTACAATCACATAAGTTACCAGAAGCTTATCAGGAGATTGTTAAAAATGAGGAGTGGGATGAGTTATATGAGGAGCGTCAAAAGAATTTAGCTATCTTGGAAGAAAATAGACATCTAATAGTCGAGACGAATTTTTCTGGCCAGCACAGGATCGAAGCGGCAAAACAACTCAGAGATTTGAGAAACAAAGTTGAGGATCAAGAATATCTGAAGCAGAAAAACTTAGAGTTGGAAACTGACACTCGTAAACTGAACAACAAAATCAAAAGGATGGCAGAGGACAATGAGAATTTGTGAGTGGTAATCTATGAACAAGAGGATCGAATCATGAAGCTAGAAAGGAAAAATAAGCTTGTAAAAGAGGTTTTAGAAGAGGTTAAAGGGGTTATCAATAAGAAGAATGCGTACATCGTTGAGTTAGAAAAATAATATGGCTTGTTATGACGAATCGCTTATAATTTACAAGTTGACTTAGAGAATCAAAAAGTTAGGAAGACTGAGTCACCATATGATAGTGAAGAACTATTGAAAGTCATTGCAAGCCTTGAGCGTCAAGTTAGAGCGTATCAGAACGTGGTAGATAAATTGGCAAGAAATAATGATGCTAATGCCGACGCACTGAGATATGATTACCAATTACTGCAATAAGAGCACGACTTGATTCATCAACGATCAGGGCATGCTATAGAATGGCTTAAAGGCGTGGTTGTGAGAGCGAGCAATTTGGCAGAACAAGCATCATTTTTGAAAAAGGGTGATTTATCCATCCATCCTAATGGGGAGAACTTGTCTAAGTTCTTGGAAGAAATCAAGAGAGATTTAGGTAATTTTGTAGAAACTCATATTACAGAGTAGTGTAGTTTGACTTCTACATACTCAAATGTGGTGGATGGTTCTACTAATTGAATGAAATTGAGTACTTTTGGACTTTCATTTTGCGCAATATCATTTCTCATGCGTAAATTTACTTTCATTATTATTATTGTTATTATTTATTCTTCTTCATTAGCAAAATCTACCATCTCATTGTTTTATTTCTTTTTATTAAGAAAACTTTTCAAAGATAGCCAGTCAACTCCGACATCCTTATCGAACGTGAGCTCAAGTTAGGGTCATGGACGAGCAAGAAAGAGAGCAATTGCGAGAGGAAATGAAAGAAGAAATTAAGGAGCTGAAAGAGCAAATGGAAAAAGTCCTGGAACTCCTCACCGCAAGTAAGGGAAAAGCCTGTCTTGAAAATCCGTAAGGGGCTCAATCATTACAAAATCAACTGCCAAACGATAGTCCACCTTACCCTCATGGGTTCACTCCAACCTATCAACATCATCAGACCGACCACTTTCATCATGCTTCACCACCATTAAATATCTAGCATTATCCATTTTCAAGTGTCTAGGAAATGATGCAAATAGGGAAAAGTGGGTACAACCCATCCACAATGGCACCTGGCCACAACCAAGCTTTCACCCCACAAGGCAAACTCGCTAATGAGCCAATCATCATACCCGATGTTGATGACCCAAAGGGGCAGAAGCCTTTGGTCCCAGATGTTACCATCCCACACAAATTCAAACTACCTCAATTTGAAAAATATGATGGTAGTACATGTCCACGAAGCCACCTCACTATGTACTGCAGAAAGATGGTTGTTTGTGCAAATAATGATAAGTTGCTGATTCATTTCTTTCAAGATAACTTGACAGAGGCTGCATCTCGCTGGTATATCCAATTAGATAACCAACATATTCGGAGGTGGAAAGATTTAGCAGATGATTTCTTAAAACAATACAAGTACAACATAAGCATCTCTCCTGATCGTCTGGATCTACAAAGGATGGAGAAAAAGCTTACTAAAGGCTTTAAAGAATATGCGCAAACGTGGAGGGAATTAGCTGCTCAAGTACACCCCCTTGTCAGAAAAGGAGATGGCTATAGTGTTTATCAATACCTTGATATCTCCATTCTACGATAGGATGATTAGAAATGCTTCAAACAACTTCTCTGACATTATAGTGATTGGTGAAAGAATTGAATATGGGGTAAATAATGGAAGAATTTTGGAAGTCGTATTTGATACATCATGCGTAAAAAAGGGGCCGCCGTTGAAGCGAAAAGAAGGGGATGTACAGACGATCAATTTTGGGTACCCATCACAAGCTACAAACTCGAGGTCGGGATTTCTAAAGTACAGTGAAAGGCCCAAATCTATGACATCATATGTGGCAAATACCTCACAAATTCTGGACAATTATCACTCTCAACAATCAACATTTCAAAATAACCCGAGACCCAGTTTCAGACCACCGACTCACCAGTAAAATGTTGGTCAGGCTGATCAGCCTCTGAGGGAAATAGAAATAATCAATATTTTGTCCAAGAAGAAGATTGAAGTGCTCATTTTGATCATTTGAGATTGCGAACACTTCATTTGTTGCTACTGGGAAACTCACTCCAACATCAAACCTATCAAAAGCATCTCAGATGGTGGAAAAATTGATGATAAAAGGCGGATACAACCCAGGCAAAGGACTCGGGGGGTAAGCATCAAGGCATAAATAAGTTAATCGAGTGAGACAAAAATGAACAAAGGTTTTGGCTTGGATATAGACCGACCAAGGATGATTGAAGGAGAGTGGAAGCTTAAAAGAAAGAAAAGTTGATTGCTAGGCTCGAAAATAGGGAATTCGATATGGAAATGGCGATCATACCCCATATTTCTAAATCCTTTAGAATTGGGGGAATTTCATTCCAGGAACCAGTTATAGTAGAGCAGTACGACCTTGAAGATGATATCGCCGAGCTTTCAATATTCGTAATCTTACGAAAATCATCAAGTGCAAATACAGAAGACTTAGTTTCTCGATACGATTCAGATCACGAGCTTAACAATTGGGACGTTACCGAGCTACCAGTGCTTCTCGAGAATTTTCAAGAGTAATGTGTTCATGCCAAAATTCTAATGATTCCACCCAATGCCTTAGGAATTTCATTGTTATGGGCCTATGTTCTCGTCTATTTCATGTCATCACTTTGAATGAAAATCTAAAAACGTGAAATGTTGTTAGTCTATTTCATGTTTACTTTTTCCATTTCTGAAATGTTGTTCGTACTCATGCATTGTTTATTTTTTTTCTCGCCTTCTTTTCATCCAATAATCTGATTCAAGTTTGAGAACGGTGCTTTTGAAAATAAGAGTATAAGCAATAACTTTGACAATCTCATTCTTAGCAGATACTCAGATGAAAATGACGAGGATAATTTTGAACCATCTCTGGAAATGTTAAGAATGGTAGAAGAGGATGAAAAAACAACTCAACCATATCAAGAGTTAACGGAGGTGATAAATTTGGGATTGGAGAGAGAGACGAAAGAAGTTCAAATCGGCACTTCTATGACAAGCCAAAGCCGCCGAGAATTAATTTACTTACACAAAGAGTATATTGACGTCTTTCCATGGTCTTACCAAGATATGCCAGGTCTAGATACTGATATCGTGGTTCATCATTTGCCACTTATGTCTGGAAGTAAACCAGTGCGAACAAAAGTTACGGAAAATGAAACCAGACATACTGGTACAGATCAAAGAAGAAGTTAAAAAGCAAGTAGATGTGAGTTTTCTAGAAGTAGCAAAATATTCTGAATGGGTTGTAACATAGTCCCAGTGCTGAAGAAAAATGGGAAAGTAAGGGTGTGCGTCGATTATAGAGACTTAAATCAGGCAAGCTCCAAGGATAATTTTACATTACCCTCATATCGATGTCTTAGTAGATAACACTACAGGACATTCAACCTTCTCTTTCATGGATGATTTTTTGGGGTATAACCAAATCATAATGGCTCTTGAAGACCGTGAAAATTCAACTTTTACAACTTTGTGGGGTACATTTTTTTATAAGGTTATGCCATTTGATCTGAAGAATACAGGGGCGACTTACCAGCGGGCAATGATAACACTGTTTCATGATATGATGCATAAAAAAATCGAAGTGTATGTTGATGATATGATTTCCAAATCTCAACGAGAAGATCATACGGTCACTCTGTGAAAATTATTTGAACGGTTGAGAAAGTTCCTGTTAAAACTTAACCCGACAAAGTGTACATTCGCAGCATCTTCAGGGAAACTACTTGGTTTTGTCGTGACCAAGGAAGGAATAAAATTTGACCCTGACAAGTTTTGAGCCATCATTGATATGCCGCCACCTCAAACTCAAAAGGAAGTTAAAGGTTTCTTGGGGAGATTAAATTACATAGCTCGGTTCATCTTACAGCTAACTGTAACTTGTGAACCTATCTTTAAACTTCTCCGTAAAAGTGATACAGAAGGATGGAATGATGATTGTCAAATTGCTTTTGAGAAGATCAAGCAATACTTGCAAAATCCGCTTATACTTGTTCATCCAACTCCAGGGCATCCACTCATTTTGTATCTTACAGTGACATAAAAACCCATGGGTTGCGTACTTGCTCAACATGACGCCTCTAGAAGGAAAGAACAAGCAATATACTTTTTAAGCAAAAGGTTCACAAATTATGAGGCTAATTATTCGATGTTGGAGAAAACGTGTTGTGCATTAGCCTGGGTTGCTCATCGGCTTAGACAGTACATGTTATACCACAACCACTTGGTTAATTTCAAATATGGATCCAATCAAATATAGCTTTGAAAAGCCATCACTTTCTGGGCGAATCGCTAAATGGAAAATGTTGCTCACAGAATATGATATTGTTTATGTCACGAGAAAGTCAATAAAATGAAGTGTACTTGCTGATTATCTTGCAGATCAACCAGTGTAA
Source organism: Datisca glomerata (assembly GCA_003255025.1). NCBI lineage: Eukaryota > Viridiplantae > Streptophyta > Magnoliopsida > Cucurbitales > Datiscaceae > Datisca > Datisca glomerata. The sequence goes on along the minus strand of QANY01013766.1, from coordinate 460,907 downwards.
CATTATGAGCCTATGAAGTTTGATTTTCCTAATGAGAACATATGAGTCATATTAAAAAATGAAGGAGAATCTATGGATCCAGAATTGTGGACAATGTTAGTTGATGGCACATCTAATGATATAAGATATGGAATTGGGGCAATCCTCATATCTCCTGAGGGAAAGTTGTTCCCATTCACGGTAAAACTATGCTTTGACTGAATATGAGGCATATTCCATGGGAATTCAAGCAGCTTATGATATGAAGTAAGGAAGCTTCGAGTGTACGGAGATTCGTTATTGGTGATACGACAAATAAACGGGAGATGGGAAGCTAGAGACTCTAAGCTGGTACCTTATAACAAACATGTAACTAAGTTAAGCTGAATTTTTGAAGTGATCTCATTTGACCATATACTCGGAGAGAATAATCAAATTACAGATGCACTAGTAACTCTAGCATCCATGTTCACCGCAGACTTTAAGGAAGAAGTGCAACCCATAAAAATTGAGAAGCGAGATTTTCCTGCTCACTATATGAGTATTGAAGAAGAGCCAAACACAAGACCATGGTATTACGACATCAAGCAGTATATAAAGAATGGAGAATATCCATCCAAAGCTTCTAAGAATGATAAACGCACTATTAGAAGGTTGTCCTTGGATTTCTTCTTGAATGGTGAAATACTCTACAAAAGAAACCATGTTATGATGCTCTTAACATGTGTTGATGCAAGGGAAGTGAATCAAATCATAGAGGAAGTTCATGAAGGAATTTGTGGAGTTCATGCTAATGGACATGTGATGGCCAAACAAATACTAAGAGTAGGATATTATTGGTTAACTCTAGAATCTGACTGCATCAAGTACGCCAAGAAATGTCATAAATGTCAAATTTATGCGGATAAAATTCACGTACCTGCATCTTTACATGTCATGGCCGCGCCTTTTCCGTTCTCTATGTGGGGCATAGACGTCATTGGTCACATCACACCCAAAGCCTCTAATGGGCATCGTTTCATTTTGGTCTCTATAGATTATTTTACCAAATGGGTGGAGGCAAGTTCTTATTCGAGTGTAACCAGAAGTGAGGTTGTTAAGTTTATTAAAAAGGAAATAATTTGTCGATATGGTCTACCTGAAAGGATCATCACAGATAATGGGACAAATTTAAATAACAAGATGATGAAAGAATTATGTGAGCAATTCAAAATTAAGCATCATAATTCATCTCCTTATCGTTCGAAAATGAACGGAGTAGTGGAATAAGCCAATAAGAACATAAAAAAGATCATAGAGAAGATAACGAAGGTTTATAAGGATTGGTATGAGATGTTCCCATTTTCACTGCATGGGTACCGCACATCAGTCTGAATATCAACTGGGGCAACGCCATTCTCTTTTGTATATGGCATGGAAGCGGTCCTTCCAATTGAGGTGGAAATCCCCTCCCTCAGAGTCTTAATGGATGCGAAATTAGAAGAAGCAAAGTGGATACAAACACGATATGAGCAATTGAATTTGATCGAGGAAAAAAGATTGACTGCATTATGTAAAGGGCAATTATATCAAAGAAAAATGATGCACGTATATGACAAAAAATTGCGTCCCCGATGTTTCTGAGAAGGAGACTTGGTGCTGAAAAAGACACTCCCATATCAAAAAGATCACCGGGGGAAGTGGACCCCAAATTACGAAGGACCTTTCATTGTCAAGAAGGCTTTCTCGGGAGGAGCTCTCACGCTAACAAACATGGATGGAGATGATTTACCGCACACAGTTAATTTTGATACAGTCAAGAAGTACTTCGTTTGACTTCTCTAAGTATGGGGAAAATGAAGTTAGGTAAAAAAAATATTTTTTTTAAAAAGGGCTGTCTCAAATACTGGAGAAATTCTTCCTCCATTTTTTTCTTTTTCCAAATCATCGTTTGTAAACATTATTCATCATCAATGAAGAGATTTTTTTCTTTCTCAGTTGACAAATACATATACTTCATCTTCTCCTTCTTGCCATTATTTCTTATTCCTCTCAATTCTAAGATATCATTAATTACTCTTGAAATAACTCAGAAGCATAAACTTGGTTCGGTGAAAGCTAATTAAAAAAGAAAAAAAGAAAAGAATAGGAACTAAGAAAGGATGTCTAAGCACGAGGGGAAATCTGAAAATTTATCACGAGAAAGTTGGTATGCACATATAGAAGGCTAAAGCACGATTGGTGGATTGCAATTAAAGTACAAAAAAGAAGCAAAATGTGGAGAAATTATCCACTATTTCTTCATAATCGACGTGAAGCTGAATAATGGGGCACAGACCAATGAATAAGGATGCATCATTTTCTTGAAAGTATGCTCGATATTTCATTGTGAGTCCATGACCTTAGGCCAAGTGATTGATTTGAAGAGTGAAGGATATGGCGACGTTAGTCAACTTTTAAAAAAATCATCAAATAATATTCTTACAAATGTTTTCAATCATGCATAGCATGCATGCATTCAAAATCACTACTTTGCATTTATATTCAATAATTACAATGCATAGACATGCATTATATTGATCTGTTTTGATGCAATTCAAGTGCATGAATCATTTAAAGATATTATTTTGAAATCCATACATGATTTTTAACATTTAGAGCATGCATTAGTCTAGCTCTTGCACCATATGAAACTTGTAAATATCAGATCAAATATCATTTCAACATCTTTATTTAAATCTAACCTGGTCAAAGTTTGCATCTATCCAGGTCCATTTCCTTTCAAATATCTAGGTTAAATCAAACCCGACTTTGTCGTGGTCGAAGCCCGGTGTTAGCGCCTGGTTCATTTCAATTAATATGGTTAAATTGAACCCGCATCGACTCGAGGTCGAAACCTGCATCTATCCAAGTCCACACCCTTCCTTTATCTATCGTTAAATCGAACCCGCATCGAGTCGAGGATGAAGCCTGCCTGTATTCAAGTCCACGTCATTTCTTTATCTTTGGTTAAATCGAACCCGACTTTGTCGTGGTCGAAGCCTAGTGTCAGTGCCTGGTCCGTTTCAATTAATATGGTTAAATCGAACTGGCATTGAGTCGAGGTCGAAGCCTGCGTTTATCCAGTCCGCGTCCTTTCTTTATCTTAGGTTAAATCGAACCTGACTTTGTCACGGTCGAAGCTTGGTGTCAGCGCCTGGTGCGTTTCAATTTATAGGATCAAATCGAACCCGAATTGAGTCGAGGTCGAAGTGTCTATCCAGGTCCATTTCATAACTTTCGTCATTTTATAAGACCCGAATAAGTCAAGGTTTTTATTTCCTTTATCTATATAATTTTTTCTCGATCAAAATACTTATCTACACCTTTGTACACCTTCTAAGTTTAGAAGCGTGAACAAAGGGGGCTGCTGTAGATACCGTATTTTATCCGGTCCAATACTTTAAAAATACAAATTTTATTTTTTTGCTCACATACTAGTCAATGCCTAAAAATAAGAAAATTTGTCCAAGGACTAAAAATAAAAAAAGGGGAACAAAAAGACTAAGATTAAAAAAGTGAAGTCCTAAATTTGCCTATAAATAGAGGGGAGATTTTCACTTGAAATGGGAGATTTGGGAGAGTGAGGAAGAGAATAGATTTTAGAGAGAGAAAGAGAGGTTTTGAGAAAATAGTCAAAAAAGAGAAAGAATAAGAGTTTTCATTTCTATTCATCTTCCATCTTCTCATTTTCTTTTTATTAAGGTAGTTCAAATCTCCTACATTTTAGCTTACAATATATTTTGTTCATTCTAATTAATCATCTCTCTTCTTCATACTCATGTATTTGATATTTCTTTGTTTCATTTTTCATATATAGGTTTGTTTGCTCATTCTTTATCATTTTTCCTACTTTTAAGCTTAAGTTTTATTTTCATATATTGTTTCTCTCTACAAGTTTGATGATGAGATTTTTTTGTCATCAACTCAATCAATGAGAATGAGGATAAAATTTTGAGGGGTGTAAAATTAACTCAATGTGAATCAATAATTTAATGGGTTGAATGTGTACATTTAATGAAAAGATCTTCTATGATAATTTCTCATACATAAAAATGTATAAAATAGAGAGTAAAACCTCTATACAAGATTATGCAAATATTTAAGTTTTGATTTTTTTTATGTTCTAACAAAGTCTTTTTTTTTTTAGTTTTTGACCATCATTTTTGTGACACATATTTGAACTAGTTACCATCCATGATCATTCCTAGCAATGAAGATATAAAAGAAAAATGGTAATTAGTAACTAAGTGGTCCAAAATAAAAAAAAGATATATTTATATCCCAAACAAAAATTATTTTATTTTGAAAGTTTTATGAATTTTATTTAGTGACACTTGTTTAAACTAGTTATCATTTATGCTCATTCCTAGCAATGAAGGAAGAAAGGAAAAATGATAATTAGTGAACTAAGTAGTCCAAAATAAAAAAAATGGTATATTTATATCCCAAATAAAATTATTTATTTATTTTTAGTGACACTTGTTTAAATTAGTTACCATTCATGATCATTCTTTTACTATTTGATTAGCATTGGGTGAAGAAATAAAAATTGATAATTAATAGACCATGTAGTAAAAAAAGCATGCTCATAACTAATTATGTATGAAATTAAACATTTTTTTCATAGATTAATTTATTTTACACACAAAAAATTTATTATTAATTTATTTACTAAACAATTATATATACATATATATGTAAAAAAAATAAAAATTAAAAGAAAAAACAGAGGGTGGCGTCACCCTCTGTCACTTAACAGAATGTGATGTCATTCTCTGTAAAAAATAAATTATTTTTTAAAATTATTTTTTAGGTTTTTTGTTGTTTACATTTTATTTTTGTTTTTCTATTTTCCTATTTTTTTTCAATAAATATTATTGGTTTGATTAAATTTATTTTTATATATTATTTTAATTATTTCACGTTTTGTTTCATTATTTTCACCCTACATATTCTTGTTTTAAAATTTATCATCTCTAACATTCCTTTCCATTATTCTTTTTTTATTTATAGTTGTTATCTCTTCTTATTTATTTATGTATTATTGTCATATGTCACGGTTGTATGTGATTATTATTTTATTCTTTTATCATCAGAATTGACGCTCTTAAATTAAAACCATAACAATTTGATTTAAATTTTATAAATTTCTTTATTTAGTCTTCACTAAAAAAATCTGATGACGGACTTTAGAATTTTTAGGATAGCAAATTTCTCGAACTACCGAGGTAAGAAGTTATTTTTAGGATACCGAGAGTAACTCCAATAACGCTTTGATAACAAAAATTTTAATGATCTTTATACCACCCGTTGAAAATAATTTATTTGCTCATTTTTATGATGTAAAATGTACCAAATAAGACATTCAAAATTGAATTTTTATAACATTGTTTTAACAAAACATAATTTGGATAGTATTTGATTAAATTTGGTAACCATTTTTCATAATGGGCGGTGTGGGGTGCTAATAACTTCCCCACATGCAAATGACTCCCGAACCAATTTTAAATTTACGCAGACCAAAATATTTGATTTTAAAATTGGGTGACCAATCATACCCTAAAATGATTGGTCGCGACTCTGAATTTCTTTTTTTTTTCAAAAATGATTTTTCAAGTACCACTCTGCGTCGCATGCACGTTGCGATATATATATATATAAGGAGGGAGGGAGGTATATATAGAGAGATAATTAATAGATATATGAGAGAAAAATTGGGTAATTAAATATATATACCTTAAAAATAAAAAAAAGGCATACTAGTAACTAATTAAATATAAAAACTATCAAATTTAATTCAATTGCTCTATTATAAGACATAGGCCAGTAAAGAGAAATCTCAGACAATGAGTGACTCAACAAGTTTTGAACTTGTTCGCCTTTCCTCCTCTTTCTCTCCGAAAGATCTTCCTCATTTTGTTCGTCGAACAATCACAGACAAGATTGATAACCTCATTGAAATCCATCACCTCCCTGAAGATGTCAGAATTCAGGAAACAGAATTACCACTTCTCAGTCCATACAACCTTTATCATCGGTCAAACCGAGTCCTTCAAAGTATCATAACTTTGATATCTACTCATAGACCTCATGTGAAGGAAATTGTGCAAACCATAAAATTAGACCATTGTGGTCTCCAAGCCACCACCGCAGAATAATATGTTACTCTTGAGATCCCTCAAGAGCTGCTTAATGGTTGACAGACACAAGGCTATACTCACCTTATGTTGGTGCTGTCCTTCTTGCCTTAACACTCCATGGTACGAAATGGATCGCAGCTACTACTTGGATTGCTCTCCTAGACACCACATTCACATCCTACAGTAATGTGTTGATTGGATCCATTCTCACCACCCTCAACAATGGAACTGTGATTCTCACCATCGCCCCAGACTTTAATATTAAACTTTCAGACCCGACACTTTCTCAGAGATTGAAAGTTCAAGTCCAGATTCTTGGCGCAGAACAAGACTCCAGGACCATCATGGCCACCTTGCATCATCAAATCATATATCACCTCCAAAATCACTCGTTTGATCTCCATTTTCCCAACTCTACCCAAGATGCCCTTTTTGCTGTGTCTGACAGAGCTGATGATACTTCTATCATCCAGATCCCTCAGCATATATCTAAAGTAGAACTCACACAACTGATGCCTCTCGAGTGGATCAATAATTATGAACACCAGTTTCATGCCATCCAACGCGATGTCCATACTTCTGCCCCTCCTCAGGTGCACCGTCTCCCCGATGGGATCATTAAAACCATCTTTGCCATGCCTGGCATAGCAGAATCTTCTGCCTCCAGACCTTTGTTTGCTGGAAGTATTTTAACTATCACTCCTACTTACACGCCCTCGCGAAGCTATCCTCCCGTAGCTTGGATTGATCAGAAGGCTCAACCCTGTTATGTGTCCTATGTAAATGAAAATTTCATCTGGGACGTTGCCTCAAATAGATGCGACCTTGATTGCGACTGTGATAAGCCTATTTGGGATGAACCAGATACTGATGATGAATCATGGTATCAAAGGGCTTCTACCACCCGCAAAAGGCCTACCAAATTGTCTTGTCGCCAACAGGCGTCCCACCATCACTCTAACGATACTGGCAATGGTGGTTCTTTCAGCACTGCCCCTCACTGGGTCTGCCCTCAACCCTCAGTACCTTCTCAGTAACTTTCTTTATATGAGTTGCTCCAAGAAATCGATCATGCAGACCTTCTTCCATCTAGGCACCCAACATCGGTTCCTCTAGTCCACATTGTTCCTGGTACCATTCCCTGCCTTGCCATGATGGAATCATACGAACATGATTTTCTACCTTTGACCCGACGCACCAATCTTGCTACGAAGGTATCTACCAGACCTTTCTCCATTCCTACAGAGGTCACTCATACAGGAGAACCTAGGTCTCTCCCTGCGGATGAAGAGGTGTTGAATTGGCAGTCCGAAAATGCTATGTGTCAAAATCGGACTCTCACAAAGCTTGATGCTAAACTAGATCTGCTGCATCTGCAATCCGACACCCTATCCACTCAAGTAGGGCATATCTCTGACCAAATTTAGCAGCTTGGGGACATGCTAGTTTCACGAGCTTTGCACTTAGATACTGAATTGAATCAACTAGTTGAAAAAAGTTACATAGGCACCGAATTCTGAAAAAAGGAGTAAGAACTCTCCCAGATTCAACAAGATCTCTACAGGATAGAGGCAGATATGGCTAAGGACAAATCCCAAACTATTTATGATCCATATCCTTCCTATCCCATGAGCAGCCAAACTCCTAGGTATTTCTCATCTCTCATGCCTTACCCAAAAGCCTCCGATTATAATAATCTATTCAAAATGTCTTACCCCATTTTAAGGAAACTCAGACAATCTCGGTCTACATCAGCAGCTCCCCCAGCATAGCCTGCTCCTATTTCTTTGATACCTCTCGGTGTTCCACTCCATCCCACTCCCCTAGCCTCAACCTCCTATACGAAGCCTTCTGCCCAACCGGTCCGTCTTCCTCTTCAACCTCAGAAACTGAAAGCCCATCTTGATCCTGATCCAGCAATCCAGACTTACAATCTTTACATAGTCTCGCCAGTTTAGTTTAAGGAACTAAGACCTCCAGCACTGCTGATACCTCTAGCCTTCCTTCAGAGGCATGCCAAGCTGATATTTCTACCATCGCCATGGTCCAACCTAGTGATATAGATGGGAAGAACTATCTGTAGACAATCTTCCTTCTCCAATGCAGTCCCCAGACATGAGGAACATATATAAACCCACGACTGGCCCCTGGTTTACTTTTGACGATCTTCCTCCAAACAAATGGTGTGATCGTCTTCATGAATTTGATGCTTGAATTGACTTACAGCTTTCTAAACTCGATGTGGCCCTCGAAGATGTCCTCTCTGAGTTTTTATCTCGATTCACAAGGAATTTATGAGAATGGTTTCAAAGTCTTAGTCCTTATCAAAGAATGACTGCATCTCATAGCCCTGATGCTTGCACTCTTTTAGGGATGTTACATAAAGAATTCATTGGTGACTTCCAACTCATTGACAAACGTAGTCGCCAAGACTTTATTGAAATGAAATGTTGTTCTTTAGAACACCGTCATTTACAAAAATATTTCCAACGTATGTCCGACAAATATTACATGCTTAATGGAGCTAATGAAGTCAACCTACGGCACACGTTCAATGCCTCTCTTCCTGAAGAATTGCAACATGAACTGCACTAGACCATTAATGCCCTTCGCCTTGATATGACGGACATTTCCCTTGGCGAAATCTATCAACTTGCATTGGACACCCTTGATAAACTATGTGAACAACAAAAGTTTTTTAAGGGGATGCTCAAATGGGAATCCAAACTTCGATCATCATGTACCAAATCCTATCTTAAGCTCAAATGCCATGCCCAAAAGGATTGTTCATGTTCCAAGGACCACAGGCGGGACAAACGGGAAAAGACCCACAGTTTTCCATCTCGTCGAAAGGGTTTCAGACGTCGGTCTTGCACCAAGCCTTTTCTTTGGTATTTTAAGAAAAGACATCCTTCCTCCAGCAAGTCTGATAAATGCTACATTTGTGGTCAGAAAGGACATTTTGCAAAAATCTGTCCTCATAAAACCAAAAGAGATATTCAGATGCTGCAACATTTATAGACGGTTCTCCTCCTTCACAAAGATGAAGATATTGAATCTGCTGTGGAAGAACAAGATAGCCGCAATGAAGAAACTCAGTATGTTTTACCATACTCTGCAGACGAGGCCAACTGCTCCTCTGAGTTTGACACCTCTTTTGATTCTATGTCTGACATATCGGCCAATGCCACCCAAATCTTTTGTTTGGGATCTCTTGGAATCTTACGTGACACTTCTTCAACAGAGAAAGGTGTTTCCACCAAACCACATATTGAAATCAAGCTTCTTGCTGACAAATTTGCCAAAATTTTTCCAGCCATTGGGTTTTTAGGCACTGGCTCTTGTAGAACGGTCATGAAACTCCGCCTCCTACCTCCCGAAGATTGGGTTCCTTTAACCAATACTTGTCTACTGCTAATGGTAGTTTATTCAAATTTGAGTGGATTACAAATAAACGTATTGGTCTTCAATTCTTCCCAAACTGCATTCTTTAGATCAAAGTGTTAGCCAGTGATCTTCCAAGCAAAGATATTTTAATTGGTTTTGATGTTTTCTTCCGCACAAAGAAACTTCAGATTCTATCCACTGGAGTCCAGTACAAAAGTTTTTTATGTGCTTATACCCCTGTTACCAGTCTCCTAGAACTCCAACAAGTTCCTCCAGATTATGCCCATCTTCGTGACCAGATTTTTCCCTACTGTGCTGATAGACATGACCATTTTTCCCATGCTTTTCCTCTCTAGAAAAATCCAGCATTCTTCATTCGTCTTCCATTCAAATGCAATGAAGACCTTAATCCCACCAAAGTCGCTCATCTCGACATGAATCCAGATGATCTTGTATTGGCCCGCGAAGAATGGGCATCTCTTCTTCAACAATGGCTCATTGAGCCCACAAAATCTGATTGGGCCTGTCAGGCTTTTTATGTCAAAAAATGAGTTGAACTCAAACGAGGAAAAAAGAGACTGGTGATCGACTATAAGCCTCTCAACCTTTTTCTCCAAGATGATAAGTTTCCTCTTCCCAAGCCCAATACTCTATTTATTCATCTCAAACGGGCCAAGATCTTCTCCAAGTTTGACCTTAAAGTTGAGTTTTGGCAGTTAGGCATTCACCCCGAGGACAGGTATAAGATTTCTTTCTATATACCGAATGTCCAAAACCAATGGATCGTAATGCCTTTTGGACTCAAAGTCTCCCCCTCACTTTTCCAAAAGGCCATGACCCAAATGTTTGAGCCCATTTTGCACAGTGCCTTGGTTTACATTGATGGCATTCTTCTCTTCTCAGAGGATTCGCCATCTCATCAACTCTTATTATTACAGTTTATTGATCTCATCAAACATTATGGGATTATGCTCTCCGCTAAGAAGGCCAAAATTGGTGCTACCCATATTGAGTTTATGGGTATGATATTTGAAGATGGCAGATTCCAATCAGGTCCCCATATTGCCATCCAGTTGCTCAAATTTCCTAATACTGATTTAACGGTCAAACAAATCCAACAGTTCCTCGGCATTATTAATTATCTCAGAGATTTTATCCCTCATGTGGCCACTTACACCAGCCACATGTCCAAACTTCTTAAAAAAAAGTCCCCCATCTTGGGGCCCTGCCCAGGCTCAGGCGATCCAAGCCCTCAAGGATATTGCCCAACATCCTTATCTCTTAAAGATTCTTGGCACGGGATTGCGTATCCTACAAACGGATGCCAGTGATGAATACTGGGAAGCCATCCTCATTGAAGAAGATAGGGGAAAAGTATTTTTATTGTGGGCATGCTAATGGACAATTTAAAGACTCTGAGAAGCATTATCATGCAACCTATAAGGAGATCCTAGCAGTAAAAAATGGGATTGAAAAGTTCAGTTTTTATCTTAGCTCGCATGAATTTACTGTCGAGATGGATAACACGTCATTCCCAAAGATGGTTGATCTGAAAGGCAAAGTTCTTCCTGATAAATAGCTCCTCAGATGGAAAGACTGGTTCTCACACTATAAATTCATAGTTCCCCATCTCAAAGGACATTAGAATACTATTGTTGATTATCTCTCTCACCCTCAGAAAGACAACTCCTCTATAACCTTTCCTTCTTCTCAGACCCTATTTATTCTGACTCTTTCTGATCCTCTCGACTCTAATCCTTCCATGCCCTTCAGCATGCCTGCTACCATTTTCACTCCAGGTCCTAAACCTGATGGTCCCACTTCTATCAACAATCTTGCCACAAAAAATCTGTTTTATTGGCTTCATTTGTCACTTGTAAAAACTCAAATCCATCATTTCCCAGACCATTTTGATATGGCTATCCCTTATACCACAGTTCCCCTCATAAAAGGTGACATACTAGAAGAACTCCTCTGGTATCTTTGGGCTCTTTCTGCCCTTCATTATTGTGCCATCAGACTTCCTCCATATCCTATCTACCATTATATTTTTGATGCTGCCAATAACCATACGCACATTGTGACACTTTTTCAACTATTTGCTCCTCTGCCATACTGGCGTAATCAGCTTCACAAGATTCTCACTAAAACAATATATGGACAGCTCCTCGAAAAGTGAGATAAACTTTTTTCTATTTCTACATTATCCACCGTGAACAGATGTTGATGACACTCTGTACATGCGCAATCATGTTAATTTCTGGCAATCCTCTCCTACTTGGCCCAAATATGAAAAAAAGCTCATGGAACAACTGGGTCGGACCTTAATACGCCTTAATGAATCCACCATTGATCATGACTTTAATGGTTTTCCTCTTGGACCATTCCCTTCTAGTCTTCATGCATCCTCCGGAGCTTCCTCCTCAGCTTTACATGAGTTCCAACGCTCTTTCATCTTCAGTGATTTGTCTGCTCCTCACCCTTAGGATCCATATCCATTTGAGTCTCAAGATCCCTATCAGCTGGATACCCAATTCCAGCTTAACTGACTTTCCCTAGAGCTCAGCCAGCTTCCTGCTCCACCATCTGAACCATATGACCACCACGACGTTGATGACTTCAGCTCCACATACTTCCAAGACCCATAGCATGACGAAGACTATGCCAATCTGGGATCTGATCATGAACCTATCTCCAAAGGCAATTGGTAGTGCTACCACATGTCTCCCACTCATCTTTGTTTGTCGTGTTGTAATAATGTCGTAGTTTTAACTTTTAATTTTTTATTTTTTTGTAATAATTATCGTTACTTTAGACTATTTAGGCCTTCCACCCATCTTTTTGTCATGTTGTAATAATGTCATAGCTTTCACTTTTAGTTTTTTTTTGTAATAGTTATCGTTACTTTAGACTACTTAGGTCTGTAGCTGCTAGTTGGTTGTATTCTCCTTCCTTCTCTATATAAGGAGGATTTTCCTTTCTTTGTAGATCAGAAGTGTCTAAGTTCTTCTTTCTTCTCCTTGCTACCTTGTTCTTCTAATAGTTTACTTCTGGCTCCCGAGATTCAAGTATGCTCTACACTTACCCTTAACAGATGGATCCTGTGTATAAGATGAATCAGACTATGATCTGAGAATGATATTCTACTATGCTACTCTGGGTTATTTTAGTTTAATGAATATTTTCATAGGTATTAATAGCGGCTCCCTAAGAGGATGATGGTTAAGCCTTACCTGGATATTGAAAGTATGCATTAGACTGATCAGCTGAGACTCGCATAACTGAAATAGCCATTTGTTATATTTAATGTTTTTTAAAATGTGTTGACAAAATTAAATCTAGAATTGAAAGATTAAATTGTATCGATTCTATAGTACTAAAACAGCTGCTAGGTCAAGCTCGACACACAATTAGCCCAACACACCAAACTGCTAGAATTTTAAATGGCGTTTTAGTTAGACTTTAATCTTAATTTAGTATTTACCGTTAAACACCCTCTTCACTCAATATTAAAAAACACTTCATCAACTATAACACCAATCAATCACACCCAGCTCAACTCTCAATATCAATTAATCACACCCTCTCCGTCCATCTACTATTAAAACATCGTTAAATTGGCCACGCACGTGCCCATCTTCTTCCTCGAATTGATCTCACTCCAACATGAAATCACGAGTTAAAATCAGTCACGCCTCATCGACTTTCACTCATAATAACATCAATCAACACAGTGATGGCTCACAAAAGAAGGTGATCTTTGTTGTCTAAATTTTGAAATCCTTTGTTTTGGCTTTTATCATGAAACTCTCTCACCATACGAATTTCAACTACAACGTTTCAACTTTCAAAATTAATCAGTCACATCACACACATGTGAATATGAAATGGTAACACATATTCTATCTTTTTAGTGCATAAATTATTTTACTTATATGATAAATTAAACTTCTTTATGATATTAATTTTTCATAATTTCTTTTAGCGTAAAATATGCACTCACATATAAGGGTGTTCAAAAACCATTGACCGTATAACCCGATCTGGACTGAATCGAAATTGATCAGTTTGGACGATTTTTTTATTATATTTAGACGGATCGATCCTCATTTAGGGGAGGATCGAACTTTCAGTTCGGTCCAGAATTTCAGTCAATCATGGATGAACCGACCGTGTATATATATATATATATAATTTTTTAGGTTTACCCAAATTGTGAGGCGCCTCTTTCACATTCAGACCCTCCATTTCCCACCAACTCGAGCGTGAGGTGCTCTCCTTCTCCCTCTCCTCGCGTCTCTGCTTTCTCCTTCACCCTCATCTCTGCTCTCTCCTTATCCCTCGTCTATATGCTCTCATTATCCCTCTCCTAACTGGATCGAGACGAGTCGCTGACTCTACTTCTCCCTCTACCAATTCGATCGAGGCACCTGATCTCTCCTTCTCCAAGTCCAAGACCCTTCGGCTTCCTCCTCTGGCCAGACTGCGAGCCACGAGACGCTGGTGTCTCAGATGTGGGCTTTGGTTACTTCTCCATGTCATTGTATTTCCAGATCTATTAGATTTTGTAATCACAGACCCTCAAACCTCACTGTTAGATTCTATTATGATTTTAGTTTATTTTAATCGATTTTAGTTGATTTATGTTCATGAATTGGTTCTAATTTAATTGATTTTAGCTGATTTTCTTCTAATTTTAGTTGATTTTAGTTTGTTTAGATCTGATTTAGATCCGCATAATTACAGACCCAAACTCACTTTGAGATTTTGTTCCGATTTTAATTGATTTAGTTGATTTTAGTTGATTTGTGCTAATGAATTGGTTTTGATTTAAATGATTTTAGTGTATTTTATTCTGATTTTAATTGATTTAGTTCTGATTAAATGATTTAGCCATGATTTAATGAATGTAGATATAAGATATAAAATAAATGAATGATTTAATGAACGTAGATATAAGACTAAATTTTATCTTTCAGATTCGACTTAGACCATATAATTCGTCTAATCCGACGGTTAAATTTCGGTCTGAATGGATCGAATTTTTTGCAGTGTTATGGTCGGTCGATCCTCTTATATGGAGGACCATAATTTTCAATCTGATCTAATTTTTTTCTAAAAATCTGATCAGACCGATCATTGAACACTCATACTCACACGCGAACCAACTTTTCCACATTGATTATTTTATAAGTATCATCTTTGTTTTTAGCCAATTACACCTCCACTTATAGGGACTAGCCATAACCAAACACAATCAATAGATAATATTTTTTGTCACTGCACGTGCTGGAGAATAGGATTTTTTAGTCAAAAAATTTGTGGATGAAGATAATCAACCAAAGAAGAGATGAATGTTTGGTTATACATTCTCTTTATCGACAATCATGGTAAAAAATTATTTTTAGTTGTTCTTCAGCAGGTGCATTGACCAAACTCCATTATTTATTTGAGGATGTTTCATTGGGTGTATTCGGCTAATCCCCAAATGTGGAGGATATAATGGGCCAAAGTGGATTGATGGGTGTAATTGGCTAATGTGAAAAGTTTGATGAGTGTAAATAGGATTTTACCCTCTTTTATAGCTATTGGATACGTGGAAAAGTAAGATATATATTTTAAGTCATGAGTCGATTTATAATTTATTTATGTGTTAGTTGGGCACGCAACTCATCATATTCAATACACTTGAGTTCCCCCACCTAAATGTCTCTCTAAAAGTGTGTATCCAAGAAAAACAGCGGTATTGCACAATAAAAAATGTCACTATGAATTTCTTATATTATAATATGAAAATCAAAAGAATAATTTAGAGAGAGAGAATAATGACACCATGGTTTATGTGGAAACCCCTTAAAGAGAAGAGAAACCACGATGAGAATTTGATAGTATTTCATTATGGAGAAAGAGTTTACAAGGCTAATGGTTGTTGAGAGTTGTTCTCCCCCGTTGGAGTTACATCTTGCCTTTATTTATAGCCCTTCAATCGATTACATAAAATATGATATAACCTATCTAATTCTATCTGAAAATAAAATCAACAAAATATTTTCTGAGGTCTAGTTTATCAACAATAACAACTAAGTGAATCTTGATCGTCTGATCAATCCAATGTTCTTATTAACTTCTCTTTGGATTACCATGTCAGCGATCCATGTACTTTCGTCTGATTGGTCTATTCTTTATAACCGCCTAGTTGATCTTACGATTCTTGCTTTATCTTTTCTTCGATGGAGTCTTCGATATAAATCTTGCCACGTGTCATGTGAAATTATTCTTGTTCATTTGCCCTCATTACACTTGATGAAGTATTTCTTCATTCAGGCGTAATGATTTGATTTATTGATCCCTTACATTAGATTCATTGAGACCTGCAATAATAATGATCCGCAAAAGTTATCAATAATTATAGAGAGTTACTTTATCGACTGACGTGCATTTGAGGGTTGCGTGTGATTTCTTTTATTTCATTCTCTTATTCTCATAATGGTTTGTTCCAATGCTTTTAATTCTCATTCTCGCTAAGAATATGACCTGGCTCTCTAATTTCCATTTTCGTTAAAAGCCTGATCTGGTGCTTCGACCTTTGCTCCCGATAAAAATCTGATCTGGTGCATGGTTTCCATCTTCGCTAAGAGGTCTGATCTAGCGCTTGATTTCCATCTTTCCTAAGAGGTCTGATTGGGCGCTTGATTTCCATCTGCCCCAAGAGGTCTGATCTGGCGCCCGATTTCGTTCTCGCTAGCGGGTCTGGTCTGGAGCTTGATTCCGTTCTCGCTAGGGGGTCTGGTCTGGAGTTTCGAATTCTGTTTTCGCTACAAGATCTGATATGGAGCTTAGTTTCCATCTTCACTAAAAGGTCTGATCTGATGCTCGGTTTCGTTCTCACTAGGGGGTCTTCTTCGACGCTTCGGATTCTATTTTGACGTTCTGACTCTCCCTAGTCATTTCTTTCATTGCTTCCCATCCTTGTGCTGAGGTTTAATAGCTGTTAAAATAAATTTTCCAAGCAGCTATTTAACATGTCGTTGTTAACCTTCTCATTGAGGATTTAGCCGCCAACCCTTATGTTGAAGATGTTACTGCTGATGCAACCATATTCTCATGTATCTTTTTGTAATTTTTCCTTTCTTCCAGACATAGCAAATTTTCTTTTTCTTTTATTTGTAGTTCTTTTTCCGTTGTCACTTTTTTTCGTTCACAGGGATTGGTTTGTTTGAAGATAACTTCTAGTCTTCTTTTGAGAACAACCACTGATTGTAGAGTTCCTCTAGTTTCCTTTTGCTACAAGCTCATTAATAGAGTTTTCTCATTTTCTTCAATACGGGCTCATTGATAGAGTTTATCTCGTTTCTTCTTTTTTCTTTTCCATCTCCCATACGTTAAGATATGTGACAAGAATTTTGTACAAGAACAATAAATGAGTAAGGAATGAGTGTACCATTTCATCATTTCATTGCAGGAGTTTGAGTTTGATGTCTCACTTCCATTGATTGAATTTCTCTTGTTTCCTTATTTTTTTTCCATCCTTTGTCTTGTATTTTTCTTTTGTACTTCAGCTTCAATCAATAAAAATACTATGTTTGTGGATTTTTCTTCTATTGAACTCTTTTTTTATTGTATTTCTTTTTCAAGGACTTAGGTTCAAATAAAGAATCATGGCTCCGTCTTCGTTCTGAGAGAATGACTTACGAACTATCATTTTCTTTTAAAAGAAGGACTTAGGTTTAAATAAAAAACCATGGCCCCGTTTTCGCTTTAAGAATGACTTACGAACTGCCCATTTTCTTTTGAGAGGAGAACTTAGGTTCAAATAAAGAACCATGACCCCATTTTTATTTTCCGCATTCTGAGAGAATGTCTCACGAACTGTCTGCTCCCAATGACTTAGGTTTAAATAAAGATCCATGTCCCCGTCTTCATTCTGAGAGTATGACTTATGAATTATCATTTTCTTTTGAGAGAAGGATTTAGGTTTAAATAAAAAACCATGACCCTGTTTCCGCTTTAAGAGGGACTTACGAAATGCCCATTTTCAAAGATTTAGGTTCAAATAAAGAACCACGTCCAGTCGTCATTCTAAGAGAAGGAATTTCAAACTGTCCATTTTCTTCTGAGAGGAGGACTTACATTCAAATAAACAACCATGGCCTCATTTTTATTTTGAGAGGGACTTACGAACTGCCTATTTTCTTCTGAGAGGAGGACTTAGGTTCAAATAAAGAACCACAACCCCATTTTTACTTTGAGAGGGACTTACAAACTATTCATTTTCTTTTGAGAGAATGACTTAGGTTAAAATAAAGAACCATTTCCTCATTTTTATTTCATTCTGAGAACGGCATTCTTAGACACTCCCAAGAACTTAGGCTTCTTCCGTGGAACTATGTCCCCGTTTTGACTTACTACCAGTTCATCGATAGAGTTTTTCCTGTTTCCTTTCTTTTCTTCCACTTCTTTTTCCTTCCTTTTCTCGCTTCTTTTTCCTTTCTTTTCTCGCTTCTTTTTCGTTTATTCCTGGCCTTCTCATTCTAAAACGTTGAAGCTGCGACCTTCCTTGACTTTTCTTTACTGGCCTTTTCTTTACTGAGTTTTTCTTTTCTAGGTTTTTCTTTATTTAGCTCAGTCTTTCTTTTCTCAGCTTTGAAGTTGTTTCCTCAACTACTTTTCTTTTCTACTATTAAGTTATTTCCTCAACTTTTATTCTTTCCTAAATTTATTTCCTCATCTTCTTTTATGAAGTTCTTTCCTAAACTATTTTCTAAAGTTTTTTCCTCAACTTCTTTTCTTTTCTAAAGTTCTTTCCTCGACTTTACTTCTTTTCTGAAGTTCTTTCCTCAAGTCTTTTATGAAGTTCTTTCCTCAACTCTTATCTTTTCTGGAGTTCTTTCCTCAACTTCTTTTCTTTTCTGAAGTTTTTTCCTCAACTTCTTTTCTTTTCTGAAGTTCTTTCTTCAACTTCTTTTCTTTCTGAAGTTCTTTTCTCAACTTCTTTTCTTTTCTGAAGTGCATTCCTCAACTTCTTTTCTTTTCTGAAGTTCTTTCCTTGACTTTTTTCTTTTATGAAATTCTTTCCTCAACTTCTTTTCTGAAGTTCTTTCCTCAACTCTTTTCTTTTCTACTGTGAAGTTCTGAAGATTTTCTAGTTTTTAGGACATTTCCTTTTCCGTGTTCAGAAGAAATTTCCTTTTCCCATCTCCAGACTTTCCCGTTCTGAAGATGTTACCTTTTCGATTCTGAAGACATTTCGTTTTCCATTTTTTAGACATTTTTTTCCCGTGTTCTGAAGACATTTTCTTTTCCCATCTCCATATTTTCCCGTTTTGAAGATGTTTCCTTTTCCCATATCCAGACTTTCCCGTTCTAAAGATGTTTCATTTTCCATTCTGAAGACATTTTCTTTTCCCATCTCCAGATTTTCCTGTTCTGAAGATGTTTCCTTTTCTGTTCTGAAGACATTTCTTTTTCTGTACTTCAGACTTTCCCGTTCTGAGAATGGTGTACATAAACGCTCCCAAGACTTAGGCTCCTTCATTGGAACACAGTCCCATTTTGATTTTCTTATGAGAGTAGGACTTATGAATTGTCCCTCCCAATGACTTATGTCCTTAGTTCCTTCTGAGAGTATGACTTATGAATTGCACCTCTCAAGGACTTATGCCCTTAGTTTCTTCTAAAAGTAGGACCTATGAATTGCCCCTCCCAAGGACTTACGCCTTTAGTTCCTTCTGAGAATAGGATTTAGAAACTTCCCTTCCCAAGGACTTACGCCCTTAGTTCTTTCTAAGAGTAGGACTTATGAACTGCCCCTTCCAAGGACTTACACCCTTAGTTCCTTTAGAGAACAGGACTTACTAACTACCTACTCTCAATGACTCACACCCTAATTTCCATTGTTGTTAAAGAAGAGAGAAAGGTGATGCCAACTATTTGTCTTGTAAGCAGTTTTTGTGATGATGTAAGATTCACCGTATAGTTGACTTTCAGAAAATACAGTTTAATTTATGAAATTGACTGTTCTGCGTATTCTGCTTTCTTAAACTACCTTTACAAAAATTATCATAATTTTTGCTCGAGAGCTCCAAATCGAGTTCTACAAAATTCTTCAAGAAGTAGATATCCATGTGTTTCTAATGAATTTACTATGTAATAATATCAAAATTGTTACAGTTTACAATTTAAATTTGAGATGCATTCATATATTTACTTTCCTGAATAACATCAATGAGAGCTGCCATAACTTTTGATCAGGAGCTTGAAATTGATTTCCGTAAAATTCTTTACAAAGTAGATTTTCATATTTTTCTGTTGATATAATAATCGTGGTGTAGTTGACCCCAGTAAAGGCAATTTAATTTCTGAATTTAAGGTTCTGCATAATCTGTTTTCCTGAGCAGCCTCCACGAGAATCGCCATAATATTTTCTCAAGAACTCCAAATCAAGTTCCACAAAATTCTACAAGAATTAGATATCCATAGTTTTCTAACGTAATATTATATGCTATGTAAGTCTATTTAATTCAATTAAAATATAAAAGACTTGATTAAGTTTACTTTGCTGTACAATGACTACCATACTTTTGATCTGGAACCCAACTTGAATTTCGGAAGATTCTCCATGAAGCAGACTCCCATATTTTTATTATGTGACTCACCATGTAATTTTTCTTCCAGCATTTTCATTTAAGTTTCTATTTCCGTGTTGTCGCTTCTGTTGTTAAGACATTTTCATTCTTGTTGTTTATACATCTTTAATTTTCCTCGTAAAGACCATTTGAAGGGTTATCAAGTCGTAGCCTTCCGTTCTAAAAATTTGAATGACTTTCTTTTTTACTGTTCTAAAGTGTCGGCTTTCTTTTCTGAAGCGGCAGCTATCCCGTTCTGAAGTGTTAGCCTTCTTGTCTAAAATGAACGTGATCTTCTTTGCTCTTCGTTTCCTTTCTGTCGAATTTTTATTCTGAAATTCTCTTCCTTTCTTTTTCATTTATGAAGAGCTGAAGTTTCTCTGATCTGAACTTCTACTTTTTCATTCAGCGGCTTTGACTTCGACTTTTCTGAAGCTGACTTTAACTTTTCTATTCTGAAGCCTTTTATTTTATAAGATTTCTGATCTAAGCATTCTGAGCTCTTCTGATCTGCACCTTCTGAGTTCTTATGATCTGAGCGTTTTTTAGCTCTTCTCATCTTCTCATCTAATTGGTCTATTCTTTATAATTGCCTAGTTGTACTTTCGTCTAATTTGTCTATTCTTTATAATTACCTACTTGATCTTATGATTCTCACTCTATCTTTCTTTGATGGAATTTTTGATCTAAATCGTATCACGCGTCATGTGAAATTATTCATGTTGAGTCATATCTAACATTTTTGAACTTTGTGTTGAGTTAATTTGAGTTCTTGAAATATGAATTAATAACCAACAACTCATATCAACTAAACATTTTTTATTAGACCCGACAAAAGTTGACCCAAATCCCAAAATGCCAATAGGCTACACGTTTTTTTTAACCAATCCCATAAAGCCTGTAGGAGCAAATTGATTTTCCTCGTCTAGGCCAGCCATAGAGCTCGAGAGCCAAGAGACATCCAAGCTATGACAGTCAAATATGAATGCAACAAGTAGGTCTTCTTGTTGTCGGAAAAGACATAAATATATTTTGGATTTGGAGATCGTGCTGAAGGTTAAATTTAATGCATCTAGAAAGAACTAAATTTATTAGCCAAAATTGAGTCACCCAAATAATTGGAACCCAGTCATTGTGTCAATTACTCTGGACACCTTCCAAAAGCTTATTCAACGTACAAAGTTGTGTATTTTTTTAAGAAAAAAGTGATAATTGATAGATATCAAATTTTTATTGAAAACACATGCACTTTGTTTTTTACAAATAGAACAATACATATTAACATACATTATTTTGTTGAAGCATTACCCAATTTACTCATTATCAAAATGTTTGAAACAGTCAATGTAAATGGGAAAACAATTAACGTCATTGAGATGATCCCCCGAGGCCAATAAAGTTAGTGAAGATCCCTTTTGCTCAGTCACATACGTGCAGACTGAAAGTAAAGTATTATCTCATGTTTATGTATTATTAGATGAGTTTCTGGGACCAAGAGGGTCTGGCTAGCTGGTAGGACTTGTGGTCCTGGCCCCCATAAAAAAACTATGACCACTTCATAACTTCTAACATAAATTACATGCATCAACATATCCAGTGTACCCTTTCAAGATTAGGTAGTCATGGCCACCTACTTCTTACCTTTTAGGACCACCAGTGTATAGGTTTTGGTCTCTTTAGATAAAAATAAAATGAGCATTTTATAGTACAACCTCATGGGTGTAATAAATTGCTTTGGCCATTGTCTCTCGTGTTAAAGTTAGTGACAATGACTTAAGTAACGAGATTGGTTGCTCGAAAGTCGAAGGATGGCGCATGTATTCTATATTGGTGAATTGAGTTCCTGCACACGCTAAGACAAAGAACTCAAAAATGAGGTAGCACTGGTAGGATGGTTTCCTTAGCAAAGGAGTCTCAAATGCTTAAGTTAGCATACTGTTGAAGTTTGTTAGTGTCAGTTTCAAGTTAAATCTTTAACAGTACAAGTGTTGATCTTTCTGACTGAAGGTGTCCACGATGGTATTGAACAGGGAAAAAACCGCCATTAAAGACACTTTTACAAAAGGAGCCAATCGGGAGAGAATGCAAGGATCACCTACGTGGAAGAGCGGGATGAGCCGAATTCAAAAATAGGGGACATAATCGTAGGGTGAAGCTCTGCTCAACATTAGAGTCGAATTCCATAAATCTCGGAGAATATTCTTGGAATCTCCTAATTATGATTGTAAATTCCCCCAAATCTGATTGTAATCTCCCAATTATGATTATATTTTCCTAGAATATGGTGAATATTTCATTTATAAAAGGATATTTTCATTTTAGAAGATAAGACTAGTTCTTGAGAATGACATATAAATAGAGGTTAATTGTAAGCTAAATAAATTCAATAAAAACCAACCAACAATTCATTCTCTTCAAGTGTTGTTACTCTACTCTCTCACATTTTTCTATTATCTTTAAGAGTGTAATGAAAAAATCATTTATATTTTGGTGCTTTCATTGAGAGTGAATAAAAAACCTCATAGAGAAACCCTTCCCAAAAAAACAAATAATGCCTAGAACTAGATTAAATACTACCCTTAACGAGGGCAATGTGACGGGGAATGAAGATGATCATGTCAACCAACCCGCTCTCCCAACCGAGATGCTTCAGACTATCCTGAACAGAATGCAGGAGATGGAGCAAAGGAACGTTGAAATATTGCACAACACGTGGCAAGCTATACAAGAGCAGATCAATGCGCTGCAGCAGGACTTCACGCATACACGTTCAGAAGTTAGCCAACATACTAGTGAGGATGGGAAAATCATCTAGAAGGAGGAGGACGTGAAATTGTACGCGAGGACAATGAAAACAAAAGGAACGTGCAAAATGAGGACATGGAAGTCCAGTTCCACTTCATGAGAAAGAGGCAGTGGGAGAAGCGCGTCTGCCGAAAGTCGTAATGGAAGTGGCAATGGAAGAAATGCTCGAAAGAAAGATGATGGAGCTGAGGAATCTGGGGAGTATGGAAGGGCAGATCTTGAGTCACTCACCAGAACCCCACTGAGTCTGGAGATCTTGGCGGCCCCAATAGTGAAAATATTTGAAACGCCTAAATTCAAGTGTTATGAAAGGAAGTCTGATCTAGTAGACCATCTTAGACGCTTTAAGCAAGTTATGGCATTATATCAACATGAAGACGCGCTGATGTACTGAATATTCCCTACTATCTTGGACGAAACTCCACTTAAATGGTATCATTCCCTTCCTGCTCATTCAAAGTATTGTTACTATCTCCGCTAAAAATGGAGAAACCCTACGCGAATACACCCAGAGGTTTAAGGCGGAGATGACCAAGGTAGAATGTGATGACCAAGTTGCCAGACTAGCTTTTAGATAGGGGCTGAACCCAGACTCTCCGCAGTTCGAGGATCTAGTGAAGTTCAAACCTTTGACCATGGCTAAAGCCTTTCAGTGAGCATAAACCTACATCATGCTAGAAGAGGAAAAGAAAAGTCTATTGAAGCTGACATAATGGAGGAGCGAAGAGTCCAAAAAAGAACGGAATCCTTGATCGGCAGAAAAATGAGTCAGAGAACGGAGAAGGATAGTGAACGAGGCGACAGTAAACGGGGTAGGACTGATCGTCGGAGAAGATACTCCATTGATAGTATCAATAAACCAAGTTATTGACATGATAAAAGATAAGCTTTGGTTGAAGAGGTCGGCCCCGTTCACAAAGAAACTTCCTTATAAGGACAAGGATAAATACTACTCATGCCATAGGAGTAATGGAAATTATATGAAGGATTGTTATTAGCTGAAGAACTATGTAGAGAAGCTCGTAAAATAGGGACACCTCAATCAATTTTTGAAAAGAGAAGAGCTGAAACGGGAAGGTGAATAGGAAGTTTGTGACGGAGTGCCATTTAGATAACGGGAAACAACCACTCCGGATAGTTGACACCATTATCACATTGACTGAATAGGAAGGAACTACCAAGAAATAGAGGAAATGTACTCTAAGAAACCAACGGTGGATGAGAATTGTGAACATGGATGTTCCTCAAATGACAACATGCATCCACTGCTTATATTTGATGACTTGGATCTACAATATGATGGGCACAATAACGACGCCCTAGTAAAGTGCTGTAAACGGGAAGAAACACATGGGGGACCTCAATGAAACTTTCTCAATTCTGAGGAAAAGCTCGATGAATTTAAACTCAGAAAAGTGCACATTCGGAATGGCAGTGGGAAAATTTTTAGGTCACTTGGTCACTCAACGGGGGATTGAGGTCAACCTCGACCAGGTGTAAGCCATCATGGAGATGAAGTCCCCTCAAAACCAAAAAGAAATACAAGGCTTAAAAGGAAAATCAACAACACTAAACAGACAAGTGCAAGCCATTCTTTACAAAGCTAAGGAAAAATTCTGTGGACGGATGGGACAAAGAATGCGAAGAGGCTCTCAATAGAATTAAGAAATATTTGACAACTCTGCCGTTGTTGTCAAAGACAATACTTGGAGAATAACTATTTTTACAGTATCACAAACAGTTGTTAGTGCCGTTCTGATCAGAGAAGAGAAAAATAGACAAATGCCCTTATATTTTTTCGAAAAAATCTTGGTGGCAACTGAGACCTGCTACAAAAGGATGTAGAAGCTAATACTGGCCATTGTGATGACAGCAAGGAAACTAAGACCCTATTTCAAAGCACACAACATAAAGTACTAACAGATTCACCAATAAGAAGCCCGTTACACTCACCGAAAGTCAGCGAAAGGATGGCAAAGTGGGCAATAAAGCTGAGCCAATATGAAATCCATTACGAGCCAAGGACGTCAATTAATGGGCAAGTTTTAGCTGACTTCATAGTAGAATTCATCGGTGATGAAGAAGAAGTTGGCAACACACCACATGCCATTGGAGAAAATGGAACATGGGAACTACATGTTGATAGAGCATCAAATAATAAAGGAGCCAGAGCGGGTGTGGTCCTATGGACTCCGTTCGGAGAGATAATGGAGCACTCCATCTCATTCAGGTTCAATGCCTTGAGTAATGAAGCTTAATACGAAGCTTTGATAGCAAGAGTCTCAATACTACGAGAATTAGAGGTAAATGATGTAAAAATATTCTGTGATTCGATGTTAATTGTGAAACAGGTTATGGGAGAGTTTATGGTGAAGGATGAAAGGATGATCTGTTATTTGCACGATGCAAAGGAATTACTAAATCAGCTAAAAAGTTACAAAATCCATTAGATCCCGACAGCAAATGGACATGCAGATGCGTTGGCCAACCTGGGATCTTCATTACAATTCCTACGCAGACGGAACGTGCCGGTCAAATTTCTCAAAAAGCCAAGCATCTTGTCAAAGTAGGTAGTGGATGTGGAAGTGGAGAAAGAACCAAGCTGGCAAGAAGAAATGTTACCGCATGAAAACTTTATACAAAGAAAATCTAGCAATAGAGTGCCAGGTATGCTTAATTAATGAATCATTATATAAACGATCTTTTTCAGGGCCATATCTGAAGTGCCTACGGGAAAATGAATCCCAGTATATGTTAGCTGAAATTCATGAAGGGGTATACGAAAATCATATTGTGGATAGATCTTTAGCTCACAAATGTTAAATGAGGGGCACTACTGGCTAAAAATGCACCAAGACGCCAAACAATATACAAGAGAATGTGATAAGTGTCAACGTTTTACACCTGTAGTCAAAATGGCCACTGGTGAGCTCAATACTGTAGCAATCCAATGGTCGTTCATGTAGTGGCCTCTAGACATCGTTGGGCCATTCCCCATGGCACCAGCTCAGAAATGCTTCATGTTGGTTACAACAGATTACTTCATTAAGTGGATTGACGCTGAATCCTTCGTCAGGATTCGTGAGGAAGAATTAAAGGGATTCCCATGGAAGAACATAGTGTGCCAGTATGAGATTCCCCAGGTTCTTGTTTCTGACAATGAACGACAATGAACTTCAGTTCACGGGAAGAATGGTGAAGGCCTTTTATGAAGACTTGAAAATCATCAACCGGTTCTCTACACCCTACCATCCACAAGGAAATGAGAAATTTGAGAGGTCAAACTGAATTATTCTTGATAATATGAAGAAACTGTTGGATCGACTTTTAAAATTTGATGAAAAATCAATGAACCACGAACTATTCGTGGGCGAAAAAAAAATTCACATCAACCAATTTATTCATATTAAATATTAAAATCATACATATGATGATGCATACTAAGTTGAACGTATTCAATAGAAGTAGAAATAATTTTATACCTTTCTTGTATTAGAGAAATTCTGATTTGGTGAAATCCTATTAGTCGTCGTGTATTCTTCGTTCTTTGTAGAACTAGAACTCGAATCAGTCTTCACACCAACAATTACTCATAAGCTTCAGAAGTATATCTCATTCAGATGTTGATCATGAATTGAGTATGGATTCTCAAAACAACTAGAGAAGAAAAATCAAAATTTTCCTTCTCCTCTATGGATTTCGGCGGCAAGCAGGAGGAGGGAAAGAAACTCTTTTCTGTTCTGTGTAATCACATACTGTGTTAGGGTTAGGGATACAACCTTATTGCCATTCCTTATAGAGTAATTACAGAATTTGCACATATACCCTTATATGTCAAATCACCAAAAATTCACCCCCTAATATTTTCTATTGCCGAAAATTGCATGTCTCCCTAGAATCAATGTTGTGTCCAAATTCATCAATCTAAATTGCTAAATTAAAATGATCTCCATTAATTAATTACTATTCACTAATTAAGTGACAACACTCATCACATATGGGTTCAGAAAATATATCTTGGTCCAAAACACGTTTTTGGTCCAACTGGTGTTGTTTTTTGTTACAGTCCTTATGAGATACTTTTGAGACTGAATGGACCCACATGAATAAAACTATAGGACTCAAATACTCGATATTTTTACCTCCATAAATTCCTGACCTATTTAATCATGATATCGTACAACTCCACTATAGGTCAGATGTAGAGTCAACTCTCGATTCATGCGCGCTACATTTTCTATTGGTGTAAATAAACACTTTTATTTCATGGTCCGCAGAATATTTTGACATATCAACTTTCGTGAATATCAGTAATAAGACCAGGATGTGAAATTATCATTTTACCCCTCTAGTTATTATTTTTTAACTCCCTTATTGACTGTGAATAAGAAAGACATAATAGTGAGTTGTCTCGTACTGTTCACCATGTCTTATTCAATGATTTATTTTATCGAATACTTGGCCAAGTTAATTTATTCACACACTCATCAATAAAATATAAGGTGATATTGTTGCATTTGCAATCACGTCACGAATTTTCATATTTGTGAATCACGCAACTCCAACATAGTTGAATTACGATCCTAACAATCGAGGTATTGTCCGGCAATTTGAACTCACTCCTTTGGCATATCAAATATTGTAACTAACTAAGTCCAGTTTCGACTTCACCTCAGAAATAATATAATTATGAAAATACCCTTATAAGTATAACAATTAGAATTAGAACTAGATAAATTTTGCTCTAAACTAATCGGTTACTAGTCTACTCAACATGTTCCACAATATGTGTAGGTCAACTGTTAGGGTCTCCACTCTCATGCCCAGAGACCATCATCCTTTGGTTCAACCTAACAGTAGTAATTAGACACGTTTCCCAATCGATCCTACGAGTGCAAATAACATTTTAAACTATTTCAGAAGAGTTTGTCTTGAAAACCCCTCAGTTTTTACTCTTTTACGTTGATGATAGTTCTAGGATTTAAGTAAATTATAAACAAACTTTAATTAATAGAAAAACTTCCATTCATTCATTAAATTCAGTAGTACAAAATTTCTGAGAAATAACTAAATACTCATAAATAATTATTACACCCTACTTTATAGACATAATTCGAACAATCTTCCACTTGGACTAAAGTATGCGTTTACAATTTTGTATCACCATGTCCTCTAGATGACCATCAAAGACTACTACTTAAAGTCTTCGTGAATAGATCTGCCAGGTTGTTGATCATCGATATATGTGCTACCACAACATCTTCACGCTGATCAATCTCCTCTAATCAGGTGATATTTATGCTCTGTGTGTTTGTGCCTTTTGTGGTTCCTTGGTTCCTTCGAATTCGCTACAGCCCCACTATTATGGAAATAAAGTGTCATGGGCTTGTCAACTTCTGGAACAACTTTCAGAGTTTTCAAGAACTTTCTAAGCCATACAGCCTCCTTTGCAGCTGTGCTCAGCTTCGATGGTAGAATCAACAATGCAAGATTGCTTGATACTGCTCCATACTGCTCCATCGTTCAAGATGAACACCAATCCTGAAGTGGACCTCCTAGAATCATTGTCTACTTGAAAATCAGAATCAGTATACTCCATCATATTTAGGTCAGTACCTGAATACACAAGCATGTTGTTTCTTGTTCTCCTAAGATACTTAAGGATATACTTGACGGCATTCCAATGCTCGAGTCCAAGATTAGATTGGAAATAACTCACTAGATCCATCACGTAGGAAATGTCTGGCCTAGTGCAAAGCAACACGCACGTGAGACTTCCTATGGTTGAGGAATAGAGAATCTTTCTCATGTTTTTCTCTTCTTGAGGAGTCTTGAGAGACTGCTCCTTGGAGAGGTTGACTCCATACCTAGAAGGAAGATAGCGCTTCTTTGAGTCTTACATACTGAAGTGATCCATCACCTTATCAATATAAGATGCTTGAGATAGTGCTAATTGTCTGTTCTTTTGACCCGAATGATCTGAATACCTAGGAAAAATGCAACTTCCCCAAGATCTTTCTTATCAAATTGCTTTGCAAACCAAATCTTGACACCAGACAATTTTCCTACAACATTTTCAATGAGCAGAATATCGTCCACGTACAAAACCAGAAAAACCAACTTCCCTTCGCCCATTAACTGCTCAAAATTGAAGTTCTTGACAATTTCATCGAATCTAATATTCCATGATCGGAAGGCTTACTTAAGTCCATAAATGGACTTCAGCAGTTCAAAAACCTTTCCTTCATGGCCTTTCTCCATGAACCTGCCTAGTTGAGCCATATAAATGCGCTCTTTAAGACTGTTATTCAGAAAAGCAGTCTCAACATCTATTTACCAGATTTCATAATCGAGGGCAACAACAATGGACTTGAGGATTCAGATGGTTTTAAACATGGCCACCGGTGAGAAGGTATCCTCATTTAGTCAATACCTACTTTTGGGTATAGCCCTTAACTACTAACCTAGCTTTGAATGTCTCCACATTCTCATCCGAACCTCTTTTTTTCTTATAAATCCATTTACACCCTACGTGTTTTACTCCTTCAGGAGTATCTACAACTTTTCAGACTTCATTTGAGTACATCGATTGTAACTATACATTCATGACTTCTCGCATAGATTTGCTTTGGGGACCTGCCATGGCCTGTGAGTAGGAGACAGGTTCATCATGATACTTTTCTGAGACTGCTGTTAAAGCATATCCATAAGACATGTTCCTGTCAGGCTGTCTAACAACTCTCCCACTACATCGAGGCTGCATAGGATCTGGCTCCTACTATGGTTCTTCCATTATTGAATAAGAAACATTTCTTGATTGGAGAATCGGTGTCTTCCCACTCAATAATTACTCTAGCATAAGAGTGCTTCTCGGTTTTACACTTCTTATGTAGTCCTCTTCAATAAAATGTCCATTCATGCTCTCGAAGGTTTTCTTGTCGCTTGGACTATAAAATATGTATCCCTTTGTTCCCTTAGGATATCCTATAAACATGCATAATTCTGATTGCCTGGCCAACTTGCCTGTCTTCAGTTTTAGAACATGTGCTGGGCATCCTCATATTCTAAGGTGGTCCTCGAATGAATTTTATCCATTCCATCTTTCATATGGTGTACCAGGAACCGTCTTTGATGGAACTTGGTTGAGAATGTATGCAGTTATTTCCAGGGCATATCCCTAGAATGAATCTGGGAGGGATGCGTAACTCGTCATGGATCTAACCACATCCAACATAGTTCGATTCATTCTGTGACGTGGTGGAAGTCATCAGTTCGAGCCTGATTATCCCCAAACCCAATGTGAGTTTTTCTATTTTTACTTGCTCCCCCGCCGTGATCGAATGAGAATAAAGAGGCTTGTGGGATTGGCGTGAGGGGTAGGGATGGCTATATTTCTGGGAGCGAACTCCAGGCAAATATGAAGCGCATGGATACAAGTTATGGCTTGGAATGAAAGACAATTCTGAATCAGCTTTGTCTACGAACAAGGAAGTTATAAGTAATGCAACTATGAATCTCAGGGAGAGTTTGATCCTGGCTCAGGATGAACGCTGGCGGCATGCTCTAACACACCATTCTGTTCAGGAGTGTTAGCTGCTATAAGCTAAAAAGGAATACATTCTTCCTTAAGAAAGTCTTCAAAATCTCCTAGCAAGTACTCTCTACCATGATCATATTGTAGTGTTTTGATTTCTTTCCCTAATTATTTTTCGACCATAGCCTTGTACTCTTTGAACTTTTCAAATGTTTCAGGCTTTTGGTGTATTTGATTAACATGTCCAAAATATGAGTAGTTATCAGTGAAGGTTACAAAGTATTCACAACCTCCTCTTGCTTGGATATTCAATGGCCCACATACATCACTATGTACGAGTTCGAGGCATTGAGTGGCTCTTTCACCCTTCACTGAAAAGGGTCTCTTAGTCATTTTACCTTCTATACAAGAACCACATGTAGGTAGTGATCCCACATTTAAAATTTGTAATGGACCTTCCTTCGCAGGTTTTTTAATCATGTCTAGGCTAATGTGGCTAAGCGTAAGTGCCACAAATATGTTAGATCGGTTGCGTCAGGCTTCAACCTTTTACTATCCTTTTGTAAATCAGTATTTATTTCAGTGTCACATATCATTGGAGCTATTGGTTTTATGTAAAACATTTTATTTATCAAACGTGCAGTAGTAGTTAAGCAATCATTTTTAAAAATACCAATATATTTATAATATTATTCAAATTGAATCCTTGCTCAATTAAACTAGCTACTAAAATAAGGTTCTTCCCAAAAATTGGTATATAATAAGTATCATGTAAAACCATAAAACTGTTATTAAATGATAATTTAATAGTTCCAACAAATATGCCGATACTAGTGCTCCATTTCCCCAACGGAAGCTAAACTCGCCCTCGTTAAGCCTTTTGATTTCCCTTAACACTTGCAGGGAATAATAAATACGGTTAGTAGCTGCAGAGTCTTCAATTCACAAAAAAGTAGAGTCATCCACGTAACAGGCCTCAATAACAAGTATTATACCTTTAGATCTCAACTCCTTGAGATAGTTTGGGCAGTTGCGTTTCCAATGGCCAGTGACTTCACAATGAAGACACTTGTCTTTCGACTTATCCACTTTTGCAGTGCCTTTACTCAGGTGGTGCCAGAGGTGGAAGGCTTGGTTTTAGAAAATTTAGCCTATGTAGTCTTCCTCTTACCCTTCAGAAACAGGGTCTGAGCAGCTTGCAGTTCCTTCATCAGCTCAGGAATTAGGTACCTCAACTAATTCATCGAATAATCAAGTTTGAAGTTCTCAAAAGTTCCAGGCAGAGTCTCGAGGATTATATTAACTTATATTTCACCATCTACTTCAGCACCTACGATCTCCATCTCATTCAGATAACTAATGATCAACATCATATGTTCTTTGACAGGAGTTTCAGGTTTCATTTTGCAGTTCATGAAGTTTCACACATCAGCTTGTTTGGCTTGGCGACCCTGATCTCCAAACATTTTGGTGATGTTCAACATCATATCAACGACAGTTTCCATGTTCTGATGTTGTTGTTACA
Organism: Datisca glomerata; assembly: GCA_003255025.1. Taxonomy (NCBI): domain Eukaryota; kingdom Viridiplantae; phylum Streptophyta; class Magnoliopsida; order Cucurbitales; family Datiscaceae; genus Datisca; species Datisca glomerata. The sequence continues at coordinate 428,891 of QANY01013766.1, read as the reverse complement.
ACACATTGCTAACAGAAGCAAGATGTAACACCTAGCGATCTCATCACAACGCAGCCAAGAAGCATGATCATCATTTTTCTTTTGAGTAAATTCAATAATAGGTTCAAGGGGACAAGGAGTGGTGAGAATGAACTTGTGCTTTTCTACCGTCAGTACGATATCAAGATTACGTTCCCAATCCACATAATTTTTACCAGTAAGTTTATTCACATTTAAGATAGTTGAGAGTAGGGATAACGACATGATTACTGAAAAGAATAAATAAAGTGGTGTAAATAAATACTCAATCATTTATAAAAGTATGATGGATGATGCAAATACTTAAATATTTAAACATTTAATAAAAAATATTTATTCCATGATAATAGGATCAACAACGATAGCTTATCTTATCTTAGGGAAACGTCCAAGCTATCTCCTATCGCATCGAGACTCCTCTCGTTTGGTTAACTCTTCTCAAGATGTCACTACATCTACCTTAATCAATCACCAATTATCTTGGTCACCTTAGCCCCATTGACGAGCCCTTATGATAGATTCCAATGTACTCCGATCTAAGTATTTAACCAACACATCAACTTTAAAGATTACTATGAACTAACAGTCCATCTAGGGACGATCTGGCTCACTACTTTCTTGACAAGCTTTAGCTTCTTAAGCAACTCAATGACTAAAAAAGACATGATTTTCAAGTTTCTCCCACTGAAGAGAGGACCGCTAAGGTGGCTTTAAACCATTCCTCATACCACAATCAAGTTTGCGTTAGAGATCTTGGGAACACTTCAACGTAAACAACCCTCCCACTTAATTTGAGAAAAACAAGTTCCGAAATAATAAACTTTTATAAAATTTAAATCCCAATTTAAAATTTATAACTTTTAAAAAATTCGCATTATATTTAAATTGTAACCTATTATAAATTTAAACTACAATGATGCATGTACATGCTACATGGCAAATTGATATTGGCAAATCCGTATTTCTATATGGCATGTTATATGATGATGCGAGATTAATAATAAATCATCAATTCAAAATTAGCCTGCATATTGGCTCATTTTTAATTACAACCCATAAGAAAATAGTAAATAAATTATAATTATTTTAAATACTAGTTTTCATAGCGTCTGTAATTATCTCATTGTCATTCAGGAAGTACCACCAATTTTGTAACTTTTTAAAACAGTGCAGTCCTATTTTTAAAATTCAAATTTTGATCAAAACCATTTAATTATGGAAAAATATTTTCTCAATTAAATAATCCCTTCAAATTCTTTTTAAAATTTAAAATTTAAAAGATAAAAAAATAAATTGATATCTATCTTTTGAATTTTAAATTCAAAAGATAAAAAGATAAAAACAAATAATTATCTTTTAAATTCAAAATTCAAAAGATATAAAGATAAAAATTGACAATTATCTTTTGAATTTTAATTATCATTTATCGTTTAAAATCTAAAATTCAAAATTCAAAATTGAAAAGATAAAAAATGGCATTAGGGTTTTTGTGAAATATCACAGTGTTTCCTAAACCATTAATTATTATCACCTAGGGTTTGACAAATTTTGGTCACCGCGCAGGGCAAGGCGACGACCGGCGACGAAAGCGGCGACGATGACCTGTGACGGAAGGCAAGGCGGCGACCTGGCTATTGGATCATTTTTAATTACAACGCATAGGAGAATAATAAAAAATTATAATTAATTTAAATACTAGTTTTCATGGCGTCTATAATTGTCTCATTGTCATTCAGGAAGTCCCACCAATTTTCTAACTCTTTACAATAGTGCAGTCCCATTTTCAAAATTCAAATTTTGATCAAAACCATTTAATTAAGGAAATATATTTTCTTAATAAAATAATCCCTTCACAAATTTTATAAAATTTAAAATTTAAAAGATAAAAAGATAAATTAATAATTATCTTTTGAATTTTAAATTCAAAAGATAAAGAGATAAAAAAGATAATTATCTTTTGAATTTTACTTATTATTTATCGTTTAAACTCTAAAATTCAAAATTCAAAATTTAAAACGAAAAAATGGGGTTAGGGTTTTTGTGAAATATCTCAGGGTTTCCTAAAACCTAATTGTTATCGCCGAGAATTTCAGAAACTCTAGTCACCGCGCAGGGCAACGCAGTGACTGACGACGAAAGCGGCAGTGAAGTCCCATGATGACAGCGATGGTGGCGTGCATGACAGTGGCAGTGATGATAACAACGCGGCAACGGTGCTATTTTCGACAGTGACTTTTTGAGGCGGCAATGAGTTACATGGAATTAAAAAAATATAATTTTTACAAGAAAATAAATTACTTAAAACCCTATGTCTCAATTTCGGTGTAGATCAATTCTAAAATTAAAAAATAAAACGCATAGAGCCAATAGATTGAATCCATTCATAAAACACATCCAAACTATTTTAAATCTATCATACAAAATTATATGTCAATATCACAACATCCGACGATACATACATTTAATCAGATAATATGCATAATAAAGAAACAAAAGCTCTTATACCAATTATTGGATTGAGTTTGAAAATTGGACGAAAAATCAATGAACCACGAACGGTTCGTGGACGGAAAATCAAAAATTTGAATCATATTAAATATTAAAACCATGCATACAATTATGCATACTAAGTTAAACATTTTCAGTAGAGGTAGAAATTTTTTATACCTTTCTTGTATCAGAGAAAATTTGATTTGGTGAAATACTATTAGTCGTCTCGCGTTCTTCGTTTCATCGTAGAACTTGAATCAGTCTTCACACAACCAATCACTCGTAAGATTCATAAGTATATTTCAATCAGATATTGATCAAAAATTGAGTGTGGACACTCAAAACAATTGGAGAAGAAAACTCAAAAATTTTCCTTCTCCTCTATAGATTTCGGCGGCAAGCAGGGGAGGGAAAGAAACTATTTTCTGCTCTGTGTAATCACACATTGTGTTAGGGTTAGGGATGCAATCCTATTGCCATCCCTTATATATTAATTATATAATTTACACGTATACCCCTATATGTCAAATTACCAAAAATACACTCCATAATATTTGCTATTGCCGAAAATTGCATATCTCTTTAGAGTTAATATTATATCCAAATTCATAAATCCAAATTGATCAATTATATTGATCTCTATCAATTAATTAATTAATATTTTTATTTACTAATCATCTAATAATTAAAAAATAATCAGTTAATTAATTTGAACATTAATTACTTACTCTTCATTAATTAAGTGACAACAACATTCACATATGAGTTCGAGAAATATACCTTAGTCTAAAACATGATTTTGGTCTAACTGTTTTTGTTTTTCATTCTTATTCTTATAAGCTACTCCTGTGGCCACATGAATAAAGCGATATGACTCAAATGCTGAATCAACTCTCAATTCATGCGCGCTACATTTTTTGTTGGTATAAATAAACACTTTTATTTCACGATACATAGAATATTTTAGCATATTACCCTTCATGAATATCTGTAACAAGAGCAGGATGTAAAATTATCATTTTACCCATTTATTTATTATTTTCTTAACTCCTTTATTGACCGTGAATAAGAAAGACATAACAGTTAATTGTCTCGTACAGTTCACCATGTCTTATTCAATGATTCATGTCATCGAATACTTAGCAAAGTTAAGTTATTCACACGCCCAACAATAAAGCATAATGTGATATTGTTTCATTTGCAATCTTGCCACGACTTTCCATATCTGTGAATCACACAACTCCAACATAGTTAAATCACGATCCCAACAGTCGAGGTGTCTTCTGAGAATTTGAACTCACTCATTTGACATATCAAAGATTGTAAATAACGAAGTCAAGTTTCATATCCACCTCAAGTTTATGGTAATTATGAAAGTACCATTATAGGTGTAACAATTAGATTTAGAGCTAGATAAACGGTTTGGTCTAAACTAATTTGTTTTGGTCTGTTTAACATGTTTCATAACATGTCTAGATCAACCGTTAGAGTCTTCACTCCCATTCCCCAAGATCATCATCCTTTGATTCAACCTAACAGTCTTATAAAGACTCGATTGCCTAGTTGATCTTAAGACTGCGAATAATATTCTAAACTATTTCGGAAGAGTTTGTCTAAAAGGCCCCTCAGTCTTTACTATTCTTACGTTGACAATAGTTCCAAGACTTGAGTAAATTATAAACACTCTTTAATTAATAGAAAAAATTTCATTCATTCATTAAATTCAGTAATACAAAATGTCTGAGAAATAACTAAATACTCATAAATAGTTATTACACCATACTTTATGGACATAATTCTAGTAGAAACATCTGGAGTCTTCCAATGGAAAATGGGTTGAGGAATTACCAGCAGTATTATGGGCGTACAAAACAACGCCCAGAGGAACAACGGGCAAGACACCATTCGCCCTAGCCTATGGAATGAAAGCAGTATTACCAGTGGAGATTGGATGCCCTGTAATAAAATCAGAACTAACTGAGCAGTAAAATGAAGAACTTATGAAGTAGAATTTCGATTTGTTAGAAGAAAGCAGAGTGACGGCACTCATCTGAATGGATAGCTATAATCAAAAGAGAAAAGGCTACTTCCTGAAAAGAATAAGAAAATAAGAGTTTCATAAAGGAGATCTAGTTCTGAAAAGGGTCTTCTAAACATAGGGAAAGTTCATACCAGTATGGGAAGGGTTGTATATTGTTAAAGGGATATGCGGCAATAGATACTATAATCTGGCAACCAAAGAAGGAACGAAATTGGCGAAACCGTAGAACACCATCTATATGATAAAGTACTTTGTTTAAATTCTTAAAATATTGTCATAGTGAATATTTTTTTCCCGTGGTGTTTTCCCACAAGGGTTTCTACATAAAAGTTTATGTCAACTGTCTCCCTCATCTCTTTAAATTAAATGTGAAAATTAAAGGTCAACTGTCTTGTGGCCTTAGCCCTTGAGAACGGGAAAAATACTCTCTAAAATGTGAAAAATAAACAAAGGAGTATGAGAAAATGTGAAAATTAAAGGTCGGCGGTCTAGTGGCCTAAACCTTTGAGAGCGGGAAAAACTTTCTCTCTAAAAGTGAGACAAGAAGTCCCAAAAAATGAGAGATATCCATTCCCTCGATGAAATCCAAAAATGAAGTCTTTTGAAAGCGGATAACATGGAAGACGGATGAACTAAAGTAGTGTAAGAGGAATTCCTTTTAAAGATTGCTACTATATAAATCCCTTATGTTCTAAGTTTGAACTATTTACTAGTTTAGTTTAAGTGTTTGGGAAAATTGACAAAAGAAAGAAAAAGGGAAGAGTAGAGAAGAGTCTTAGAAACGATCATTTCATGAAGGGAAAATTACAAAATAATCTGAAAATTAAAAGGTACAGGTACAGAAAATATAAATAAGAAAATAAAAACTAAACTAAGTCTCCTCAGTGGGGGCAGCCTCATCTGGTGGAATGGAGGAATCAGCGGTGGCTTCTTCTGCAGCGAGAACAGAAGCATCTTCAGTTGAGGTGTTCACATGAACTTGAGATTCGATCTGGAGCATCTTCAAGAAGAATTTTAGGAGCTCTGTTTTCGTACCCATCCTTGTAACCCACACAGTAGACCATCTTTTCAGCCTTATCAAAAAGGCCCTAAAAGACGTCTTCCATCTCACTCACCTTCTCTCGACTTCTTCCCTGGCCAACTCAGCAGCCACCAGTTTTTCCCCTGTAACCTTCAAGTTTTCCTCAGAAATAGCTTAGGATCTCTCAGAATCTTCCAAGCACTCTCTGGCAGCCTTCAAAGAATCCTCCAGCTTCGCATGCTCCTCAGCTGCTGCAGCCGTACCTTGAGGAAACTCTTCCACTATACTTTGGAGGTCAGCCCTACTCTTCCTCAGCTGCTCAATCTCGGCATGACAATGTTCAAGGGTTGCGTGGAACCCTTGAACCTCGTTCTTCCAATAAGCCATACTCTTCTCATTGACCAAAAAGTTCTCTTGAAGGCTATTGTGAAAAATAATGCCCTGCAAAACCAAACATCAATAGACATAAAAAGAAGAAGAAGATGAAAGCGGGAAAGTAAGAAGTGGGATAGTATCTTCATTAAGCCATGGCTTAAGGAATAGAGCTGGTTCCTGATAGACATGTTATGGGCAGTCATCATGTCCACATCAGACTGGACCTCTTAGAGCACTATGTGTACTGAACATGGGTCATTGAGAAAACTTACTGAAGAATGGATCCGGGGAATGCTAGCAAAACGCCTTCATCTCTTGAGAGCTAGAGGAATGAATGGGAACAGACACTCTCTACTCTGATTGTGAGGGGGAGAATGAGGAACTGAACATTCTTGAGAATTTTCTCCCTATGCCGCTGGAGCGGGAGGAACAACTTGAGAAGAACTCGAGATCGCTCGAGAAGAACTCGGGGTTTTGCGCCTTGGGCGGACATTCCTATCCTCCTTGAAATCCTTGACAACAGTGCTGTGATGGCATCTTGACATGTCTACACTAACGGTAAGTTGGTGAAGAAGGCGTTCTCGTTCTGCGTCCTCCCGTTCAGAGCCAAAAGAAATAAAAGTGCTGGAAATTGAAACTACAAGGACAAAATGAATATTGGGGATAGGGATACCTCTAGGGAGCATAGGAGAAGGTGGTTGAGCCTAAGAACAAGTGCTGGGGATGTCCGGGATAAAAGTTACATTAACTTCCCTTCTAGGGTCGAGGAGGTCATCCCAGTCACGCCATGGATAGGAATGGCTTGTTGTTGTTCTTGTTACCTGTGAAAAGGAAAAGCCAAAAATCAGAAGAAAGACAAAGAAATGAAAGGAAAGCAAAAGAAGAAAAACAAAAAATAGGGAACCAAAGCTCCGACAACTTACTAAAAACTCTCCATTTTCAGAGGATTGTCCAGCGGCCATCACCACCCCACTTCCTACCGATCAAGATGACGTCCCATTCCCAACCTTTATCCCCTTTTGGGATCACAGTTATCATCTTCCTCTTGTCCAAACAGGGATCGGGGGAGGGGGGGCAAGATAATAAGACTCATTTTGATACTTTACTATATAACAAACACAGAACTCATCGAAACCTAAAACTAAATAATATCTTCTATTTAGGGCTTCGAAGCCTAAAATAATACTATAAGAACTATGGGTGAAGGAGCCAACCTAACGGTGTAGAAGAATTCTTGAATAAAGGGGGAAAAGGAAGCTTAAGACCTAGGGCTATATACATCGGGCTGAGTAATTTGGTAAGGAGCCCTACATTCTAGACCGAGATGACCACTCTCTCTTAAGCCACAAATGACATCTGAAGGAAAGGAATTTCTATGAGAGGCAATGAACGGTCGAGTTCGGCTTGACACCTAACTAAGGGAACGCGAGGTTTAAACTTTGTATTACGATCTGCCATGTCTAAAAAGCTTTAAAAGAAGTATGTAGAAAACATTCGCAAAGAAAAAGAAGATGAAAGAATTATGAAGGAAGAAGGTGAAGAAGAAATGAGGGGAAGAGGTCTATAAATAATCAACGGATTTGAAAGGGAATTAAAAAACACCTTATAAAATTTTTTTAAGACAGGAACGGAAAGGACACTTTGCAGGGAGACGTGACCGACAAGATGGAACCGTCGCTTGTACTGATAAATGACAAAGTGACAGCTGAAATGTAAAATAAACGATCAAGGCACGCGCCAACAAATATCCTTAACTGAGAATGGGAAGACAAAGAGGCAGAGAAATGATGAGAAGTTGTTAGCGATACCGCAAGATGAAGTGACAATTAGGATAATGTACGTGTTTCATTTTGCTTATTAATTATTATCTTTTTGTTATTACCGATGTCTGCAGGTTCCCAATAATCGGTGCAAAAGGTAGAAAAGTCTAATCAAATTCCTAATCAAAACGCATCTGAACCGAGATTCGTCAACATTACACATCAACAAATGAAATTTTGTTGAGTGTAATGGGGGTAAATGAACAGAGGAAAAACTGCCATTAAATACACGTGTACAAAAAGGAGCCAATAGGGAGAGAATACAAGTATCGCCTACATGGCAGAATGGGAGAAGCCAAATCTAAAAATAAAGGACATGATCGTACGGTGAAGCTTCGCTCAGCAGTTAGAGTCGAATTCCATAAATCTTGAAGAATATTCTTGAAATCTCCTAATTATGGCTGTAAATTTCCCCAAATCTGATTCTAATCTCCCAATTGTGGTTATATTTTCCTAGAATATTATGAATATTCCATTTATAAGAGGATATTTCCATTTTTGAAGATAATACTAGTTCTTGAGAATGACCTATATATAGGGGCTAGTTGTAAGCTAAATAAATTCAATACAAACCAACTACGAATTCATTATTTTCAAGTGTTGTTACTCTACTCCTCACATTTTTCTATTGTCTTTAAGAGTGCGAGAAAAAAATCTTTTACTGGTAACATTGTGCATGCTCTCTCCTCCCAACAGTACACATGCTTTTCCTCTCAGCTAAAGCTTCCCTCAACCTCAGCGTCTGTTAAAGACAGACATGAAACCCTGGAGGTGGTTGTCCCGCTTAAGGGCCTTCGATGCCTAAGTCAGTAAATGATCAATTTTCTGCATAATTTCCTTAGGGATGAGATGGCGTACCATTTTTGGTGATTGGTGGATATATTTATACATGAGTCTTTAGGGATGGAAGAAGCATGTTGGAGATGCTTCTTGGAGGCGTGTTGGAGAAGCTTCACATGACACGAAGCCTATCGTTGTCGATCATCGATAGACATAAATGAGATGATTTTACACAAACTAAAGTAAAAGAGTATTGAAATAAAGTTGTCATTCATACATATTTGTTGATTTGATATTTACTGCTTCAATATTCACCCATGTGTTAGCATTATAAACTATTTAGTTTAAACAAGAGTAAAAGATAAAATATACAAAGTTAAACAAATTATAAACGCACCAATATCATACTAACCACATGACATAGTTACATGTAATACCTTTAATAATCACAGTGTCTTTGTCATTTGGTCGAACATAAGCAACCTCATTTCACCATCTTTGTCAAATGTTTCAACAGAAGGCATCTATTTTGCAAACAAATAACAATATAATAATGTATCACCTAAATCATCATCAATAATACTTTTACGATATTCACTTTGAGTGGAAGATAAGACAACTGACCATCTTGGATCTTTTGGATCTTCGACATAAAAAACTTGTTTTGCTTGCGAAGCCAAGCAGAAAATTTTGTAAACTTTTTACAATTAGGGTACAAAGACATGTCAGCGTCATTAACCATCTTTTCAAATTTCTCAGGATTATCTAAATAAAAATCTTCTACTGCTTCAACCATATTTACTGTACATTGATAATCATCAACATCTACACGAGATCTCTTTCTTCATTCATTTATACCAAACGTACTTTTTCTAGAATGATCTAATTCTCCATGCACACTCATGTTTGATATCTTTTATCTATACCATTAATGAATAAGTGATTTCTTACCTCAGAGAAAGTGAAATGTTTGAGATTCTCACATTCCACACACGGACAACGTAAGAAACATAGGTCATTACGATGCTACATCGCATACTTAAGAAAATTGTCAACTTTAATGTCATAATTTGTAGATGTTCTATCCATAAACTTCCACGATTTATCCATTCTGAAAATAAAAAAATATATTGAAAACTCGTTATTACCCTAGAATTAACATAATTAAATTAAAAATGATGGAGAAAAAAAAAGAAATATACCTTCCAAATTTATGATTTGAATGCATAAAAAAGAAATCATAGAATCAGAGTTGAATGAAAATGAGGTCTCAAGTTTAAGTAGACAAGGAAACAATTGATTCAAAAGAGAAATAGAGAAATAGAGAATCGAAAACGATGACGAGATGCAAAGACAATATCGATATATTAGAAACAACAGGAAGAATACGAGAAAATAAGTCGCGCGGTTACTTTTAGGTTGAAACGTGTGATAAAAGATGACAGATTATATATACCCCGTCGTGAATGATGACCAATTTCACGTGCAGAAATAATAAAATTTAAAGGCACGTGGTGTAAAGTGTTAACACATGACAGGTGTTCTACAAGCCGTCGTTAATAAAGTTCATATAACGATGGTTTACATATACACCGTCGTTTTTAAACAACATCACAAATGAAAGTTTACATATAAACTGTCATTATTGTTAGTCCAGTAATGACGGGGTTTATATTACCCGTCATGTTTGATGCAGCAAAATTAAAAAACAAAAAATTCAATTTTATTAATCCATAATCCTGCAAATAACAACATGTACAAGTTTAGATAGAATACGACCACAGACTCTGAATTCATTTAGAATAATTTATAGACCACTTGTATTACTATTTAAAATGTAACTTATTACACCGAGTAACTTATTTACAATCATAAAATAAAAAATGCAACCTAAAGCTAGCTATCCCAACCGGCAGCACATATACTCAGCGAAGTGATCAGACCATTCAAATCGTACTTCATCAATCTCTTCTTGTGTATACATTGATTTGTTCGTGAACAGCCAGAAAAATTTACTTTAGTCAAACTATTCTACACTATCAATATAATACATTAAATATAGTGAAACAATAACTAGTTTACATATCATTTCATTCATAGGCTTGTTACGATTATCGATTATATGTTTCATGAAACACATACCAAAATACTCACATTCAACGCTCCCAGCTTGCTTAGAACACTATTGTATAAATTAATTATATAAATAAATCCAAACACTTAGAATAGACATAAAATATAAATGTATAAATTAATACCTGAGATTTTATTCACTTCAAAGATTTCCTAATTGTACGTTCTAGCAATATTGAAAGCCCTGCATAAGAAATTTTAACCCTTAATTATAGCTTCATAGTGTAATTCATAATACATTTAATTATTAACTATAGAGTAAAACTTATTTCGTAACAACTTCTTTCGGGTTTTTATGACTAAAATTATTAATAGAGTCAAAGATATATGCATTGCTCTCGTAAAAATCCAGGACGACCAATATCCAATGATGGAAAAAACTAAATGGAGCAAAAGCATATTGCCCAGGTCGTGTGGCTATCAAAATATTAGAAATGTAACGTGCTCTCTCATCCGAATTGCCCCATGTTGCACCTATGAGTGAGGGATCGACAAAGACAAATAAGTTGATGTGTTACTCTCGTAACTTCCGCTAAAGGGATCCAATAAATAAAACACCAAAATATAAACAATTAGCAGCATTTTATAAAAAAATGTATATAATTATTGAATCGATTACTAAGCTTTTTACTCCATATAAATTGACGCTATACTACAAGATGTCTCGCGCATTTCACATAATTTTTTAATATCATATTTATCACAAAATGTTCTAGCATTATCATCTTTAATATCATATTTATCACATGAACATATATGTAATCTAAAAATTACAACTATGAAATAATAATATCAAAACTATTAATTATGATACTCTGGAATACGAAAGTGATATTTGAAAGACAAAAATGTTCTTAAATGATACAATCAAACAACAAAACTGAAAGTTCAAGAATGGTAGTTGAATGGAGATGATGAAAACGATGGTTCCTTCGAATAACAAATGGAAGATGGAAACAACAATGGAAGATGAAAATGACGGTTCCTTCGAATAACAAATGGAAGATGAAAACAACGGTGAAATCATTTTTTTCCGAATCAAAATTACGGAATGAAAATTTACCTAATCAATGGAAGATTGATGAAAACGACAAGTTGAGGATGATGAAAATGACGGTGGAAGCAAAGCAATCCCGTGGCGCAAGGAGACAAGAATGACGTGTTATTAATCCTGTTGTTTTATGTAGTTATATAAAAACAACGGGGGTTGGAAACCCCGTCGTTCTGTGTTGATGTTTTAATAACATGACGGGGCATGGACACTCCGTCGTGTTTTTGAGATGTACTAAAACGACGGGTAGACTACCCATCGTCATTTTTTGTTTTCATTTCAGAAAAATGATGGGGTTTCCAGGATCTGTCGTTGTCTTCCTTCTACTAACACGACGGGTATACTACCTACCATCGTTTTGTCATTTTACCACAACGACACTTCTATAAACCGTCATCAAGTTTGAAAAAAAAAAGACGGACGACGATGATTTTTATATTTTCTATCATAACTTATTTTTTAAGCACGTCATGAAAAAATAAAATTATAGTAGTGGCTAGAGGATAATACGCTAGCTCTTTATTCGCTGGAAGTCTCTCCAACTCTTAGAGATTAAAAACCAATAATCTTTCTAGATTTTGTACCAGAAGGGGTCTCACTCACAATTCCCTTCGCCCCATACTTAGTTGCTGATGTCATATGAACAATGACTAATATGGGGTTGTTTTAGTTGAAATAGGTAAAGAAACTCGTCGCCAGTGAAAAAATCTTTTAACCGGTTTGGCAATTTGCCGACACAACACCCAATCGTGAATAAACAATAGCTAAGTGATTTTTAATGTGGATTGGTAATTGGGTCAAGACTATATAATTATCGGTATCATTACATAGCATATAACGACACAATCATTTAACATAAATCTAATTATATTTATATCTAAACTCAACACACATAAAACATATCTTGTATAACATTGATCTCCTACTCATGGTCAATGTCTCCACACATTTGACAACCACAATTAGGTTAGACAAAAGTCACTACTCTTTGATTAGATTAGAGCCAACCCAATTACTTGAAAATCGTCTTTGGCACGGGCGAAGTCTTCTGACTAAGCCTCTTAATATCATGAGTTATCTTCTCTTAAAATAAATCCCTCTTCTCTCATATTGAGGTTGCCCTCTATCTCTTATGGTATAGCTTACTCATCACAGGATGCTCCCTTTAATGTAGACCTTCTCTCATCCTCTCTCAAAATAGAGCCACAAAAACCTTTTCATATCTTTTTCAAAATATGATTCTAATTCTATACATAAACCGTAAATCCTAAACTTTAAATCCTAAATCTTAAACTCTATCATGTTTTATGTAAGTGAATTTTTGAGAACACAGTACACAAATGACATTCGCTTATCATTATTAGTGTAAAAAAACTTTTGATAACACGATACATGGATCTCGTGAGATATTTTTGAGATATGCTTAAAGTGAACATGGATATGAAAATTAAAGGTGTGTACCAATGTTTCTACTTTCTCAATATAGGATGTCCCAGTTCCCTAATCTCCAACTCTGTCAAGTAAAAGAAGACTAATTTGCTTGATGTTTCTGAGATAGACCCAACAAAAACCTTATAAACCGAGAACGTGGTAGTTGAAACCCAACTATCTCCAAAATAACGATTCATTGTTTAAGTTCTCGAGCCCCACTTGGTTTTTCATCATCTTCGCCAGAAACTCTTTGTTTAAAATTTATCCATGTGATGATTGAAACGTATATAGGGTTGAGTTTTTATGGAAGCTATAAAGAGACAAAAAGAGTGTTTGACTCTTTCCATAGTTCATGCTTAAGGACAGAAGGAGAGTAAGGAGAGCTCTTGAACTTTACAACCATGAATCTGTGACCCAAAGATGGGCTTTATTTATGCAAATTTGGGCCATGAGACAATGACTTGTGGGCCATTTGTCCCATATGGCAATAAAGAGGCAAAAAAAAAAAAACGAAAAAGGGCACACAAAGGACCTTTTGTACTAACTAACGTATTGGTGGTTGCTCAAGATCATTTAAGATTATGATATTGTTGTTAGTAGGCACAACCTTGCATAATAGTCATATCAGGCAACGGCTAAACAAAAAAGTTTTAATAAGTCTAAAATATCTTATTAATTAGTTTGAGATGTTGAAATACAGTCAAAATATCTTATTAATTCTCTCTTTTGGTTGGGGGTGAACACGGTTCGGTTCGGTTCGGTTAGCTGGTTAAAATCGAATTGAACTGAAACATTCGATTTGACTATATGTCGAATCGCATCGAACCGTGAATGTCAAAATAACCGAACCGTGAGTTTCGGTTCAGTTCTTCAGTTCGTTAATATTAATTAAATTTTTTAAATAATATTTAAATGATATTATTAAATAAAAATAATATAAAATCAAAGTTTTGTATCGGTTTGGTTCGATTCGATATGAAATTATATATATAAATAAAAAAATAATTTGAATTTAATGTTTCGGTTCGGTCAAAAAATTGAACATTTTCTGAACCGAACTGAACAAAACCTTAAGACCATAAAGAACCAACCAAACTAATTATTTTTAGTTCGGTTCGGTTTGGTTTTGAGCACCCCAACTTCTGAGCCTATACACCAACTCGATCAAAATCAAAGAAAATTTGTTTAACTACATTAAAACCCATCCAATCATGAGCAATATATGTACTCTAAGAATGATCTTCCGAACTATTGTTTGGGGGTTTGGTTTGATATACGTTTGAAATTTTCTAATCGATACATATTTTGTATTGTTTGACTAAAAACGACATGGTACCCTCTTTTAGTTATATGCTTTGTTGGATCCTTAATCTAACGTTGAAATTATATGTGAATAATTATGTGTTGCAGACTGTCAAATAAGGTTAAACCTAATTAAAAGTGATCGGCTAAGGTTTTGATAATTTGAGTTTTAATGTATCTGATAGGTTGTAGACATTTTAATTTGCATAGATTTTAGGATAATTTTTATTTTTATGATGGGCTAAACTAAAAATACAAAAGATAATAGATATTTTATCTATAAATGGTTATGGCCCTCAGGTCACACGATGAAAGAAAAAATATTTTATTCTCTCTAATATCTCATCATTAGAGAGAAAATAGAAAGGTTTAATAAAAGATGACTATCTAATAGAGAATTGTGTAGATCTGAAAATCAACCACTCAACTCTAAATTGTGATCTACTATCATGGATTCATGTACGCTTCCGCTTTAACAGTTATTTGATTTTTGATGTATTCAACATGAGTTCTTAGGATTTTAAGATACGGTTTATAGCGATAATGATTTTATCTAACAAGTGGTATTAGAATTGTATATGTTGAGTCATTGCGAATCAGATTTGAGTTTAGATCGATGGTTATACATATTTTTGTATGTTTATATTATGTAGTTCTTGAATTTGATATTGTTTGATTAATTATTATATTTGGAACGGCATTCTTTTGGTATATTTTTTTATATATTTGATTGAATTCAGACCGCCGACCAACAATGGTGGTCAATGGTGGCAGGTGACAGCGCGACATTTTTTTGGCCGCGCCAATACAATCTAAGCACATCGGTAAAGAGAGTTGTGACCATCTAACCGCGACGATAAGGGAAGCCGCAACTAAGAGGAAGCCGCGGTCAGTGGCCATGGTGATAATTAGAGTGGAGCCGCAACTGCCAGCCTCTTGTATGGTGAAACCCCTAGGGTGAACCCTAGGATTTAATAAGTTCACGGGCTAACCCCATTGGCCGTGAACAGAGAGACAGGCTGTGGGCTTCAGCCCACAGCTGAAATTTATTTAAAAGAATGATTTTGGGTTACGGGCCATTGGCCCATAGCACGAAGGAGGAATTGCAGGCTACAGCCCTTCACATTAAGTCGTTTTAAGTTTTTTTTTATAATTAAAATAATTTAAAGGATTATTTAATTAAATTAATTATAAGGATTACTTTTAATTTAAGAATTTTCAAATAAATTGTTTTGATTGTTTTTAGTTTTTTGGTTAAAACAATTTCTAAACAATTTTTAGGATTATAAAATAAAGGGAGAACTGTAAAAATGACTCATATTCTAGTGCAAGTTGCAAAAATGTCCAGAATTTTTTTTTAATGCAGAAATGGCTGAAAATATGGTAATTTATTTACCACTATGTAATTTTGGTAAATAAATTATTACCACGGTCAATTTCGGTCGCTTTTGCAAATAAAAAAATTTTCGGCCATTTTTGCAACTTCACCCTCGAAACCTGTCTTTTCCTGCTATTTCCCCTAAAATAAACTGTTTTTAAATTTTTACAGATTTTTTGGTTAAAATAATTTCAAAATAATTTTTAAGGATCACAAAATTAATTGTTTATCAATTAATTTTTGCACAAATTACAGTGTAATTTTAAATTTGAACATTGATATGTTTATATATATTTTTTAGATGAACTAATTGAAGCAACATGTCGTCGAAGTAACTTCTCTGGTGGAAATTAATTTTGTCATAAAATATAAAAGGTTATCTGTATCTGTAACTTATGTGAATATTTACCGGCCCAATGGAAGGAAAATATTTGACAAAATTACATATGTTTCTGGTTAATAAATACGTGATGATTATTCAGTTTTGCATGTGAACAACAAATCGGGCCAAAGGAAGGTTTGTTGTTCGATATGTTCTTATCATTAGTGTTTGGTTACTACACTAAGACATCATTTACAAGTTAATATTTTGGCCAAAGTCAAATAACTAATGGAGTATCCGGTGTCTTGAGATGAAATTTACTTTTGTTTGAATTTATTATTGTTATTTGGGATTTATATGAGCTTTTAGGTTGGTTAATTGTTCTCTATTAAGTTATTAGTCAAGCTGCCAGCATCAAGAAAATAAAGTATTAAATGTCTTAAACTTCAAGTCCTAGAAAGATAAGCTCTTGATAGTTCTTGGAGTTATGGGTCTTGATCTTACATTAATGATTGATTCTCTTTCACCTCTTACGGATAAGAGTACCTCTGAAGAAAAGAGGGATATGAAAAGGTTGAAGAAATCAAATCGCATGTGTATGCTGATAAAGAAAAAGGATGTTCTAGAAGCATTTATGGGCACTACATTTGAAAAGATTACTACGGCTAAGGGTTTCCCTGCAGATATTGGAAAGATGTTTGTCAAGAACGAAAAGACAGAAATCGGTACGCTCTTGTCAGGCCTAATTTCAATGAGGTATAAACGTAAAAGAAATATCAGGGAGTACATTATGGAAATGCCTCACATTGTTTTAAGGTTGAAAGCATTTAGACTTGAACTCTATGAGGATTTATTGTTGTATTTGGTTTTGATATCCCTTTTGACATAGTTTAATCAGTTTAAGGTGAGCTATAATTGTTAGAAAGAGACTTGGTCTCTTATGAGCTCATTTCACTCTGTGTTCAGGAAGAGGAAATAGTGAAACATGAAAAGACAGAAAGTACTTACCTGGTCTCTACCTCTAAGGATACGGGTAAGGGAAAGAAAAGGAAAAATAAAAAGGCAAATCCAGATACAACACCACATAAGAAACAACAAAAGATATTGGTGGACCATGAAGGAAATAGTCACTATTTTTGTGGAGCTGAAGGGTATAGCAAGAAGCAATACACCGATTATCACACTTGACGTGCTAAGAAATGTGTCGTTAATTTGGTTTAATTTGAGGATGACATAAGTCCAGTTGCTAGACACACGTGGTTGAGAGATTTGGGTGCATCAACTCATATCAGTGTGTCTATACATGGTTGCTTGATTTGTCAAAGGTCAATTGATGTTGAAATATACATCTGTGTGGGAAATGGAAAGACGGTTGAAATTGAGACAGTAGGAAAATTTAGATTATTGTTAAAGAAGGGATTTTATTTAAATCATAATGAAACATTTATTGTATCGTCTTTTAAACAGAATTCAATTTTTGTCTCTATTTTGGAAAAAGCTGGTTTTGTTTGTTCACTTTAATTTATTTTGTTATTCAAATTCAATTGGTTCCAGTTGTTTATCAGGTTAGAATAATATTTATTTACTTGATACAATTACTTTAATTAAAGAATCCATGTAAGTAGGTACACTAGGTATTAAAATAAAATTAAATAGTGTGAATTCGACTATGTTATGGCACAATCGATTAGGTCATGTCTCTTGAAAGAGAATAGAGAGACTTGTGTTAGACGAAATTCTTGGTCCTTCAGGTTTCACAGACTTTGATGTTTGTTTAATTGTATAAAGGGTAAACAAACCAATACAAGGATATTTAAAGCCAGTAGGACTCATGACGTCTTAGAACTTATACATACAGATATTTGAGGGTCATTCCCTTCGGTTGCTTGGAATGGTGAATAATACTTCCTAACGTTCATAGACGATTTTTCTAGAAATGAATAAATATATCTCATTCATGAAAAGTTTTAGTCATTGGACGTGTTCAAAAATTTTAAGGCTGAAGTTGAGAACCAAATCAACAAAAGGATAAAAAACGCCACTTATGATCGTGGTGTTGGGTACTATGGCAGATATGATGGTTTAGATGAACAATGTCCATGACCGCTTGCTAAATTCCTAGAGGAACACAGTATCGTCTCACAGTATACTATGTCAGGTTCGCCTACTATGAGTGGTATTGTTGAAAGACGAAACAGAACGCTTAAGGACATGGTCATGAGTATGATTAGTCATTCTACCTCACCAGAATCCCTCTAGGGTGAAGTATTTAAGGCCACAACATATAACCTTAATATAGTTTCAATTAAAACGATTGTCAAAATCCCATATGAGCTTTGGACCGGCAAGAAACCTAGTCTAAAACATTTGAATGTTTGGGGATGTCCGGCTGAGGCAAGACCTTATAGGCCTAATAAGAAGAAACTGGAGTTACGGATAATGAGTTGCTTTTTAGACAGTAAAAGCCTGGTTCTTTGAGAATGTCGAGTTTGTGTGGGGAGATGCGGTTAGGGATTTTGTCTTTAAGAAATAATATGTTGATATTTCCCCATGTATTATTAGAATTGATCAGGACTGCATCCCTGACATTGCTCATGACACAACATATCGAGACAATATCGGAGAACAAACTCTATCACCTCAAGATCCTATGCCATTAAGGAGATCCACTAGAGAGGAGAAGTGCAGTGTCAGGATGATTACTTTGTATTTCTTCAAGAACATGAGGTAGACATCAGAGTGATGGAAGATGACCTGATCAAATTCCGTCAAACCATGGAAAGTTCTAACTCTCAAAAGTGAATCGATGTCATAAATAAGGAGATTAAGTCTACAAGAACAATGATGTGTGGGATCTTGCCCCATTACCAAAAGGTGTGAAACCCATTGGCTGCAAATGTATTTTCAAGACCAAAAGGGATTCATAAGGTAATGTGAAAAGATATAAGACTCGTCTTGTCGTAAAGGGTTTCACATAGAAGGAAGTCATTGACTATAAGAGACTTTCACTCCAATTTCTACGAAAGACTCTCTCGGGATTATAACGGCATTGTAGGTGCATTTCAATCTTGGGTTGCATTAGATGGATGTAAAGATAACATTTCTCAATGGTGACATTGAAGAGATGATTTATATGGTGCAACCAGAAAACTTTATGTCGGGAAACCCAAAGAATATGGTTTATAAACTTAAGAAATCCATCTATGGACTCAAGCAGGCATCTCGACAAATAGTATTTCAAATTTCATTAGGTGATCCTCTCGTTTGGTTTTGAGATGAATTTGGTTAATGATTATATATACCATAAGTTCTGTGGGAGTAAGTATATTTTTCTAATTTTATATATGGATGACATCTTGATTGCCAACAATGATATATGATTATTGCACGACACCAAGATATTTCTAGCTAAGAATTTTGAGATGAAACATCTTGGTGACGCCTATTTTGTATTAGGATCCAAATACATAGAGATCATTCTCAGGTACTCTTGGATTATCATAAAAGAGCTAAAGGTCCTTAAGAGATACGGGATGCAAGACTGCAAACAAGGTGATACCCCTATGGCTAAGAGAGATAAGTTTTGTCTCAATCAGTGCTCTAAGAATGATTTTGAGGAAAATGAAATGCAGAAGATTCCCTATGCCTCAGTAGTAGGGAGTTTGATGTATGTTCAGGTTTATACACGTCCAGATATTGCATACGTGACATGAATGTTGGTTAGATATTTAAGTTTTCCAGGTATAGACCATTAAAAAGTAGCTAAATGGGTCTTGCGGTACTTACAGAGAACAAAAGAATACATTCTCACGTATCAGGTGTTAGATTAGTTTGAGATTGTTGGGTGTACTGACTCTGATTTTGCTGGATGCCTAGATAGTATGAAATCTACGTAGGACTATATTTTTCTGCTAGCTGGAGGTGTTGTCTCTTAGAAGAAGGCTAAACAGTCTCTTTTAATCTCTTCTACCATGACAGCAGAGTTCATAGCATGTTATGAGGCATTCAATCACAAAATATGGTTACAGAATTTGTCATAGGGCTGCGCATAGTAGACGGTATTGAGAGACCACTCGAGTTATTTTGTGATAATAAGTTAGCAGTTATGTATTCCAATAACAACAAGAGCTTGACAAAGTCAAAGTGTATAGACATCAAGCTCCTGATTGTTAAGGAAAGAGTTCAGAGTGGACAGTTTACTATAGAGCATGTTGGAACAAACTCTATTTCCGGATCCGCTTACTAAGGGATTGCCACCCAAACGGTTTCATGAGCATACTACTCTTACGAGTGTCATATTGATTGATGATATTCAGTTTTAGTGGGAGTTTTTGCTTTTGGATACTCTTCTTTATAGACATACTTTCAATCATTTCGGTTTATGTATATTCTAAGGTGATTTCTGCAGAAATAAAGTTTTTTGTTAATTCACACTTGGACTCTGATATGGTTTGATCTCACTAAAGTTTTTGGTGGATCAGTTGAAAATATGCATGTTAAGATCACATTACATGAAATTTTCATGTTACACATCCACATTATAATCCAGGTCATTCATTGGTACTGACATATGTAACCATTGATGGTTTTTGATGGACCAGTTGTTCCTATGTCATTCAACTGTACTGACATACACGACCATTGATGGGTTGAGTTACGATTGATGTAGGAAAAACCGCTTTGATCCTATATTGGTATGATTGATGAACCGTATTAGTTATAGATACATTTAGGTAATAACAACAAAGTTGCGCTCGTTCGGTTATTTTTGCAAAGCATAATTATAAGGTTACACATATAGTCTAAGTGGCAGATTGTTGGATCCTTAATCCAACATTGCACTTATATGTGAATAATTATGTGTTGCAGACTGTCAAATAAGATTAAACTCAATTAAAAGTGATCGGCTAAGGTTTGAGTAATTTGAATTTAATGTATCTGATGTGTTGTTGACATTTTGATGTGTAGAGACTTTAAGATACTTTTTATTTTTATGATGAGCTAAATAAAAATATAAAATGATAATATATATGTTATCTATTAGTGGTTATGATCCAAAGGTCACACGATGAAAGCATAAAAAACATTCTATTTTCTCTACCATCTCATCGTTAGAGAGAAAATAAAGATGTTTAATCAAAGAGGACTATCTGATAGAGAATCGTGTAGATCTGTAAGGCAAACCACTCGGCTCTAAATCATAATATATTTTCAATGAATTCTGGTACGCTTCCGCTTTAATAATTATTTGATTTTTGATGTGTTTAACATGAGTTTTAAGCTTTTTTAAGATACAGTTTATACCAATAATGATTTTATCTAACATGCTTATGGATTTTTCCCAAAAAAATGCTAGTGTGTCCCTTTTCGATAGTTTGAGTACACTTTATTTATCAAGAAAAGTATTTACACAAAAAAAGATAAAAAGGAGGAATCGTACTAAAACATTAGAAAATATTAGTAAAAATCAAAGTCCAATACAAGCGTGCATAGGAAGAATAGCCCTCAAATGGGACACCTTGGCCTAAATTTTCCAGTAACCAGAATATAAAACTTCGAAGCTTGAACACATAGACTAAGCTCGATTAAGAGATCTTAGTCGTTAAGGCAAGCCGACTTGGAGGAGGCGTAAATAATTTCAGGGATAGATCTCTTTACATGTGGCAAAGACTCGGGGATAGTGTAAAGTATATGGTTGACAATGACTTTTCCCCGGAAAATTATTGAATGTGGGTTATTTTTCTAATATTGATGTCTTATGATTTAATAATATGTTAATTAATAAATATATTCAGTGATCTAATTAATGCGTTCTGAGATTTAATAAAGTGATGATTCAACATAATTTTTGTGGTTCAACTAATATATTAAAAGAGTTTAACAAATATGATTGGCTTTTCAATAGAAACTCCTGATATCGTATTAGACAACGTGCTCGAGCGATTCATTTTTTCTATGCACACTCCATTAGAACTCGCCAAATCATATTGTCATGTTAGAACTAATGCACCATAACATTTATTACATAAGTCAACGTCACTCATTTTTTTCTATAAATACCAAGGATCTCAATATTTTAAGAAAGTTCAACTCATCCTTATTTACACTTTCAGGGTAGATCCAGGCCCTAGGTAAGTTAGGCCTCTTCAATGACTTACTATCTCAATATTATTTTCTTATTTATTTATCTAACTGAAAACCCATCTATTGAGACCGTGACACCTGCACTTCCTCAACAACAATGTTAGTCAATTGCGAATATTAAAGATATCAGCCAATTCGCTAATGAACAAAGAGTATTTAATCAAAACTGGTGTTTGTTTACAAAGCCAATAGAAAAATGTATTGTTGTGTTGTTTAGAAAAGGAAAGGTCTTAGAGAAAGAAATGGATGCTTGCCTTATCAAACATGCAAATGCAAGGATGTTCTTAATTTTCAACCCAAGTTCGCATTTTGGTATTACTTCAAAGCAAAGGGTAACTTGGAGAGGACTTTTGGTAAAGCCCCAAAGAAAGCTCATAGTTTTTTTTTTAATTTCTTTCTTTTGAGCTCAAGGCCATATTGTTCAAAACTGTTAACTTTATATTTAAAAAAGAGACTGGATATTATATATGTGATTACGTATAGATATTTGTATACATTTATTCTTATTCAATTTATAAATATTACGTATATATATATACATCTATAAATACATACAAAAGAATAAAAATATGTTAAAGTAATTATGTACATATAGTAATTACATGTATATGTATGCGCATATACATACATAATGGAAAAATACACACACAGAAACGCACACATGTGTAAACAAACATATGTTTATTGTATATGTATACACACACATAATGGTAAAATATATGTGAATATATATAATATATATTTTTCACAATTAATTACAATATATTGAAAGCTATTATAAAAAAAGTATAGGAAAAAAAACCAAAATAAAATCTCCATAATTGAAAATTGAAAATTCTACGCACATGTAAACAATTTCTTACCATTCATTAGGAAATTTTTTCGGGATATATCTAACAGAATTCGTTTTTAGGTTAAGCTTATTAAGGTAAGCTGTTATTTTGAAAAAGTAGGAGATTTGATAGATTTTAAGCTTATACCGTTTCATAAATCTTTTTACCTTCCATAAGTGGTCTAAGTCTAATATGACAGGGTATGAAAATCAAGTTATAAAATAATATCTGTGATAATTTGAAGATAAATTTGCTCACTGGAACAAATTTCTAGAGGCTGAATCTACTAAACATATTCACTTGACAACAAGATATGGAGAACTTCATATCTTGAAATATTGGATCGGATCGTCATTTCTACCCCAATCAAAATATAATACGATCTTTCGACTCGAAAAATGCTTAACTTTTCCTTTTTTGGGTCCAAAAATGCTTTATTTTTCTAGTATTCAAATTTATTTATAATAAAATATTTGTGGGTTTGCTAAGATGTTACTTTGATTGCAAGCAAAACAAACAAAGGTGTACAATTATAAGCCATGGCCACCACATGACATTGAACAAAAATCTTCAAAAAATGCACAAATTGCACAAAAAGTCACTCTATATAAATAAAGCAATAGAAAGCATCCTCAAAGTCTTGTTTGGAATGAAAGAAAAGATGGAAAACAACACCATATCCAAGAAATGGAGACACCTGAGTGGCTCAAGCAACTGGAAAGGCCTATTAGACCCATTAGACATTGACCTAAGAAGATACATAATTCACTATGGAGAAATGGCCCAAGCAACTTATGACACATTTGACACAGAAAAAGTGTCTAGGTTCTCAGGAAGTAGCAGATATGCAAGGAAGGATTTCTTCTCCAAAGTGGGTTTAGAAAAAGGCAACATTTTCAAGTACAAAGTGACCAAATTTTTGTATGCAACTTCACAAATTCAAGTGCCGGAGGCATTTTTGGTTAAGTCTTTGTCAAGAGAAGCTTGGAGTAAGGAATCTAATTGGATTGGGTATGTTGCAGTGGCCACAGATGAAGGGAAGGTTGTGTTGGGTAGGAGAGATATTGTTATTGCTTGGAGAGGAACAGTTCGAACGTTGGAATGGGTTAATGATTTTGAGTTTAGTTTGGTGTCAGCTTCTACTATTCTCGGCGAGAAAAACAATCCTAGGGTTCATCAAGGTTGGCATTCGATTTATACTTCGGATGATCCTAGATCTCCATTTAATCAGACGAGTGCGAGACGCCAGGTAAGTTTATTGGAAATCTATTCAATTTGAGTTTTTTTTTAATGGATGTTGAAAAAATAACCTTTATGAAAACTAGTCTTTTTAGACTGCCAAAGAATTTATACTTGATTGAAGCTGAGAAATTAGGCAAATTCTTCTTCAATCTATCAACTATTTTAAAAAAATGATCAGGCAAAATGAATTGTTATAGTGATAAAGCTGTCATACCATACTTTAATATCATGAATTTGAGTCGTAACATCGTCGATTTTCTTAAGAATTTATAATTTTGACCAAAAAATATTTTTGCATAAATCTATATGTGTTATAGATATGATCTTGTATGAAAAACTTACATATTATTCTTAGAAAAAACAAAATGGTATTGCTCAAAAAGGGATATTACTATAAGCTTAGAAAAAGATTAAGCGAAAACCAAAATCTATCTGCAATTGTGCAGATAAAAGCAACTAAATAAGCTTCAACCGAATGCTAGATTAGGTGCTTAGACGTACATTCATTGCAATCTAAATAGCCACCGTTGGTCAGATCCCGAGTTTGCTCATCAAAAGTAATTAGTTTGATCCATATTGACACCCAATGCCAGTGGAGTCATATATATTCCTTATTTTCATGACTCATGAGATTAGTCATGTGTAAATCTTGATACTCATTTTATATATAAAAAAATCCCTTAATCCCAACCTACCATTGTGAAAAGACGTTTACCAACCCTGATTTATGCTATTTTTTTGTCATACAAGAATAAAGAATTTAGAGAGATAAAATACTCGAGTATATGAAATTAAACTTTATTATAATCAGTTGAGCTAACAGTCTTATCGATTTATCTCAGTTTAGTTCTGACAAAATAAAGCAAATTGTGGATATTTTAAAAACAATTTACAGTTTTTTTAACAATATATTGAGATTAAGAAAATAGAGTCGACAACACAAGGGGAATTATATGTCAAATTAGCATTTCAAACCTTGTATTCAAAATGGAAGCGAGTAAACTATATTCAGTCCTAAAATAAATTACATTATTATTCAAAATACTCATGCTTATGATATCCCATTATCCACAGGTTCTTGATGAAGTAAGAAGATTAGTAGAAGAATTCAAGGATGAGGAAATAAGCATAACAGTCACAGGGCACAGTTTGGGTGCAGCAATTGCAACTCTAAATGCCATTGACATAGTAGCTAATCAGTTCAACATGCCAAAACTCCAGCCAAACAAGCTCCATCCAGTCACAGCCTTTGTATTTGCCAGCCCTCGTGTCGGAGACTCAAACTTCCAAAAGCTCTTCTCTTCATATAAAGATCTCCGGCTCCTCCGCGTTCGGAACACGTCCGATGTTGTCCCCAACTATCCATTTATCGGGTACTCAGATGTCGGAGAAGAGCTGGAAATCGATACACGCAAATCGAATTACTTGAAGAGTCCTGGAAATTTAACAACTTGGCATAACTTGGAAGGTTATTTACATGGAGTTGCTGGGACACAAGGGAGTAAAGGAGGGTTTAAATTGGAAATTGAGAGAGATATTGGGCTTGTAAATAAATCCATTGATGGATTAAAGGAGGAGTATCTTGTGCCTTCTTCATGGAGGTGTCTGCAAAATAAAGGTATGGTTCAACAAGATGATGGTTCTTGGAAGTTGATTGACCATGACGATGATGATCCGGATACTTGAATATTTTTCAAGAATAATACTGATTTCTAACCTGGTGCTGATGTGACCAATCATATCGTTTCATGTGTTAACATTGACAATAGTTTATATTAGATATAATTAAGATTTATCCTTCTTTTGAGTTTTTTTTTTAAATTAGACACTAATTCAATGGAGTATAACACATACAACGATGTGATTTGATAATGTCAAGTCAGAGCTGAATCTTCCTTTTGTTTTCAAATTAAATTGAAAATAATTGATCGACTTGATTTAGCGTTCAAGTCTTTGATTTGTATTGTTTTTATGCTCTACGTGGATATTGTACGATGGATGTTATTGTTTTTGTGGGTTATAATAAGAGTTTGATGAGTTGGTGTGTTAATATATAGAGATTAAATCACTTTTTCTTGTTAGCAGTTTACTGAGGTTAAACGTGTTATTGTTAGCCACAGAAGCACATGTATGAACAAGTATTAGTTTTACTTCTCCACCTAGCTACTTTTGGTTAGGGGTAGGTCCTTGCGGTGATGTTAAAGGCACATTTGTATAGTTTGTGTCTGGAGTATTTCACTCAATTTGTTTTGCGGTATTTGATTTTGACGGTATTTATCATACACTTCTCAGACTCGAGTGCCTTGAAGAATCTCTTTTTCTTTTTTGGTTATGTATGAAAAGAAAGAAATTCATTTGACTTTGAATCATTGAAGGATTTAGTCGCACTTGAAATATAGCAAACAAATCAAGAGAATGTTTGGATAATAGATTTATATGGATCTTTATTGATTGTGACCTAAAGAAAATTATCATAGAAGAAAAAGATGTTACCCATACCACTATTTTTATCCAACACTGTAAATCTGAACTTTAGCTCTGACATTTGATGCATGTGGTATAATGGTTGTAGATATCGTATTTTATCTGACCCAATACTTTTTATATACCTACTTTGTTTATTGGCTCATATACTAATCTATGACTATATAGAACCCAATGTCAACAATAGAAAAATAGCCCAATGACTAAAAATAAAAAAATTAGTCCAATGACTAAAAATAAGAAAAATAGTTCAAGGGCTAAAAAAATAAAAATAAAGTATAAAGACTAAAAGTAAAAAGTGAAGTCCTAAATTTGCCTATAAATAGGGAGGATATCTTCACTTGATATGATGTCTTTTCGAGAGGGAAAGAGAGGTCTTGAGAGAGAAGGATAATATATCTTTTTAGAGAGAGAGTGAGAAGTATGATAGATTTTCTAAGAGAGAAAGAAATAGAGTTTTCATTTCTATTCATCTACTACTATTCATCTTCTCTCATTTTTTTCTTAAGGTAGTTTAAATTTTTTGCATCTTTACTAACAAAATATATTGTTCATTATTTTCATCATTTCTCCTTCATACTCATATAGTTTATATTCTTTGTTTCTTTTTCTATAAATAAAAATTTAAGTGTTTGTCAATTTTTTTTCATTTTTTTTACTTTTAATCTTGAGTTTTTATTTTAATGCATTGATGATTTCTTACAATTTGGTAGTGAGATATTTTTGTCATCAACTCAATCAATGCGGATGAGGATAAAACTTTTTAAGGGTGTAAAATTAATTTAATGTGAATCAACCCGGGTTGAAAGTGTACATTGTATGCATATCTCCTATGATAATTCATCATATATCAAAATACATAAAATATAATTTAGAGAGTTAAACGTCTATATGGATAAACATTATGTAAATATTAAAGGTTTGAATCCTTTTTTAATATTGTCACTAGTGGATTTTCTAGATTTTTTTGTGACAGTTGTTTGAACTAGTTACCGTCCATGATTATTCCTTTGCTATTTTATTAGCAATGATGAAAGAAAAAAATAAAGGTAATTAGTAAACTGAATAATCCATATAAAAATAGTATATTTATATCCCAAATAATATTTTATTTTTATTTTAAAATTTTATTCATCGTTTTTATGTGACACTTGCTTTAACTAATTACTCGTCCGCAATTTTTTTTATATTTGAATAGCAATTATTGAAGAAAAAAAGAATAATTAGTAGACTTAGTCAAAATAAAAGGAATACTTATACCAATTATGTATTTATATATATAAATATTATCTTCTCAAATTTTACCTTTACATTTTTCAAATTTATTTATATATATTAGATTTAATATTGATTTATTTATTATATTATATTATATGATAAAATATATATGGAAATAAAAATTTAAAAATAAAAATATATAAAAAGAAAACAAGGCAACCCTCTGTTCGGAAGAAAGTCGGCAACCCTCTGTTGTCCCCTTCTCCTTTATTTTTTTTATGTTTTGCTTTTTATTTTATTCTTATTTTTCTCTTTTTTTCTAATATATATTTATTTCATTTCACATCTTTGCATTTCTCTTCTTTATATTTTGCATATTCACTTTATACTTTTTTCTCCACTTTGCTATCTTACAACTATATGTGATTCTAATTTTTCATCTATTTATTTCTTTGTTTATATAGTTATTAATATAGCTTTCTTTTCATCTTTATTTATTAGCACTTTTATATTATCATGTTTAAAATGTGATTCATGTCTCATTCACTTATATCAATATGTATATGTATGATACTCATGTTTCATTTATTTATAACAACATATATATGCATGTGATTTATGTCCTATTCACTTGTAATAACATGTATATGCTTGAGTCATAAAATAACATGTAAATTTAAATCATATTATATTTATCACATTTTTTTTAATAAAATCCGATGACGGACTTTGAGGCGTTTGGGATACCAAAGTTCTCTCGTTACTAAAGTGAGAAGTTATTTTTTGGGTTACCGAGAATAACTCCAATAATGCTTTGATTTAAAAAAAATTCAATAGTCTTTGTACCACCCATTAAAAGTAATTTATTTTGTTTCATTTTATGATACAAAACATACCTAATGGAACATTCAAAAATAAAATCTCACTTTTATTTATTTCTTTCTTTTTAATATAATTTAAATAACATTTGATTGAAATTGATAACCATTTTAAGAATGGGTGTGAGGGGTACTAATAACTTTTTCATAGACAAATGACTCCTGAACTAACTTTGAGTTTTTGTAGAACAATTTTTTTTGTTTTTAAATTAAGTGACCAATCACGTCCTAAAATGACTGGTGATGACTCTGAATTTCTTTTTCAAAATGATTTTTTCAATCGCCGCTCCACGTCACAGGCACGTTGCGACAGTGGTGATCTAGCTTTACGTCTTACGCAAATTTTGCGAGTAAAGGTTATCACATACCATGTTTCATCGATGAATTTTTAGCAACGGGAATTTTGTGGCTAAAAGCCTTAGCGACAAAAATATGAGCTTTTAGCAACGAAAAAATAAGAAACTCGCTCATCAGAAACTCTCTCATCAGAGTTTCTTATACTGTAGGCCAATTTTCTCAAGCGCGCTTATGGAGTAGATATGATAATTGAAGGGTTAGCATAAGTGGTAAAAGCTGAGGACTTAGAGGTTTTGTTCATTTGAATTCATTCGTTCGAAACCTCTTGGATCTAAAAGTCATTCCGGACAATCTAATTATTACCAAAAAAATGCAGCGAAATAAAACTGAAGAATAGAATATCATGTGATGTTCCAAAATATATGGAAATCATTTATTATAATACGGTCTATTTTTTCAATGAGGTGGAGAAGAAGACATAAGAGGAGGAATAGAAAAAGGACCATAAATCAAACCCATAGCAACATGATGATAAGCTGCCTCAGTTAAGTGAATTCCATCCCAATTTACATATAAAGATGGATTTTCACATGCTTTAGACCCAATGTGACCACACCTTGCTGAGTTATTGAAGTTGTATGGCCCTCCTCCCCCACAACATGCTGTTAATGTACTTTTATGAAATCCTGCCACATTGGAGATTATATTAATAGGAATGTATAACTATGATCAAATCCGACGGTCCTAAATCACTAAACTGCCTCTTTATATTGTTAGCCAAGCCGACAGTAGAGAATCCTAATTCATCCATTTTTACGAGTAATCGCCTATTAAGCGATTGAACCCACCCTTTACTGATAGCATGTGAAATTAATTAATAAATTAACAGAAAGACAAATAAAGAAGAAAAGTTTAGGAACATACCGTAGTGCTTGGGTGCATGAAAGAAACGCAAAGCAGAAGCATAATAGTCAGCATATATAATTCTAGTATGAGGATACTTTTGGCTTAGAATGTTTAATCCACGTTTAAGCTGACTATTATGATACTTAGCAAACTCATTAAAGGCCCTTAAACACCCATTGCTAGGGTCATAATCTCCTTTGTTAGGGCTTCTAAACAATGTCAAGTACACAGCTGAGCACCCTATTGGCAAATTCCCTGGCACCATTAGCTCCACTGCTCCTTCCTCTATCAAAGCCTGCCACAGTTAGTCCCCACATCTAATTATATTTCAAATAATCAACACTAACAAACTCAGGCTAGTCCAAAAATATTAACAACATATACTCTTGTTGATACAAACATGAGAGAATCTGGTTAATCTGGATTGTTCAATAAAAAAGGTATTGCTCGGATGGCAGAACATGTCAACTCTCGTTCAACCCCTAACAACAGCAAGGAGGTGATTTGTTCCAAAGAGTAGATAGTTAATTAATATGATACGAAAAAACTAGGTATTTTTAACATTGTCTGAACAGTACTTACCACTAATGTGGCGAATTAATTTGTACATGTACCTTATCACAAAGCAATACGACGTATAATTATTTATAAAAAAACTTAAAACTTATGATATTTTCATTACTTTCTAATACTTGATACATATATCCTTATTAGTTTATGTCAGCGGTGAAAAAGAGTTTTCAAAGTAAGTAATGTTCATAATGGTTGGACAAAGAAGAAATTAATGTGAGAAGAGGTTGATGATACGTACAGTTGTGGCCTTAATAATTGCATCAACAACTACAGGAACTGAAGATCGAAGCTGCTTTAAATCTCCACCAACAAAGAAGGCGTAATTATAATCATTCCCACCTATCTCTCCCACCACAAATAATGCTTTCTTCAAGTACTTCTCACACTCTACAACCATATAATTAAATAATTAAATACACACGTAATTAGTTAATGAAAATTTGTCATTAAAAAACACTAAATTAATGGTAATTTGGTAAAGTGTTTGGTCGGTTAATTATCATAATTTCTCAGTAATTCCTTGTCACCTTGTTTAGTGGTGCAAAGGGAGGGCTTGAGCTTCTTGAACCAATCAAGCTGAACACTCAGTGAATCATTTGTCCACAAAATTGATCCAATTCTCCTTTGGTAGAAGAATTCTGGGTCAAGTGCCGTGGCTCCAGCAACTGCAAAATTCACCCCTTGTTTGTAGTTTTGACCTTTAGAAAGTCCCAGATATGGTGGCAAATGTGGCAGCCCAAATGCCTCAGCTACATAACATTATAGTTTCATTAGTAATTCTTGTCAAAATGTACATAAAATATATACTGACTAAAATTAACTAGGAGTGGAGAAACGTGTGTGGTTATACCCATGAAATCGATAATTAGACGTCCATCAGAGCATCGTCCGGTTGCACGTTTAAAGAAAGTTTCGCCATATGGGAGCTTTTCGATGACCGGGAAAGCGATGGCACCCGACCGGAGGAAATTTCCAGTGTCACTAAGAGAATCACCAAAGTTGAAGATTGCCTCATAGGGTTGAGAAAGTAGTGAATTAGCTTCCCTAATCGAAGAGTTGCAAGTGATGGAAAGGAAGAAGAACAAGCAAAAAGAGTACAAGTTCATGATGTCAATGCTAGTGATGAAGATAGGGATGAAAGAAAATGTGACAAAATTTTACACCTTTAAAATAAACTTATTTGCTATAATAAGACACCAACAATTAGTGTCGAACGGTTGAGCTTTAAATATAGTTCACATTTTTCTCATCATCTGCTTTTTCCTTTTTATGTTCCTATATAATTTTAATTTACGTCATTTTAACACACATATATATATAAAGATAAATGAAATGTAATTAATTTATAATTAATCAAACTCAAATTAATTAGAGAATACCAAAAGGCATGAGTAAATATATTTTTCTCTTTAGTTTTAAAATTCAAAAAAATATGAATATATGTTTTAAATCTTATAATCATTAATATTTTAGGTTTCAATTTTTAAAATTGAAGCTTAAATTATAGTAAGATAATAATAAATGCATATATTTATTTATTTTTTCTCTCTTTCCAATTTCCAGTTACTCCAATCTCACCATTGATTATACTCATAAACCCTCTCATTTTATCACCATTAATTCCACTCATAAACTCTTTAGTTTGACTTTAAACATTGACTCTTCATATACCCCCTCTCATTTGATTTCAATTAATTCATCCAATTATTTCGTCAAAATGTTCACCATTTTCACTCATTATAAAGTCGAGCCCTTCTATCCCCTTCATTACACATTACTATATAATAAAGATCGTTGTATACATGACGGTATTATTCATACTATCTGATGCTTTTATGGTACAATATCTTCTAACATATAGGTAATTTCGTTATTGTTTTCCTTCTATATACTACTTGCAACAGTTTTAAATTACTTAAGTTTTTAAGTGTATTTTGACATACAACTTATTCTATTAAGAAAACATTCTTCCCTTCTAATTGATAGGCGAGTATTTTGTCGTGAGGATAGATGACGTTTTTCTTCTATGTTTGTTGGTTTATGAAGCATGGAAAATTACTTTCCATATGATTCTTGATGCGATTTGTTATGTTTTTAAGAATGCGTGCATGAAAATTTGTCTTGCAATAATTTAAAAATTACCTCACCTAATTATTATTTTCTTCAAAATCTCACGTATGTGTGTTTAGTAATATAACATTGATATATGCCAATAATCATATGGTGAGTAAATTAATTCATACCTGTATTAGCTTTTTCATTTCTATTTTCTTGGTTGTGTTAAGCCTCTTATTTCATCATTTTATTATGTATTATGAGATATTATTTAAATTTTAAAAATAATTTATTGGGCAAGTAGCTAGTTTTAACTAACAAGATAGTAATCAAAGTTCGATGTCTCAAAGAAAAAGGTTGTGATCAGAGTTCACTCTCGCGATGATTAATTCTCGTGAATGTATTTGCGTATAGGACTTAAATAAATAATATTGGAAAATTATGTAATTCCAAAATTTTGAATTTTTTAGTGTGTATATATATATATATACATACATATTGCAAAGGATGTAATTAGAGGGCAAAGACCATGTTTAATGCTGCAATTTTTTTCCAACTACTTGTATCAACCAAAAACCAAGCCCCCTTAACCTCTTTACTAGTTTATAGCTCTTCCCCTACCCAAATGAAACCGATAAAAAATTTGGATCAACATTTTTTGCAGTTGTTTTGATCGACTATTTATTTTTATTTTCTCAGTTAATACGCTCACTTTTATTAATGTTCTTATAGGATACATTTTGCAAATAAATGTCATTTTGATTTAGATAGTTTATTAAATCTTTATTATTAATCCTTGATATAACGTTAAGCTTAGATTGTGATCATGACTATGTCAACTCAAATCTTAATATACAAAAACATATATAACCCCCATGAGGTACAAAAGTTGATGTTTTATAATAATATTTTCCTTTCAACACTGAGATGTTGGCTGATAGATTGAAATGTTTCCTACCAATCCTCATTAGTCAGAACCAAAGCGTGTTTATTTCTAGGAGAATGATTGCATATAACATTTTCCTATCACAGGAACTCCTTAGAAGCTATCATAGGTCTTTGGGGATGCCTAGATGTGCTCATAAGGTTGACCTTACTAGTTTATAGCTCTTTCCCTACCCAAATGAAACCGATAAAAAATTTGGATCAACATTTTTTGCAGTTGTTTTAATGGACTATTTATTTTCCAATACTTTTTCATTTAATGAGTAGATATATGTTATGGTCAAACAATTATTATTGAGCTAAATGTTATATTTATTATCTAAGATTCAACCTTATTTTCTCAGTTAATACACTCACTTTTATTAATGTTCTTATAGGATACATTTTGCAAATAAATGTCATTTTGATTTAGATAGTTTATTAAATCTTTATTATTAATCCTTGATATAACGTTAAGCTTAGATTGTGATCATGACTATGTCAACTCAAATCTTAATATACAAAAACATATATAACCCCCATGAGGTACAAAAGTTGATGTTTTATAATAATATTTTCCTTTCAACACTGAGATGTTGGCTGATAGATTGAAATGTTTCCTACCAATCCTCATTAGTCAGAACCAAAGCGTGTTTATTTCTAGGAGAATGATTGCATATAACATTTTCCTATCACAGGAACTCCTTAGAAGCTATCATAGGTCTTTGGGGATGCCTAGATGTGCTCATAAGGTTGACCTTACTAGTTTATAGCTCTTTCCCTACCCAAATGAAACCGATAAAAAATTTGGATCAACATTTTTTGCAGTTGTTTTAATGGACTATTTATTTTCCAATACTTTTTCATTTAATGAGTAGATATATGTTATGGTCAAACAATTATTATTGAGCTAAATGTTATATTTATTATCTAAGATTCAACCTTATTTCCTCAGTTAATACGCTCACTTTTATTAATGTTCTTATAGTATACATTTTGCAAATAAATGCCATTTTGATTTAGATAGTTTATTAAATCTTTATTATTAATCCTTGATATAATGTTAAGCTTAGATTGTGATCATGACTATGTCAATCAAATCTTAATATACAAAAACATATATAACCACCATGAGGTACAAATCCTCATTAGTCAGAACCAAAGCGCGTTTATTTCTAGGAGAATGATTGCATATAACATTTTCCTATCACATGAACTCCTTAGAAGCTATCATAGGTCTTTGGGGATGCCTAGATGTGCTCATAAGGTTGACCTTAGAAAGGCATATGATAGTATAATTTGGGATCTCATACGCAAAGCCCTACAATGTCTTAACATTCCAGACACATTCATCACTTAGATTATGGAATGCATTTCTTCTCCTTCCTACTCCATCAAGATTAATGGAGAACTCCATGGTTACTTGAGGGGAGCCAAGGGCATAAAGCGGGAGATCCTCTCTCCCCCTATCTGTTTGTCATTGTAATGGAGGTCCTCACTCGCCTTTTGAACTTTGCAGTCTCAAATATTGAATTCAAATATTACTGGAGGTGTGATAAGTTGAAGGTGGTGAACCTTTGCTTTGCTAATGACCTTTTTTTTTATTTTGTAAGGGGAACAAGGAGTCAGTTCAGATCATCAATGAGACTTTAGAGATTTTTCAAGAAATTACTGATCTTCAACCCAATATTCAGATAAGCCAGATCTTCTTGCCAGGGGTCCAAGAGGAAGACATTTTGGGTATTCAATCTATAATGGGTTTCCCTGAGGGCCACCTGCCTATAAGATATTTAGGGATGCCTTTATTCACTATTAAACTCTACAAAGCTGATTGTGATACACTGGTGGAGAGAATTATCGAAAGAATTAGGTCTTGGGACTCTAAATACTTGTCTTATATATGCAAGCTTTAACTTATTAGGTCAGTATCGTTGGCTATGTTCCAATTCTGGACTAGTTTGTTTATTTTACCTAAGAAAATGGTCAAGAAACTATAAGACATGCTTAGAAACTTCTTGTGGAATGGAAATGATGCCAAGCATACTGGGGATAAGGTGGCTTGGGATGATGTTTGGTGTGACAAGTCCCAAGGAGGTTTAGGACTTAGGGATTTAATCCTGTCCAATGAAGTGGCAGTTGCAAAACACATGTGGTTCTTGGTTGTGCTCTCAAAACATTCTCTGTGGAAGAATTGGTGCCAAGTGCACCTGGTCAGGAAGAGCTCCATTTTCATTGTTATTACCTCTTCTAATCCATCCTGGGTTTGGAGAAAACTACTGAAACTAAGGCGTGAGTTCCTGCTTTTCTGTAAAACCTATGTGGGCAATGGTAGAGAAATCAAACTTTTGACTATAGCTTGGCACCCTTTGGGGACCTTGTTACCCAGATTTGGTCAGAGAATACTATCGATCTCTGGTTGGAATTCGAACACTAGAGTTAGTGACATTATTCATAATGGATAGTGGTCCTGGCCTACTTCTAGATCTGGTAAGCTCTTAGAAATTAGGGGTACCACCATGCCTTCCCCTCAACCTACTTTACCTGATTCTTAGACCTGGACTGCAAGGTCCAATGGTTCCTTCTCATCAGGTCATACCTATAGAGCCTTGGTACAGCCTAGGAAAAAGGTAAGATGGGCAAGATTAATTTGGTTTAAATTTAATATTCCTAGGTGCAGTTTTATCTCTTGGTTGGCCTTTCGCAACAAGTTGGCCACTAGAGATAGAATCGTTTATGATAGAATCAGCCTCAAGTTGGGGGTTTACTTGATTATACCTTCTGTGTGGGGCATGATGAATTTAACTCTCATTTGTTCATTAGATGTGACTATGCTAAATCAGTGTGGAGATCCTTGTTAGAGAATTATGAACTGACATGTAAAGCTTCAAATTGGACCCAATTAATCTCGTGGTTATTAGTGTGGAGCAAGGGTAAACTTTGAGGGCATATTTATTTAGAGTTGTCTTTTCATCTTTCGTGTACTACAATTGGAAAGAAAGAAACTCTAGAATGTTTGAGAGCAAGTTAAGAGATAAAACAATAATTGTTAAGCTAATCTCAGACAATGTGAGAGACAGATTCTTTCATGCAAAGGGCTTCAGGGAGGACGTCATTAGTATCAACTTGGTTGACAAATAGGGCTTGAACGCCAACATTTTGGAAACTGCTTGATTTCATGGTTTTGCCTTTGTAAGCTCTATTTATAAGAGCTCGTCCTCCCCCTATCCCATGTTGTGAAATTTGTATTTATAGGCCTGTCCTATAAAGGCATTCCTTGGTACGTCCTTTTATTGTTTTAGTTATTTATTTCATCTTATAAGCTGGGGGTCATGTGTTATAAAGACCCTTTGTTTTTGTTTGTATTGATCTGTTAGATGTTGGATGTTTTGTATCTCTTCTATATGCATGCAGGTGCTTTGGAGCTGATTTTAGGTGATTTAGTTTATTTGCTTACAAGTTTGTACTCTTAGAGCCTGATTTATAAATGCATATATGTTTGTTGCTGCTTTCCTCCTGAACTTGACTAGGGTTTTAGTTGGTAGGTTGGTGTTGATATTTGTGCTGACTTTATATTTTGTAAGGCCATTCCTATAAAAGCTTGTCATAGAACTAGACTTCCTAAAAAATTCTTGGACATGTCCAAGCTATTTACCTCGGGTGTTTCCTTGGTTAACCTAGGTTTAGGAATATAAATCTTTCTTTCATGTATATGTTATTTTCCCTGGGATATGCCCTTGTATTTTGTAAGTATATTTTTGGTTAATATATTTTCATTTACCAAAAAAAAGATACATTGGTGAGTCATTGTTCATGTCACATTTTAAAGGATATTTCACAGTTGTAATGTTGTTTTAAAAAACTCTTAAAATATAGTAGTTTTGGAAAATATTTCAAAACTAGGGTAGTTTCTAGTTTTAGACACGTTGGAAGTCATCTTTTGTAAATACGATTTTCATCTGGACAAAATCATCTTTGCAAAAGATGATTTCTTTGAAAAAAAATCAAATATTTCATTTTTAACTGACGATTTCTGTTATTTCATTTTTTTTACTGAAATCATCTTTACAAAAGATGATTACTGGAACATTGTCTTTGACATCATCTCTGCCATCTAATATTTTGTTGCCCCGTTTTTGTTTATCATCTTTTAACGATAGCAGAAAACAACATGGCTTGCAATGTTACATGTGTATACCGATTGGAGTTTCTTGGGCTATGCTTATGGTGGATTGGTAAGTTTTACTAAATGTGTTAGTTTCTGAAAACTATTTATACCATAGTTACTTGCAATTTTTTCTTTCTTTTCACTAGTTTGCTAAATTTTTTGTATAATTGCAGAAGGTTTTGTAGGTGAAGTCTTAGAATATTTTGTAGGTGAAATCCTAATAGTTGAACGTTGGACTTCACTTTATTGTAATATAATTTTTTTTTCTTTATTTCTCTTTGGCTCTGTTCCAATTCTATGGATCCCAATAGGGGATCCTTTTCGTTCCGGAACTGTAAATCTATCATTCCAAATTTTAGGTCTAATCAGTCCCTAGACGGACTCAAAAATGAAAATACTTACTTCATCAGTTCATACTTTGACGGTTTTCATGGACCACTAGTTCGCTGGCTTCCATGGCAAAGCTTTAAACTTTCAAAGGGTTTGAAGATAGATATCAAAACTAAAATTAAGAGTAAGACTCAATTTGGATTTGGGTAGATTTTTTAAGAACCGTGCAATAATGGATTTGTGATGAAGATTTAGTGTTAAGGAAGAAGTAAGAATGAAGAAGAATTGGGGGAGGATTTACAACAGAACGAAGAAGAATGTAAATTTCTCTTCTCTTCTTCTTCTTCTTCTCTAAGGCATTGAGAGAGACAAAACTCTCAAGTGAGAGAGAGGAATCTAAGGGTCGTCAAACAATGATTGAAATCGTCTTTAGAAAAGATGATTTCCACTGAAAAGTCATAAGAATTAGAAGTGTTAAACTTTTTATCATTCTGGCATCGAGCTATTTTTCCGTACGACCTCCTCTATAGTATCATCACCGTAGTAGTTTTTAACCACCAAGTTCGAGATGGATTGGTGTGGTTCCTCTACGCCTAGGACACCAGAATATTGAATCATGAATGAAGAAATTCATGAGAGAAAAGAATTTGTCCAGTGATTATGAGGCCATAATTCTTGACTAGGGGCCCCACTTCTGGAAATCATCTTTTACAAAGATGATTTTCAGTTCTAGGTGTCGTCTTCAGTGCCACGTCCCTGCAAAATCATCTTTTGCATAGATGATTTTGTTTGACCTGGCAAAAACTGCAATACTTTTGGAATTAAGTTGAAAAGTATCATATTTAAATCATTTTTTAATAATAACAGTAGAATAGTCAAATACCCATACATTACAAGAAAAATGGCCAATGACGGCGGTTGTAGCAACCGCTGCAAAAAAAATATGGTAAAAGTTTTAGCGGTGGTGTTTAAAAACCACTGCAAAAAAATGCGGTAAAAGTTTTAGCGGCGGTGTTTAAAAACCGCCACTAAATAGTGTACTTTAGGCGGCAGTTTCCTCACACCGGCTAAAGTCTTTTAAATCCTCAATTCCTTTCCAACCAGCAATTTTCATCTCTCTTCTCTCTCAAAATTCTAAGGTCGATTTGCAACGATTCACCTTCTTCAATCACTGACCACCTTATCTCTTCCTCGTCGCTCTTCGTCGTTGATTACTAGTCACCCCCACCGTTCGTTGACCACCGGTGAGTCTCTCTCTCTTTCTCTCTGCATTTTCTGATACATCTGGAAATTTTTGGAACAGCCCAGAAGGAATTGAAGCTCTTTGTTCAGACGTGGAAGTGCATCACATTGATGTGAGTTCTCAACTTTTCATCTTTCAATCCAAAATCTTGATTTGATATTTAAGTTCTAATAATTAAAGTTGTGTTGATGAATATTTTTTGCTTTGATTTTCAACCATGCAGTAGTCAAATTGAAGATTTAGTCAAGTTGTTATAATGTTTCTCATGTTCGGTTTCCACTTTTGGAGCTGTCTTGGACATGGTAATGGACAACCTTATATAAACTCTATATTCTCTATGTGTGCACTTGTCTTGGAAATGTTTGGCAATTTTAGGCATCACATAGAGAATTGATTTCGTTTCTGCCATTGATCTTCTTAAAAAATATAATGTTATCCTCGACTTCTCAGTTTCATTGTTACTTAGGCAACACTAGACATGGCTTGTATGATTTTCTTTTCTATGGCTGTTGAAATGCTAATAGGGTTAAGAATACTGCTTCCAAAGATCCATATTCCACCGCCAACTCTTCCACTCCCAATTATAAACTTAAGCCTACCAATCTTTTGTCTCTCTCTTAAATCATGTGTAAGCATTTAGACAAGCTTCATTGACTTGTACGTTGGGTCTATATTGAAGGTAAGCTTAAATTTTTTTATCTGATTTGTTTGTGTGGTTTTTGATATTCAAAGTATAGAAGAAAAACATGGAATTAACTTAGATTGATAGACATTGATGAATCTTATTTCTTTCACATGCATCTAACGATAAAGTAAATAAAGAATAATGGGAAGAAGAAATATTTGACTCACTTTATATCTTGTTATCATGGATTCAAGGGTATGAACTTTTAATTTAAGTTTGGACATATGGGTGTAGATAAAGTTGTAGGCAGTGAGTTTATGAACCAATGGTTATTGTCTGTTATCAAGTGTAATTGTATATTTATATATAGATAATGCATTCTTGTTGTAAAAGATTAATGGGATGTTAGATCAGAATGTGTGAAATTTATAATATAATTTTAATGCACCAAACTTAATAGTTTTGACACTTTGAGCATTGGTAACTCGAAGTATCCTATTTTAATTTGGTGTTCTTAAGGACAACATGTAAGTATAATTTTATACATACTTGACGTTATTATATATTGAAAATCTATGATGGGTGATTATACGTCATGGCGCTCTTGCTTGATTCTTTGTGGGTGAATCTCACTTATGTGATAATTTTATTGTTTGAAAATTACGCTTAATTATATGTTATTATGCTATTAATTATGTGTATGTATATCTTTATGGTAATGTATAAGAATACGTATATATTTTATTCATCAGCACCACTTCAAGGCCTATATATAGTGTTTCTCTATCATTTCTCATAGATATAAGGGCTACATATACATATTATATATTGTTCTTTGCAGTAGTCTTTGTTTACTATAGCCTATATTATTCTTGTTTAGTGCTCGTGTCTATGAACACATACCATCTTAATTGTTCACACTACCTCCAGTCTACATCTGCTGAGCTGTTATAACTTAGAGATAATTTATTGGTCAGGGACATTAGAAGAAAATTGTTTATGATTTATGTATCTCCATCAACTTAACTTTTCATTTGGTTCTTAGAACAATTTTTTTATGTGTAAAGAGAGATGTTCAGTGGAGGTGGGGAGTAGTTTATTTATATTTTTTTCATGACTGTTTTTTTATAAATGATGATGGTGGACTTTTCTGCTTTATTTATATTTGTATTGTGCACGTTATGATTAATTACTAGAGGTTAGAGTTTTTAAACTTGAATGGGTTAACTCATGACTCTTTCCTTGAAGGTTAGATTTTTTTTTTTGCTCAATTATCTTTACGACTAAAGTTAAAAGCACGATTGTGGACTTTGCATTGCAGTCATATAGTTTTCTGCTCATGCATTTTAAAGAAATCTGAAGGGGACTTTGCACTGTAGTCATAAGCTTCAGTTTTTTTAAAAATTCACCCTATGGCGGCGGTTTTGCTAACCGCCGTCATATATTTTGTAAAGTTTAATCATTTAGCGGCGGTTTGAAACTGTAGCTAATAACGGTCGGTAAAATTTTTTGCTGGCGGTCATCCGGTGGTTGGAAAAATCACCGCAATAAATATTTATGACGGTTGATTTGGCGGCGGTTTCTTAACCGTCGTATAAATTTTTTGCGGCAGTTTTATAAATTTTTGGTGGTGGTTAAATCCGTCGCCAAAGACAAAAAAAATCGCCGCCAAGAGCAGTTTTTCTTGTAGTGACATTTTGAGAGACGTCCATACAACATAAGAACTTTATCATCATTTGCCAAGAAAAAAATACGTCCTCTATCTTCTAATCATAGTCCGAGCTCACAATCTCTTAGACTAACCTTTAGGGGTCATTTGTTTCCGGCTTTCCGCGTGATAAAGTTCATGGTAAACTTATTTTCCAGCACTTTCTCATGTTTGTTACAA
This sequence comes from Datisca glomerata, assembly GCA_003255025.1. NCBI lineage: Eukaryota > Viridiplantae > Streptophyta > Magnoliopsida > Cucurbitales > Datiscaceae > Datisca > Datisca glomerata. The sequence continues at coordinate 386,924 of QANY01013766.1, read as the reverse complement.
AGTATTCTCATTTACCATAGTAAAGTAATTTAGCCTGATAAAATAACAACCTTACATTACTTTCCCTACCACTTTTCACCAAAAATCTATTTTACCAAATAAATTTCTCATCTTATAACACATCTACACAATTTTTAAAATAATTTTTATTTTCTCAAATCTCCATAAAAATACAATTATTTGTTTCAATTATTCCCGCTTGATTTTGATATTTTATTTTCTTCAGGATCAAAGCCTCAAAAAGTGTCGTAAAATATCTCGATTCTACTGGAACCGAAACGGTCATGATACTGATTTTTGAGATTTTTTTTGTCCCTTCGGACTCGTCCTTCAACTCACCACGGGGTCATTTTGTGAGATTAAAATATACACATTAATTGTAATGAATGAAATAAAATATTAAGTTTGAATTAAGGATAGATAAACTCTTCTTATATACAAAATATAAAATCTAAATGATTAGAATACATGTTAATAATATCAACTATTTTTTAAAACTAATTTAGTTTCTTCGTTAAAATAAATATTATTCATAAACTATCAATATTTAGAAAATACTAAATTTATAAAGGAGAATATAGCTGAATTATTTATCACGTCTCAATTTTGTGTGGAGGACTAGACCCGTGGGACGAAACCACGAATAGGGCGTGTCCCTCAATCCTTTATATCCAGTTCTAGATATTATTTAACCAAAATAAAAAAATTACATTATTGTTCTGTTTTGTTCCTTTGACAGAACTAAAATATTTTGCGTATTCCTACCGGAGCGGAAGAATATTGATAGTCATGATATACAAATGTACTGAAGAAAAGTATATGTAACGAAAAAACTATTATGTATTATTAAATATTTTAATGTGTTAATATAAATGACGGTTATTTATATCAGTTTTTTTATATATAAAAGAGTAAAATTGTATGATAATTAATTTGTGATATCAGAGAAAAATTAATCAAACACGCCATGAATTTATAAGATTTTTTAGTAGTTGCTAATAAAGCATCTGTGTACAATTTTACTATGTAATTTTGAATAATCTGTCATTGAATTTATTTGTACGGTGTAAGTAAAAATTATTTTAGTTTTTAGCGTAGTAAGAGAAAAATAGTTGATTTAATTTTATTGATAGGTTAATAAAATTGTTAATTTATTAGCACATAAAATAATGTATATATTTATAAATAAGACATAATGTATATTTGAATCTATAAATAATTATTGATATTAAATTAAAAGTTGATAAGAAAAAAGAAACTATAAATAATAACTAATTTTATTACTTTAATATAATTTATATAATTTTTCCAACAACTTTATTAAACTTTCCCACACAATTTTATCCAAGTATCCTACATATTCCACTCCCCTCCCTATCTCTCTCGACCCATTCACCGGAGTATGTTGGGCTGGAATGCCTCCATTCCCATCCCATCCTTTATGATCTCTGAGATATTCCCAGTGCAAAAGCATATTCATGCAGAATACTCTTATACTTCTTTTCCCCCTCAAATTGATAGGGGTAGGAATTCCTAAAAGTGGATAGAAGTTTTGTCATCAGTGGAGAAGCATGCGTGATACAGAGACTCCTCTATGCAAATGTTCTGGCTTTCAAAAGAAGAGTAAGGATCTTTTAATGTGTTAATATAAATTCGGGAACAAAGCCCCCATATTTCAAAGTACAGCCCTACCCTATAGTATAGTCTTTTTTCCCTATCTAAGCTATATCAACAAAGCCAACTAGAAAATCCGCTTGTCAATTCATTCTTGGTGTAATACTCACTCGTAAATGATTGGTGTCATAATTTTTACGGAATTATTGGAATAATTGTTGGAGACTAAAATATATGCAAGCATGATAACTTATATGTTGTTCTATATCTCCATGAATCTAGGCACTTTTTTTGCTCGCATCGTATCATTTGGTCTACGTACCGGAACTGATAACATTCGAGATTATGTAGGATTATACACAAAAGATCCTTTTTTGGCTCTCTCTTTAGCCCTATCTCTCTTATCCTTACGAGGTCTTCCTCCACTAGCAGGTTTTTTCAGAAAACATCATTTATTCTGGTGTGGATGGCAGGCAGGCCTATCATCAGCTCTTTCCCTCAGGTTCTGTGACTCAAGTAAGAGGAGCTCTACGCTAGAGAACAAAAGAAAGGCATCCCTCTATCGGATTGCCTTAGCCCTTTGGTATCCCATTGGCTTACCCCGGAGGTCTTTGTATCGGTATCTCTTTCTGATAGACTTGTTTGTGCATCTTGTCTTTGGTTTGATACACTTATAGTACAGTGGCAAGATTAATGTCTTTCATTAGCTTCTCTATCCTTGGAACATCCCCTTTTCTGTCTTCTCGGGCAGTTGATTTTCCAACTCTATTGCTCTTATATCGGTCTGAATATTCCTCTTCATCTTGCTTTTTTACTTTTGGTTTGTGGATTCTATTTCCCCCTCTGCTTTCACTTCCCTTGCCTCGAGATCGTTCCTCCTCTAGACCTAGCTGCTGTTGAAGCTCCATCTATAAATGGATAATACTTCGGTCTTAGTGTATACGAGTTATTGAAAGTAAATGAGCAATAACCAATTTCTTGTTCTCTCAATAGGGTTGGTATTGCCCCTTTCTTATTTATTATTTAAGATTTAAGTAAGTTTTTTTTTACCTCAACATAGTAAAAAAAAGTATTTGAGTATCAGACTTTTGTTATGTAGTCATTTTCCTATATGTTTTTCTCAGTCTTATTAGTTCTTCCCAATCTTTTATGAGTTTTTTTTTTGAAAAAAGAAAAGAACAAAGTTTCAATTTCTTTTCTGCTTCTTTTTTTTTAGAAGAATGATAAAAAAAATGAATGTTAGAAATTTGAATCGTTACAAGTTGTTTTTGTAATTTATACATAGTATAGGGGCAGATGTAGCCAAGTGGATCAAGGCAGTGGATTGTGAATCCACCATGCGCGGGTTCAATTCCCGTCATTCACCCATAGCCCATAAATTAAATAAAACAATCTAGAAGTGAAAATAAAAGATAAGAGTGAATTTCACTCCTTTTTTTTGTAAAGACAAAGAAACAAATTCTATTTTATCTCCTACTTACTATGGCGATGAAGAATCAAATTATCACTATATTTATTCCTTTTCTACTTCTTCTTCCAAGTGCAGGATAACCCCAAGGGGTTGCGGGTTTTTTTTCTACCAATTGGGGCCCTCCCTTCACCACCCCCATGGGGATGGTCTACAGGGTTCATAACTACTCATCTTACTACCAAACGTTTACCTATCCAACATTTAGATCTGGCTCTACCCAAACTTTTCTGGTTCACCTCAACATTCCCCACTTGTCCGACTGTTGCTGAACAATTTTTGGATATCAAACGGACCTCCCCAGAAGGTAATTTTAATGTGGCCGATTTCTCCTCTATTGTAATCAGTTTCGCTACAGCACCTTCTGCTCTAGCTAATTGTCCACCCTTCCCAAGTGTGATTTCTATGTTATGTATGGTCATGGCTAAGGGCATATCGGTTGAAGTAGATTCTTCTTTTTTTATCAATCAAAATCCCTTCCCAAACTGTACAAGCTTCTTCCAAAGCATACGACTTTCTGGATGTAGATGATGATATCTATACATATAGATCTGATATATCTCGTATAATTTTTATATATATCGTACAATGAAGTACTACATGAGTGGATATATAAGAATCCAAATCTGCCGAATCACTCATGTTATGATCTTCTACACCCTAGGTCTTCCCGTTCCTTCATCTGGCTTATGTTCTTCATGTAGCATTCAGACCGAATGACTCTATAAAATTACGTCGATACTTCCACATATTACAGGTAACGTAGGATACATCTCTATTTCCCCCCCGGGAATCTTTAGAATTACCACTGTTTAGCTTTCAATTTGCCTCTGATCATCAAATGAAATGTGAATAACTCGTCCTCATCTCTTTGAAGCAAAGGGCGCTTCTGGTTATGTCAGTGCTTGAAACAATTTTGTCTTCTCCATATTACTAGATCTCTAAAGTCAATAATTTTATATGAGGAACTACTAAACCCAATAACTTGCTGCCGTTACTCTTCAGTTTTCTGTTGAGGTCTATCCTGTAGAAGTACTCAAATTGGATCAGTGATCGATTTCTAGGTTTTGTCGTAAACCTAATTGGTTACTTCCAATTATGTGAATCAATAATTCAAACCGCAGTCAAAGGTAGGGCATTTCCCATTTTTATTAGAACTTCTGTACCATAAACAATGGTATCTTTAATTATAGCCCATCTGGGATGTAAAATATATATTTTCTCACCATCCCCATAGTGTATGAGACAAATGTATGCATTTTTTTCCATATTGAATATTGAAAAGTCATAAGAATTAGAGGTGTTAAGCTTTTTATCATCCTGGCGTCGAGCCCTTTATCTCTTCTAAGAAAAACTAAAAATCGAAATAGAAAAAGAAAAAGAATCCTATTTTTCTTCTATGGACCCCTTGGACCTCCGACCAATGGGGTGATGACACATGCATGCGTGCACATGAACTTATAAAAAGTGGGTTCCAAACCTAGGTGGAACTATGTAACTCAATCCATTATAAGGGGTTTCTTTTCTTTATTTTAAAATAGTCAAGCCAGAGAGGAAAAAAAAGCAAGAAGTGGTTTTCGTTTGATCGACGGAATCAATCGTACTTTCACTGATGTGGACCGGCCTTCATAAAGCACCTTTGGGCAGCAGCTACTATTTGGATCCAATTTCGAGATCAATTCGACAATGAAAGTCTTCAAGCAATGATCTTATCTATGTCATTTCTTTTGACGCGATACAAAAGACGACTTTCGAGAGTCACTTAGCCCCTTGACTTCTTCTCTAAAAAAAGACGATGTATTGGCAAGTCGATCAAAGTCAGAGCGTGGAGGGAATGTTTACTGTTGTTGTAGTACAACTTTTCATTTCTTGTTCGGTTTTCAATACGTAGTCAGCTGCGGGCTATGAAGCCTCGTAGTCAAATTTCACATTGATTGAAGCTGCTGTTGGAGAGAAGGCCCCAGTCAGAACTGCAAGCATCGGGTGGTACGCAGCGACTATTTTCTTGGTCCATTCGAATGTTGTCTAAGTGAGCAGGTCAATCCGCTATGTTTTCTTGGTACATTCAAAGTATGAGGGCCCACAAAACTCAACCGGCTCGCTCACCTTCAAGTTCAAGAGTCATAACCGAAACGGCAGCATAAAAGTTTACAGCTTCAGCTCCACCGGCTACACAGGAATCGCCAGCATCACGAGCACCATCTGCAGCACTCAAGGCACCTGAGCAAGAGAAGGCTGCCATGAAGAAAGGGTTGAGCAGAAGGTTTGTGAAGGCCGGCCAAACAAAGATCAGGAATAAAAACCTCTTGAGGGAGGAAAAAGAGGTGAGGCCAAGATTTGAGATGATCCCGAGGACTATCTACCTGAAGAAGTTGCCGATAGCTACATCACGAGTCTCTTTCCTATGGAAGCACAGCATAAATACCGCCATTCTAAAAAAAACATAGAGGAAGATATGGCTATGTATGAGAGGGCCGTAAAGGACTCTCTTGAGACCACTTTCGGGAGGCCAGTTCAGGCTCTCTTTAGAATTTATACTGGTATACTTTTTTTCAAATGCAATCCATTCGTATTTCATTCTTTTTTTCTTACCTGAACTTTGCTTTTCTTTGCAATACAGAACTTAAGATGAAGGCGAAGGAAGCTCTAGCGGACCCCAAGGATAAGGAGAAAGGAAAAGCAACCGGTCGAATCTCTTTCGTCTGACAAATAAATGATCTCCGCACTTCGTAATGGGGTGAGGGGCAACTAGAATCTCGAAGCTCCTCCTTCTCCTCCTGAGTCACTTCTGACTTACAGCAGGCTGCTGTCATCCCTCCTTTGGCAGTAATCCCTCGAATTTGACTACCAGTCCAAGCTGAAGAAGTTCAAGAATAGGTCCCCCCCCTTACGCAATAGGGGACGGGGCACCGATCATGTCAAAGCCTCTTGCCGAGCAAATTACTGAAGTTGGTTCTGAGTTGGCTGGTGATCCAGAAAAGGCTGTTGAACAGAGTGTCGAAGGAACACAGCCTACCGAATGTGTTCCAGAGTCCGCGGGTAAAGAAGTTGAAGAGACGGTTCAGTCACAGCTGAACCGACTGAGATCACAAGGAGTGATCCCTACAGCGGCTAAAGGTAGCTGGAGCCGGGTTTTTTTCGAGGTTCTTTCTTCCCTACTTCCTCTGCCAAAGCTTTACATTATAAAGGGCGAGTCGGGTGAGAGAGAGAAAGTCCTCCTTCTCACTCGACTTGCACGAGTCACTGCCACTCCGATCTCCATAAATACCACCCCCAATTTATACCGCATTCATCTTTCAGCAAAGTTGCATTGTATTTTTTTGCATTTGTGTTGGGGAACGTAGAGAGATTTAGTAGGTGAGAAGTATGACCATAAGTGCAATGGAACAAGTTTCGATTGAGTTAATGATCAGTGGCTTGCTCGCTTGCCCCCCTTAAATAAAGGCATCAGAGATAGATATAGCCCTCTCGAAACCTAGCTGTTAGAGTCACATTTTGGGAGAATATGCAAATCCCTGAATGAGTACTTGAACCCTTCTCAAGCAAGGTATAGAACAACTAAGGGTACTTTGAGCCCTGCTCGCTTTGGTTTTGCTTCTATGGTGACCAAGAAGCAAGAGCTTCAGTGATTTCTAGAAATATAAAAAAAATTCAGACATTCAGAGTCGAGTACTCATTCAGACATTACTAAAAACTTTTTTCATACCAACAATTATATATTGTGGGGCACTCTAATAGGGCCGTTCAATGGAAACAAAGTTCAAATAAGAAAATGAGAGTGATCTAGATTTATCCTAGCTATACAAAAATTTCAATATTTGACTCAAGGGTTCATACTCTACGTAAGACTTATCTGATCTTAGAAATTGTTAGAAGTTTTTTCGAGTAAATCATGAATTTTTCTAGGACAGTATTTAAAATCTCATCGAAGTTATTTCACAAAGACTTGCCATGGTAAGGAAGAAGGGGGAAACAAGCACACTTGGAGAGCTCAGTACAACGGAGAGTTGTATGCTGTGTTCGGGAAGGATGAATCACTCCCGAAAAGGAATCTATTGATTCTCTCCAATTGGTTGGACCGTAGATGCGATGATTTACTTCACGGGCGAGATCTCTGGTTCAAGTCCAGGATGGCCCAGCTGCGCCAAGGAAAAGAATAGAAGAAGCATCTGACTCCTTCATGCATGCCTCACTTAGCTCGGGGGGATATAACTCAGTTGGTAGAGCTCCGCTCTTGCAATTGGGTCGTTGCGATTACGGGTTGGATGTCTAATTGTCCAGGCGGTAATGATAGTATCTTGTACCTGAACTGGTGGCTCACTTTTTCTAAGTAATGGGGAAGATGACCGAAACATGCCACTGAAAGACTCTACTGAGACAAAGATGGGCTGTCAAGAACGTAGAGGAGGTAGGATGGCAGTTGGTCAGATCTAGTGTGGATCGTACATGGACGGTAGGTCATACTTTTCAATAATTTTTTTCACTTAACATGCATTACCAAACTTGATAATTTCAATATCTTATCATCTAACTTTACCACTTAAATTTTTTCAGTAACTTAACTTTCTCATCATTCTTATTTAACCCATATCAAACGGTCCCTTAAGATAAATAAGTGAATGCCCGTGCTACATACGATTTTAAGAAAAAACTAAAAATTATTTAATTAATGCTATTATGATGTTTATTTTTGAATTAATAAATTTAGAATGTCTATAGTAAATTAATAAGTTAAATGTAAAACAACAATATTCCCTGAAATTAAGAGGATGAAAACTTTTATTCATTCTTTCGGTTTATCAAATATTTGCTTTATTAGATCATCATAATAATTTCAAAAACATATAGTTGTTCTTTAAGAGAATATATAGCTTTCATTTCACCAACTTCTTTTTATTCAATTCAATTTTATAGTTTTCTAGTATTTTTCAACAAAAAACTTTTACTTTCATCCTACATCTATATACTAAGTGAGACAAAACAATAAAAGAAAAAAATAATAAATACATGATTAGAAAATAAAAATATGTAAATACTGTGATGTGTTTGACGATGATCACACAAGATAATCACTTTCTTATAAAAAAAGAACGAATGAAGTTTTTCTACAAATAGTAGAAATAAGTAGAATAAAAATATTGTTTAGGAATTCTAATAAAAAAAGAAATTTGAAAAGAAAGAAATATATGATATGCAAAGGAAAATTAGCATGGTTGTTGATAAATGCTATCGTTTATGAGATATAAAAGAAACAGGATTCTGGTGGCCTCTCCAAAACGTCATTCTTTATAATTAAGTAAATATTTTTTAATTACTAATTAAGCTATGAGACTGATTAAGCAATGTTTAATTCTCCAACAAACAATTGTTAATAGAAATTTTAATGCAGTGTTCATTGAGATTTTTTCTAAACGGCCAATACAATTCACACCTCCACTCTCCTTCAATTTATTTTTATAAATCATGTCATTAAACTTTTAAATCGTCTTAAACTTTTCTAACACTCATAATAAAAACAGTTAATGTGGATCTATATAATTAGTAATTTTTTAGCACTACCGATATTAATTAAGAATTTATTGTTCCTATTTTGTAACTCACGGGTTATTAAAAGTCTGATATATTATTAGTCACTCTTAATTAAATTAATATTTTATACATTATTCAAATAAACTTGAATGTAAATATACATTAGATAAATAAAGACTTATAAGGAAGGGATGGTGGACGAATTATACTTGTTTCTTATGTTTTGTGGAAAGTAAAAATCTTATGTATTAACTTCAACAACAATTGAAAAAAGAAAAAATGAAAACTGAACAGTTATGCATATTAAAATAAAAAAATTTCTTTATCCATCTATTCAGAAACATATCATAACTTTGATAATTAGAGTTATTAATACAAAAAGAAAACTAAAAGTTAAAAGACAATATTAAAACCGCTCTATGAGCCTCTAATTTTATGAACTCTACAATTCTTACATGGCGGACTTGTAGCATTTTATATGAAACTTCTTACATGCAACATGGTATATAAAGGATTTTATTTTTCACAAAATTTTTAAATGTAAAGTCTCATTTTGTTTTGTAAAATTTAAATATAAAGTATAAAGTATAATATTTTGATTTAGAAATTCTACCACTTTTGTAAATGCAATTGAAAACATTTAGTTTCTTAAATTACTATAGTACAAATAATTAATCATAAATGCTTCTAATATTATGTCCATAATTACTCAATAGTTCATGGCACAATAAAATATGATGAAAATTGACACTTGGGGTAATATGCTACATGCGTACCCAACTTTTTTTAAGATAAAAGTAGCATCTTTTATATATATAGAAGGCCAACAAGGCCAACCGCTAGTGACATGTAATTCAATCTTTAAATGGATTTTATACCCAACAGTGTATTAAGACAAAGTCTTCACCAGGACTTAATGCAACCAAAGTATAAGGATTTTTAGATATTGATATTTCTATAACCATAATACTCAACAGCTCTTAGATCTGAAAAACCTCTATTATTTTCAGTTAGAACATGATCAACGCCTTCAGTCTTTCCCTGAATGGTACTATCAGCTCAGCCAAAGAGTCAAAATAAAATATGACCAACAGTTACAAGTTCTATCGAACATACAGAAAATGTGGATCACTACTAGTGGTAGAACCTATCAAGCTATACATCCACCACCATTATCCTTAGGGCTTGTTCCAGGACAAGGATACCAGAAACCATTGGTCAATAATCCCTATATTGAGATTCTAGACAAGACCAACCATTAGGACTCTGTTAAGGTCAAAGAGATTATACCCTTAACCAAACAGAATAATTACACCAATCTCTTTCTTCAAAGTGTAGGAACACAGTTAACTAGGATCGAAGATCAGGTTACTAGGATTGAGGATAAGGTTTTTCAAATCCAGGAGATACAAACTAAAAGTCCTCCACCAGAAAAACCAAAAATAACACTTGAACCTTACTCCTTTAGAATTTTCAGAATTTTAAATTAAAATCCAGTAAGAAGGAGGATGATTTCATAGAAACCATTATAAGTAAGATAAAAAATCAAAAGATCTCTACACCTGACAAGAGCTCCACACCTGAATCATCAAACCGAATCTCTGAGGAAACAATCCTCATTATTGAACCGAATGATGTTCAAAATGGATGAAAGTTCCATGGGAGATAAAAGACCCGTTATCTCTTCACACAACAGTAACCAACCAGATTCAAACATTATAGATACATTTATGAAGCTATAGTAGTCCAATTTAGGAGCATGAAAATAAGACATACATTCCATGACTCTAACCGAAGTACCAGCCCTATTACTTTTAGTAAGGCTATCATCTGTAATTATCTCCATCAATTAATAGGGTTTGCATCCCCGTACTACCATAACTATGGAGATATATAAGAAAACCATAAAATACAGTTATTGGGATTACATGGAAACCTTTACCAATACATTTTATTATCAAAATCTGATACGTAACCGTACGTGGTTTATCCGTATATGCCCTGAAGTATTAGACGCAAGTTTACCAAATTGGTTTCTTCTATGGTGGGATAATTTTAGTCTCACGTTTGACACTCTACCCAAAATACTTCAAACTCAATTCAAGCAATGGCATTCATAATATGCCCTTCTCAATAAAAATATTACCGTATCAAAAGCCTTGGTACATTTTATTATCCGATTCTATATCCAATGGATTTGGAAATGGGATCTCAAATGTGAATACCAGAATGGCATACCCGTATTAAAATGTATTTTCTTCACTAAATGGTAGGATAAAGGTATGAAGCCCCACTTACCTGAATTAATTAAAATGATTAAAATTCATGCACAAGCCTGCTATGAAGTAGTGCCTAAGACTTTACTAGTATCAACGAGCAATCCATTTTTGCATGCTCAAAACATGATTAAACAACAGTTCCCACACATCAGTGAAAAAGAACTAGCTGTCAAAACCATGGACTTTTTCAAACACCAGTTCCCACATGTTTTTGGATCCGACACCTCCTCCATGGCCACATACAGTGCAAACCCGAGTCCAGAAAGGAAGTCTTGCCTTCAGCATCTTTGGTGGTGAAAGTCAAGACCCGAATGATGATCTGCCAGATCTATCACCAGAAGCGGACTCACTAGAGCCAACCATTGCTGACTTTGGGGAATCATTGACTTCTATCATTTCAGACCAGATCGACAAAGACAAAGGAAAAGGAAAATTAATCTGATAATGACCCGAACATCATGACAGACAACTGTCATACAACATCAGAAGTAAACAAATCTACTTTTGTCATAGTAGATTCTGCAACCGAACAAATGGACGATGCTCATGAAGTCACACTACAAGTATAATAATGACTTGTAATAATTGTGATTATACTCTAGTTACTTTCTGTACTCGAGTTAAGTTTAGTTACTTTCTTGTATTATAAAAGGGCACCTCACCCTTGTTGAGGCAGATCACATTTTTCCCTTTAGCTTGTATTAGGACGCTCATGTGCTCAGAAAGTAATAAATGTTCTCCTTTGCCTACACACTCTCTCTAAAGTCTCTCTCTCCTCATCTTGCCTCCATACATTTCTGCGCACAACCTTCAAGAAATTAAGATGGTATTTTCAGGCGCTCCAGTACTCCCTAATCGTAAGTTTTTCTTTTAATTTCAACAGTAGTTGTTCATGAGACCATGTATGCACTAATGTAAACTGCCTATAACCATGACTATAGGCTCCATTAGTCATGATCTTGTTGTTAACTCGAATGCACTCAATGTGTAACTGTTAAGGTTGAGGAAGCACTCACTGTAAACTATAGTAAGTCCAGGAAACAATTAATAAACATTGAGTGGGACGTCACCCAAATCGCATCTGGGTAAGGTCCATTGAGCAGAGATTGCATTAGGACCGTTGACCCCTATAAAACGTTGACAGACATGCTCAGTGTGAGTTATTTTGTTATTTGGTCTGACTGTACCTGCAGTGTTTAGCCCCCTCACTTGATGGGTGCGCGTTGGTTAGCCGTAAGTTGGTATCAGAGCCATGATTAGTCTTGGTTATAGTATTGTTTATATTCTCTTTACATTAGGCATACATGGTCACGCACACACATGTCTGACCTTAGCTTTACATCTATACAATCCGTAGCAAATACTATAGCCTCCACATCTGAGGTAACCGAACTCATTGCATATCAAGATGTAAAAAAATCCTTAGATAAATGGACTATACCTAAGTTCAAACCTGAAACAATATATAAAATTGGAACATTTGATTTCACTAGCCGTAAAATCATTAAAACTTTTGAATATGCTCTTCCATTATAGCATAATGATGATGTCATTTATCTACTGCATCTGCATGATTTATATCCATTCATGCAAAAATACAAGTATGTGCATATATGCTTAGTGCAAATTGTATTAAAACCTTTAACGCTGTTAGGACAGAACACCAGCATACAGTGCACCCTCAGAGATGGTTGATGTTTGAATTGGAAAGCTTCCCTTATGGGACCCATAGAGACTAGTTTATCTCATGGGCCCATTTATTTTAACATTTACCCGAATAGAAGTATTGCGCTGTCTGACAACAATCTAGCCAAAGTTTTTGAACTGAGAGTTCAATCACATGGCTATGATAATCTACCAGGATCATCTCCCTTTGCAATCCTATTTAGGATTCATCTTAAGAGTTTAACAACCTTAAATCCTTACACTAGAAAGAAAAGTGAACAAGGACATACAGTCCTTATTGATATTAATCTATTCAACAGTCAAGTTTTTGTTCCTCTTATGATTCCATGTTCTGAAATCACATTTCCTGACACCTAACAAATTCCCCAGGCTGTCCTCTGACTAGAAGTCCTTCTAGTCTAAGTAACTGTAGTAGTATTCCTCCATATAAGGTAGAAATACCTGAATCCTCTAGGGAATCCATAGCTAACCCTCTCGGATCAGAGGGCTATGATCATTCTTTTCCCCTAGAAGATTAGATTAGAGGAATTCATATCAGTGAAAATCAGATTCCCCATAGTGTTTATGAATCCACCATAAATAGAAGGCCAACAAGCTCAAACGCTAGTGACATGCAATTCAATCTTTAAATGGATTTTACACCCAACAGTGTATTAAGACAAAGTCTTCACCAGGACTTAATGCAACCAAAGTATAAGGATTTTAGAGATTTGTATTTCTCTAACCATAATCCTCAACAGCTCTTAGATCTGAAAAACCTATATTATTTTCAGTTAGAACATGATCAACGCCTTCAGTCTTTCCCTGAATGGTATTACCAGCTCACCCAAGGAGTCAAAATAAAAGATGAGCAACATTTATAAGTTCTATTCGAACATACATAAAACGTGGATCACTACTAGTGGTAGAACCTATCAAGTTATACATGCACCACCCTTATCCTTAGAGCTTGCTACATGACAAGGAAACCAGAAACCATTGGTCATTAATCCATATACTGAGGTTCCAGACAATACCAACCATCAGGACTCTGTTAAGGTCAAAGACATTCTACCCTTAACCAAACAGAATAATTACACCAACCATTTCCTTCAAACTGTAGGAACACATTTAACTAGGATCGAGGATCAGGTTACTAGGATCGAGGATCAGGTTTCTCAAATCCAGGAGATACACACTAAAACTCCTCCACCGGAAAAACTAAAAATAACACTTGAACCCGTAACTCTTAAACCTTCTTTAGATGTTCAGAATTTTAAATTAAAATCCAGTAAGAAGGAGGATGATTTCATAAAAACCATTATGGGTAAGATAAAAAAATATGAAGATCTCTACACCTGACAAGAGCTCCACACCTAAATCATCTTCAAGACAACTAAATATGATGAATCAAGATGATTCACCTCCTCCTGAAGCACCAGAACAATATTATTTATCTCAAATCTTAGACATTCAAAAGAATTTTGATGATTCCATCAATAAACTCTCTTCTGGCTATTCTAAGAGGCCTACTTCTCATATGGTTTTAACTGGACCAAGTAGGTATTTTTATCCCATACCTACTCCCTAAGATATCTTGTATGAAGAAGACTTTTCTCATTCTCAAAAATCTTACTATAGTAAAATCATTTACGAATGATACATAGATGGAAAAACTGAATATCAGGTCTTTGAGACCATTCATCAAATGATCATGTATTCTTCTGTTTGTAAATAAAATGAGAATACAAATCATCAGATCTATAGGTTCCTGGTCAATGAATTCACAGGAACTCTGAAAGGCTGGTGGGACAATTGTCTAACTGAAAGTCAACGCCAACAAATTTTAAACTCTTTCAAAATTAACATTGACCGGATTACTGGTACTCATACCAGAACAGAAGATACTTGTTACACCCTGACCCAATCCTTTATCCACCATTTCCTTGACTAGGGAATTGTCAATACTAATAGGCATAGAGAACTTGTCCAAAATTTGAGATGCCCCTTTCTCACCCACTTTAGATGGTACAAGGAAGTCTTCCTTATGAAAGTCATGCAGAGAGGTGATGCAAATAGTGAACACTGGAAGGAAGAGTTTATTAATGGCCTCCTAAGTCTTTTTGCTGAAAGAGTAAGAAGAAAATTCTGAGATAAGCACGATCAAATGAATATTTCTTATGATCAATATAAATATGGACATCTCATTGCCCTACTCATAGAAGAATAACTTGGACTATGCAATGATATGAAACTACAACATATGATGAAAATTCAGAATCTTGACAACAGAAAAGAATTATGTGAATTCTGTAATCAGTTTGCCTACGATACTAAGATTCAGTATCCAGCTTCTTCATCTAAACCTCATAGGACTTCCTCTAAGCCCTCTAAACTGCATAAGAAATACTTTTCTAAAAAGAAATTCAGACATACAAAGTCCAAACATAGATCTCAACCACACCAGAAATCTCATAACAGCAAAGTTAAAGCCATCTGCTACAAGTGTGGCTTAACAGGACATTTCTCCAACAAATGCCAATCTAAATTGAAAAAGAAACTTCATGAGTTAAATCTCAATGAAGAGACTCAATAGAAGATTCTGAACTGCCTCTTTGAAGACAATTCTACTGCTAGTACAGATGATGGGATTGCATATATTTCTGCATCTGAGTTTGACTCATCTACCACATCTGAACAACCTCATCAACCTTGTTGCAGCTCTAAAACCTGCAATGCCATAACCGAAACCAACTATTGGAAGGAAATAGTTGAGATTAACGATTTAGATCTGAATGGACCAGGTCTAAATGTCTTAACTGATACTCAACGATCTCTTCTTGCCACAACTGATCAAATAACTGATCTAAAGATGAAGCTTAAGTTTTTAGAAACTTACTACAAGGAATATCTCGCTCCTGACATCGGACCTGTAGAAAATTACAGTATGAAAGAACTGTTAAACCGTATTCAATAGGATTATATACCACACAAACCTGTAATCATTTCTGATTTGAAAATGGAAATTAATGTAACTAAAGAATGCGAACCAAATCCTTTCCCAGGATATCAATCTTCTTAAACAGTCTACAACCAAAGGAAAGACCTCTGTAGACTTCCCATATCTACCTTCACCAAATCAGCCAAGTCAAAGTCAAGGTCAACCTTTGACTTCACCAGATCAGCCATCGCCTAGTCAAAGTTAGACTTTGACCTTCCCAGATCAGCCTTGTCTGAGCTCACTAGATCATGCGTTTAGCTGTTGGTTAGTGGAGGCTCCTCAGACTGAACACGTATGTCAACGTTTTATAGGGGTCAATGGACCTAACGCAATCTCTGCACAATGGACCTTACCTAGATGTGACTTGGGTGACGTCACACTCAGTGTTCATTTATTGTTTCCTAGACTTAGTGTAGTCTACACTGAATGCTTCCTCAGCCTTAACAGTTACACATTGAGTGCCTTCGAGTTAACAACAAGATCATGACTAGTGGAGCCTATAGTCATGGTTATAGGGAGTTTACATTAGTACATACATGGTCTCATGAACAGCTGCTATTGAAACTAAAAGAAAAACTTACGGTTAGGGAGCATTGGAGCTCCTAAAATTACCAACTTAATTTCTTGAAGGTTGTGCGCAGGAATGTATGGAGGCAAGATGAGGAGAGAGAGAGAGTTTAGAGAGAGTGTGTATAGGCAAATGAGAACATTTATTACCTGCTCAGCAAATGAGCATCCTAATACAAGCTAAAGGGAAAAAATACGATCTGCCTCAACAAGGGTGAGGTGCCCTTTTATAATACAAGAAAATAACTAAACTTAACTCGAGTACAGAAAGTAACTAGTGTATAATCACAATGATTACAAGTCAGTATTATACATGTAGTGTGGCTTCATGAGCATCGTCCACTTGTTCGGTTACAGAATCAACTGTGACAAAAGTAGATTTGTTTGCTTCTGAAGTTGTATGACAGCTGTCTGTCATGGTGGTCAGGTCATTATCAGATCAATTTTCCTTTTTCTTTGTCTTTGTCGATCTGGTCTGAAATGATAGAAGTCAAGGATTCCCAAAAGTCAGCAATGGTTGACTCTGTTGGGTCCACTTCTGGTGATAGATCTGACAGATCATCGTTCGGGTCTTGACTTTTACCACCAAGGATGCTGAAGGCATTGTGTTGGGTGAGGTCAAGGCTGAGATCAATAGTATGAAGATCAGTTTGAGTTGATTGCCTTTGTGGACTCGGGTTTGCACTGGATATGGCCATAAAGGAGGTGTCGGATCCAAAAACATGTAAGAACTGGTGTTTGACAAAGTCCATGGTTTTGATAGCCAGTTCTTTTTTACTGATGTGTGGGAACTGTTGTTTAATCATGTTTTGAGCAAGAAAAAATTGATTGCTCGTTGATACTGGTAAAGTCTTAGGCACTGCTTCATAGCAGGCTTGTGCATGAGTTTTAATCATTTTAATTAATTCAGGTAAGTGGGGGTTCATACCTTTATCCCACCATTTAGTGAAAAAAATATATTTTAATACGCGTATGCCATTCTGGTATTCACATTTGAGATCCCATTTCCAAATCCATGGGATATTGAATCGGATAATAAAATGTACCAAGGCTTTTAATACGGTAGTATTTTTATTGAGAATGACATATTGTGAATGACATTCCTTGAATTCAGTGTGAAGTATTTCGGGTAGAATATCAAACGTGAGACCAAACTTTTCCCATCATAGAAGGAACCAATTTGGTAAACTTGCGTCTAATACTTCAGGACATATACGGATAAACCACGTACGGCTATATATCGGATTTTGATAATAAAATGTATTGGTAAAGGATTCCATGTAATCCCAATAACTGTATTTTATGGTTTTTTGATGTATCTCCATAATTCTGGTAGTATGGGGATGCAAACTCCATTGATTGATGGAGATGAAATTACGGATGATAGCCTTACTAAAAGTAATAGGGATGATACTTCGGTTAGAGTCATGAAATGTATGTCTTATTTCCATCCTCTCAGATTGGACTACTATAGCTTCATAAATGTATCTATAGTGTTCGAATCTGGTTGGGTACTATTGTGTTGAGAGATAACGGGTCTTTATCTCCCATGGGTCGTGCATCCATTTTTCATTATTCGATTCAATAATGAGGATTGTTTTCTGAGAGATTCGGTTAGGAAAATACTGTTCTGGTGTCAAGAGAACCTTGTTAGTACTCTTTCGAGTTACCTCTTGTACACTGGGGAATTCTGCTAGTCAGAAGATCCCATCATTTTGATATTGCAGATTTTTTCTACCACGGGCGCGCCCATGAGAGCTGCGGCGTCTTCCTCGATTACTCATCCTTGGAGTTTTGTCCTTGTAAATATTCACGGGTTAGAAAATTAGGAAGAGAATTATGTTCACCTTTAATATACTCAAAATCAAATACAGATATGATACTTTGCCATGATGCAAATATCTGTTTCGATGCAAGATTTTATACATCTTTTTTAAAATTCTGTTTTGCAGCAGAGTAGTAAACACGGATAAGAAAATGTTGATTTAACAAATCATCTTAAAATTTTAATACACATTTTACAATTGCTAAACATCCTTGCTTAATCGTCGGATAATTCTTTGCTGGTCTTACCTAAGTACCAAAAGTGAATCTTAATAATTCTTCTTTCTGATTATGGGGATTTAATAGTTTTAGAATACCTCCATAGCCTAGATTGGAGGCATCGGTTCTACAATTTTATGCCAGGTAGGATTTGGTAAAGCTAAATAATGTAACTATTTTATTTTAGCTTTAATGTTTTTTTACGGCTAATGTCAAATCTGGTGTCCATGGAATAGGTTTCTTTTGAAGTCTCTTATTAAGCAGAGCAATATCCTATTCCATGGACACTAGATTTGACATTAGCCGTAAAAACCATTAAAGCTAAAAGCAGAGCAGTATCCTGAGCTAATTGTGGATAAAAACATGGATATAACTCAGACTCCCTAAGAATCTTTGTAATTGTGTTTTATCTTTAATCTCATCTGAAAACTTAAATGTAAAACCTATAATGCGGTTAATAGGAATAATAGTGCCATTAGAAATGTTATGGCCTAAGAATCTGACAGGTGTTTGAAATAATTTCATTTTAGTGGCAGAAAATACTAAACCATTTCGGATAATAACATTCTATAGATGATGAGAATATTAAAATATCATCAATATAACAGATAATAAATACAGTATAAGCATTAAAAATATCATTCATGATATGCTGAAATTCAGATGGACCATTTTTGACACCAAATGATAAAATATTCCATTCATAATGGCCAAATGGTACAGTAAAGGCAGTTTCATACATATCTTATTTAGCTATTTGGATTTGCCAAAATCCTAATTTCAGATCAAATTTTGAAAAGATCACTGAGTCATAAAGTCTATCAAGTAGATCTTTTTTATTTAGTATGGGATTTCTGATCCACTGTAAAGCATCATTCAATGGTTTATAATTGATCACTAATCTAGGTTATCCTCTTTCTATCTTAGCATTTTTATTCATATAGAAACCAGTACAACTCTAAGGAGATTTACTGGACCTAATTAATTTCTTATGTAACAGGGATTAAATGTCAGTTTTAATTAATTTCTTTTTTCATCTAACTTAGTCTATATTTGGTAGAAATATTCTTCTCATTGAAGTCTAGCTGATATGGCAAAGAGATGATATGTTTCTTGCGATCCCAAAAGGCATTAGGGATCTCACTACAGATTTCAGATTGGAATTCATGAAGAATTGTTTTAATTTTATTTTGTATTACAGTTTGTTGGATACGTTGGTCAATTGTCAAAAAATATATTTCTTTCTGTAATAAATTTAACTGATTTGTTTTATTATCAATCAGATGTTTGATGATATCTACCTCTTTGGTATATGGTTGGTGATAAATTCAAAAATAATTTCGATAGTATTAACTTCGGTATGGATACCAGAGGTATCAATTCGGGTGATAGGCATAATTAAATTAAGAAAAAGGTTGCATAAGATAATGCTTTGTGTCATATTCTTGATGAGCACAAATGAAGCAGGTATACAAACTCTCTGTTTGCAGATAAGCGCTTCTGGTATCTTATATTGAATTCTCATGGAATTCTCACTGGCGCTTGTGAGAGATTGAGTAGTTTTATGGAAGTATTTCAAAGAGATTAATCCTTCATGTATGCAATTCATATCTGCACCACTATCGACTAAGACAATGACGTCAGTAACCAGGAAATCATGTTTGATTACTAAAGTCATATTCGTGTACCGTTTCTGGAAGGTAACCTCGTTCAGAAGGAATAAATATGGATTATTTCCCGTTGTCTGATCTGGTGAGCTCAGACAAGGCTGGTGTGGGGAGGTCAAAGTCTTACTTTGACTAGGTGATGGCTGATCTGGCGAAGTCAAAGGTTGACCTTGTTGACTTGACTGATCTGGTGAAGGCAGATCTGGAAAGTCTACAGGGGCCTTTCTTTGGTTGTAGATTGTTCAAGAGCATTTCCTTTAGTTGTAGATTGTTCAAGAAGATTGATATCCTGGGAAAGGATTTTGTTCGCATTCTTTAGTTGCTGAATTTCATATTTAATTATATTAATTTCCAACTTACGGCTAACCAACGCGCACTGAGCACTCCTGTCAACGTTTTACAGGGGTCAACGGTCCTAATGCAACCTCTGCAAAATGGACCTTACCTAAACGCGACTTGGGTGACGTCCCACTCAATGTTCATTGATTGTTTCCTGGACTTACTATAGTCTACAGTGAGTGCTTCCCCAACCTTAACAGTTACACATTGAGTGCCTTCGAGTTAGCAACATGATCATGACTAGTGGAGCATGTAGTCATGGTTATAGACAGTTTACATTAGTACATACATAGTCTCATGAACAACTACTGTTGAAATTAAAAGAAAAATTTACGGTTAGGGAGCACTGGAGCTCCTGAAAATACCAACTTAATTTCTTGAAGGTTGTAGGCAGGAATGTATGGAGGCAAGATTAGGAGAGAGAGTGTGTGTAGGCAAAGGAGAACATTTATTACTTACTCAGCACATGAGCGTCCTAATACAAGCTAAAGGGAAAAAATGTGATCTACTTCAACAAAGGTGAGATGTCCTTTTATAATACAAGAAAGTAACTAAACTTAACTCAAGTACAAAAAATAACTAGAGTATAATCACAATTATTAAAAGTCATTATTACATAAATGATTTAATTATTTTTAGTTATGATTTGATTAATTTTTGTTAAAATTAGTAATCAATTATTAACTAGAAATATAATTTACTCAATATATTCGTATATAAGTTTTTGCGTGTCATAAATTTTTTATTTAATTGTCAATTTATTATTTTTTAGATAATAAAATATACTCATATTTTAATTATAAAAAATAAAAATAACTACTTATTCAAACTTATTTGATTGGTTTTGTAATATGAATCCTTAAATTAATTATAATATGATTAAATATCATCATTTAAATATTCTTAAATTACTCAATATATTCATTTTTCTCTAATTATTCAAACTTATTTGCGTGTCATAATATGAATCCCTAAATTAAATTACACTTTCTTGAACTTTTTAAGCACTTTCTACAATATTTTGTTATCATATTTATTATCCAATCTTATTATCCTGCATTCACTATCCAACTCTTTGTAATCTTAAAAAAAACTCTGTATTATTCCAACTTTTCACTACAAAAAATTATCAAGTTTCTATGATGAGGAATTTTTAAAATAAAATCTATTTTATTTAATTAGATTTTTATATTAGATTTTCTCAAGCCCGTGCGTAGCACGGGTATGTAACTAGTTTCATTAAGAAAACATAGTTACAAACACATCAAGATCTAAATACAAACAAACCATTACAATATCAGAAAAGGCCAATATACACCTACTTACATATATAGAGTGAGTCATGTATATAAATATCAGAAAAGACCAATAGTACACAAAATGAGAGCTCGAGCGGCTCGATCTAAAAGTCATCTACTATCCAAACGTGGTTCGACTATCTAGCACTAAAAAGGCATATTCGCATGAAAATAGACATAATCTCGAACAAATTTGAAAAACTTAAGGTTGTGTCATATACAAATCATGCCCCAAAAACTCCACAAAGACCAGATCTGAAGAGAAAATCATTAAGGACCAAAGATCTAGTGGAAACAAAATCTACACAATTGGTAGAAGCAAAACCTTCCAAAGCAGAAGGAGAAACTCTATAGAAACGTTAAAACAGACATAGAAGGAAACAAAATTTGAGAAAGAAGAGGGAAAAAAAGAGGGAGAAACATAAAAGATGGACAAAGGAAAAGGAAACAACTAAAGGAGATGGAGAAAAAAAAAAGAGGACGAAAAGAGAAACATGGGAGAGGGGCGATGAAAGAAAAGTAGGAGAAAGGGTCACGGGGAGCTCTCCCCGTGGCAGCGACACTGCAAGGGGGGATATTAGGGCTTGGGTCCGAGAGAGAGGAAAGAGAGTGTGGGGCGATGTTTGATCATGCATATCCAACTTTATATATAAGATTTGATCATCTGGATTTGACTGTATTGAATTATTTCTTATTGTAATGCGTTTGGTACATGATTGAATAAGAAATTTTAATGTCATATTAGAGGTTTGTTTTATGTTGATAAAAAATAAATTATGAATAATGTATTATACATCTAGTTATTAACGGATTTTTAAAAATATCTAATTGATAAAAACAATTTTAATGTAAAAAAGCAATATCGTCAAATTTTCAAATATGATTTATTTTATTTACATTCATGAACTATAACAACTAGAATAAAAAAATTCAATAGTCACAAATATTAAATATTGTAATGATCTCCCAAAAGTCTAATTTTAAATTCACTATATTTCAAAAAAATTATTATCAATTTCTTTTACTTATTTAAATTATTATTAATGTTTTATTCTAGTAGTTAATGTCCTGCCTTCAAGTCTGTCCGGCCAAACGCATCCTTAAGTACAAGTAACACTAAAGGCCATAGCCATATAGCTACCCAATCTGAAGTGAGAAGGTGAGAGTAGATGGACTTGATGGATCTTCAATTTTCTCTTTCAAACTTATCAGCTGTGGTATTTTTTTTTGTCATTATGAGAAGTAATTGGGCGAGGTTTGAATAATTTTCTTTTTATGATCACTCGATTAAGTTAACTCAAGTGATAGTTGAGTTGTTATGTTGACAAAAATATTTTCCAACCATCCAATTACGTTCTTCAATACACGGCCTTTTAAAAAATTATTTACGTGAAGACAGATTTAAATTACTGAAAACAGAATCAATATTATCATTTTGCGTGTCAAAACAATGCTATAGGCAACCGTATTTTTTTCCCACGAGCTTAGCCTTATTATTATTATTATTATTTCTCAAGCTTTTACATATCTGAAGCACAGAGCGTGGCAATATGAGGAATGGTGTATGGACCATGGAATAGGCCGCGAGCGATCAGCCGATATGCGGCTTCTGTCAAGTGAACACCATCCCAGCTTACATACTTTGAAGGGTCATCACACACACTTGCTGCCCCCGACCCACATTGAGCCGATGAATTGTAATTGTACAGACCTCCTCCTCCACAGCACGCCTTAATTGCTCCTTCTTTTGTAAATCCTGCATTCACATAGAAAGTATCATAGTACAAAATTTTTTAGTCCCGGGCCCATACGGTACTTCAGGTACCTCAAGTGTTGAACAATGTAAAAATCTGTTTTGGGTCAATTTTAAGAAAATTGGGAATTAGAAATATAAACCAAATTCGATGGGAGAACGATATAAAGGCATAGCAGCATTGTAATAATCTGCATAGATGATGGTGGCATGAGGATGAAGAACACGAAGCTGATGAAGCTCTTTCTGAAGCTGCTCATTGTGATACTCAGAAAACTCATTCAACCAGTTCAGGCAGCCTGTATGGGGATCATATTGTGTCTTATCTTGAGTCTGATAGTATGTGAGATAGGCCGCAATGCAACCAATTGGCAGATTACCCGGTACAACCAGCGTCTTAGCCCCTAAATTAACTAATTCCTACATGAATAAGTAAATAAAAGTGAGAATATAACAAATAATAATGACTTAACAGTATGGATTTCTTATAAAAAGCATAATTTATAAGAGTATTTTTGGAAAAAAATTATATAAACTAATGTGCAAGTGAAATGAAACTAAAAAGAATGTTGGGGTAAGTTTTGAAACTAGCTGAGTTATCGGTATAATTAAAACAAAATACAAAGAGATGTTAGTGTAAAGTTATACAAAAGGCTCTCTGCTCTTACGCTAATGGTTGAAGAAATTGCTTTGATCACGTGCGGTACGAATGTCTGAATCTCTTCAAAGCTTCTTCTCATAAAGAGTGGGTCATTGTAATCATTGCCTCCGATTTCACCCACGAGAATTAAAGATGTTCTAAGGATTTCATCACACTCTATGAATCAAAATTCAGATTAATTATAATTAAAAATCAGTGACGGATTATGCAATGTGTTAAGATATAATTATAAAAAAAAATTATAGTACAAAACACTTATTCTATTTTGATTATCATAATCCGTGAATTTTCTTGTACTTATCATAGCATTTATTTCAATCGTTATTTGAATTCTCTCACTTTAAATAACTAAAATTTATTTAAGATATACGGCATCGAATTTCATGTGTAAAACTCCTTATAGATGAAAATACGACTGATAAATGCAAGCAAATAGCCTACATAAACCGTGAAAACGCGGGAATGATTTCTACATTTTAGGCTATCAAAAATACTTTGGATCGAGTAAAGACAACTACAATAGGATAGTTGGTTGATAAGGGTCGTTCCATCAAATCTGTATGAATTAGATCACGATGAACTACAGGGTGAAAAAAATTAGTATATTTTTTGTTTTATAGATGTGTTTGATCTAGGCCATCTAAATCGAATAAAATATCTCAAATTAGAACAGCTGCAAACTGTCGAATTCTCAACCGTCAAGAACGTTGATCCACACTTATGTTGAATGACCTAACTTCTAATTATGTAATTGAAGGTATTCTGTCAGGATGTAGGGTTGTTTGAAAATCTATATTATTTAATAGCGACACACAACCTACTTCATATAATCCCAATTTGAAGTAGGTAAAACACGATGACCAATTCAAATGCAAAGAGAAATTTGTATAAAGGCTCCATTGCAAAATGAAAAATTATTTTAGAACACCTCTATAATTTTTAAAGAAATTTAGACTTTTTTACATCAAAAAGACTAAATTGTCTGGTTGAAATTTGTGACATCTAGATCAAGGCTAACAATTTTTTTTTGCTAGATCTGTAAATTTTAAAGGGTCTAGCAGCAATTTTTTGCTGACCATAATCTAGTGTGAGGGTATTTTAATCTTCTCAGCTACTAAAAATGCCTAATTTTGTTAAAAAAAATTAAAGGGTCTTAATTTCACTTTATTCACTCTCAAATGGAGGTGTGTAACCGTTCTGAAATATCCGTCATGACCCAAACCGTGTGGAATGAGACATGATTTTTACTCTTGGTGGGACGGGACAAAATTTTGTGTCTCGACTTATCTTATCCCGTCCCAATTTCTTTATAAATAATCCAAAAATTTTATTTTTTAACTTTAACCATTAATTTTTTCAATTTTAATCTTTAATTTTTTTATTTTAACCCTTAAATTTTTAATTTTTGACCTTTTAATTTTTTAAACTTTAAATTAATTTTTATTTTTAACCTTTAAATTTTTTATCTAAAATATTCGTCTGTCCCATCCCGAACTATGTCTCGTCCAATTAAGCTTTCAAAATGCCGAAAATAACCCTTTAACCCAATTCTAATTGAGCTTTCAAAATAGCTAACTTGTCCTATATGACATTGTACTACTAATGACAAAACTATATCGTTCAAGTTAAACAGAATATTTTTAGTATTGTAGTTTATATTAACCCACAATTAAAACTAAACAACTAAAGAGAATTAACAATGGCAAAACCAAAGAAGGAAACAAGATTACTTGAAGATGTGTTGCAGAGAGAAGATAGAGTTTGCTTGAACCATTCCAATTGAACACCAAGAGAGTCGTTAGTCATTGAAATACTTATCCCCTTCTCTTCAAAAAACCCAACATCAAGAGCTGTAGCTCCTACTACTGCAAAATTAACCCCCTTCTCTAATTCTTCAACACTCCAATTTCTCCTTCCCAAATACGGCTTCACTAATGGCAGCCCTAGCGATTCAGCTGCACAAACAGAGTAGCAAGAAAACGAATCTCATACCCCGATGAACAAATTGACCCAAAGATTTCAAATCAGAAGTAAACTTTTTACCTATAAAATCGATAACCAGACGGCCATCGGAGCATCGTCCTGCACTGTGATGAAAATAGGTCTCTCCATAGGGCAGATTGCAAAATTGATAAGACTCTTTCCGTGTGAGGCAGCTGGTATACAGATTTCCGGTATCGGCCAATGAATCGCCGAAGCTGAAGATTGAAGTAAAGCATCCTAAAGCGTATGGAATGGAAGATAAAATGAGAACGACTTTGATTACTGGTTGATTTGACGATAGCAGAAAAGAAGAAGAAGAAGAAGTCGAGTCCGCCATGAAAGAGAGAGCTCTGAGGTTTTTTCTGATTGATTATTGGTTTATTGTTTATTGGAAGGTGACTTAGCAAATGCCAGAAAGTGGACACTTCTTTTCATTTCTCTCTCTCTAAATTGGCGATAGTCATGTGTAAAACGTGTACTTCCGAGTATGACCTACTACGTGTTTCTTTAATGATTATTGACGAATTTTTTATTTTAATGTAATTTTTAAAATAAATTTTAAAAATAATTTAGTTTTAAAAATAATCTAAAGCTACGGTAGATGGTGTCACGTCAGAATGTGTCTTTGGTAAAGACAATTTCAAGTTGGTTAAAGGCGCATTCAGTGCAGCCTGAAAGCGTCTTTTGCGAAGACGCCTTCAGTGCAGCCTGAAAGCGTCTTTTGCGAAGACGCCTTCAGTGCAGCATTAAGGCGTCTTTTACGAAGATGCCCTTAGTGCAGCCTCAAAGCGTCTTTTGCAAAGACGGCTTCAATGCAAATACTTCTCACATTATAAAAATGATCAACATAACCCCATAACACAACCCTGAATACAAAAATCATCCATTCTGCAGAATATTTTATAACATTCTCAATGAAACAGCATACATTTTTAACTAATTTTATTACTTTACATTTATATTAGAAAAATCCAAATACAAAAAATATAAATCAATCACGTTCCACACGGTGGTCGTCTCCTCATTCTTCTTGGGTGTCTTTCGTATGTTTGTAGTTGAGTTACTTGTGAGAATGGACATTTCTCCATAATAGTTGTTGCTATACTTTCTTCCTCTACAATAAGCAGCGGGTCTTCCTCCACAATATGTGGGTCATCTTCATCCACAATAGAAGCCTATTCCATAATAGGCGAGTTTCGGGCACGTCTTCTACCTCCTCCTCTAGGAGCACTAGCTCGTCCTCCTCTACACCGTTGAGGTTCATCAAATGGTTCGAAAGTAGAACCAAGTTGAGTCACCGACTCACCTCCAAATGTATAAAAGATCGGCGGCGTGTATGGCTCATCTCGAGGCATGTGTGATTCTTGTTGACTTCTTTGAGATGAGTTGTGCACTACATACCTTCGGGACAAAGGAGCTTGATAAGCCACATTCGCTTGTCTTATTACTTGTGCGGCTGTCTCACACACATTACGGATTCGAGGCATTATCCAAGACGGCTCAGTATCATCAAGTGTCAAATTGTTAATATTGTCCAAACTCTCCGTCTGCATAGATAAAAAGACATTATATAAGTTACTTATTAAATGACCATATAAGCCTCATTAATTACATAAATTAGTAAAAAAATTATCATTAAATCATATAATGCTCCATGTTGAGTTATGTATCGCCATGTGATTCTCTGATACCATAACATGTATGAGTTGTCATATCCATGTTCATCCACGTGCCCCTGAGCAATGTGTGTCCTACGCTCATCCCATCTCTCAATATATGGCTGATGTTGGATACCTCAATTTTGTAGCTTTCTAGAGCAGAGATCTAGCAACGCATTCTAGGCACAGATCATTGGTATTGGATCCATCGTTAGGTTGTGCCGAGTCAAATCTGCTCCGTCTTTTCATTTCTCTCCCTTAAATCTATGTCATGCAACCGTCTTTCGGTATCATATGGCTCGGGCACACGTTGAATCATACCGAATAGTCTTAGAACACGATCCAGTTGATGCCATTCCACTATATGAAAGCAAATGAGTGGAGAGACAGATCGCCAATATCTCCGTGCATGATGCAGTATTCAGGAAGTGTGTGGACAATATCATTAATAAGGTTGCCATATAACCTATAAAAACCATACTATAAATAATATGACAAAACCCGAGTATTACCTATATTATAAGTAAAGAGCATAGTATTACCTGATCTGGAGTTTGTTTATATAATGCAAATCAATACACTTCAAGAACGTGTGTGGAGCTCTCTGTGAGACTAAAAACATCTCTCCGTCTATGAGATAAATTGCACAGTTAAATACATGTAAATGATAACATACATATATAATAATCAAATGAGTTGACTTACCGTATACCCAAAGGAGGAGGTGGTATTGGAAGTCCATCTTCCTCAACATTATCATGTCTCGCCCGTTGCAACCTCACTGGTGCCCAATGTGAAAATCGGTCCCATGCCCATAATTGCAGTAATACTAGTGGGCCAACAATATCAAAAGCATTTTTATGACTGGCTTTGCACATCTCTCTATACAACCATGCAAGGCATGCACTACCCCAACTATACTGACCAGCCTCAGCAAAATCTTCTAGTAAAGGCAAGAACATCAAATGCACATCAATGTTTGACTTATCACAAAAAGGGTACTTCCGATAAGTTGTAAAATATATGCACGTGCATAACATTGCACATAAATCTCGTCATCATCATCAGATAATGGGAGAAAATGTGTAGTCAAACACGTCATAAGTAAACGTGATCCCTGTAAATCACGTGGGCCTGGTCGAAATCCTAATAAATCTTCACATATCCTTGGCCAATCTCGATGTGTACTACTCATTACCGCCATCCCATCAACTGGAAGTCCTAAATATATTTTCACATCTTGTAGAGTGATAGAAACCTCACCATGTGCCATATGAAATGTGTGTGTTTCAGGATATCATCTCTCCACAAAATATGTGATCAAGTTCCAGTTGAGGGTGATAAACCCAATCCTGCAACTCCATAAAATCCAGCATGTATCAAATATGGAATAATACGTCTATGGAGTGACATGTTCCAATGAACAACTGCAGTATGTCAGCGACAATGTAAAGCACGAGAATCGTCCTGGTCCTAAACATGTTGGGATCTATGTTGATCCTGTAAATACAACACTGAGCTATCGTGTAGCCCAGACTCCATGATATCCTGAAAATGAGTTTCATTAGAAATACAATGAGTATATTGAATTACATAAAAATGTACTAAGTCAAATATTACATTGAATTACATAAAAATATACTAAGTCAAATATTATGAGTCATTTGAAGATTGTCCTCCATTACGAGAAGGATAATTTCGACGGTTATGTCCCTCTTGTCAACAAAGTCCACATTTACTATGAGTACTTGGCTCTCTCCAATCCATCTCATTTCGTATACGGGTCGACTTGGGTCTACCTTTTTCCCGCGTCCTAGCTGTATCAGGGTGCACTATTGGAAAGTTAGGAACTTCCCAATAATGTTCATGTGGAAGAAGGTTGAACTGTGACTTATAACACTCAGCAAGCCCTGATCAGCGGTAATACTGTTCAATGAATTGAGAACTATAAATATGAGCATGTGCGTACACTACTAACAAATGGGAACATGAGAGGCTAAATGATTGCAACTTGTTGCAAGTACATGTTCGTTCCTTTAAATTCACATACTGTATGTTTCGTCCTTTGTACATGTGATTCTGATGTTGACTAGTGAGAACCTCGAACCTCTCATTAGCACGGTAAAAAATTATGATCTCATGTGAACTAGCCCTGGCTTCCCAAGTTTTCATCTTCTCAACAGCATAAGAAGTAAACACTTCACCTCGTAGTAAGGCATCTCTAGCTTCACTTCTCCATTTTTCAAACCAATTCACATTGCGATAAAACATAAGCTCAACCAAAGCCGTAATGGGTAACATGCGAGCTCCCTTTAGTAGACCGTTAAAGAATTCTGCAACGTTTGTTATCATCCAACCATATCGGTATCCACCATCGAATGCTAGAGTCCATCTTTCCTTTTCAATATTATCAAAGAAGTGCGCACACCGACTGTTTATTTTCTTCATTTCATCCATGCAGAGTTCAACCTTTCTTTGTTGATGTTGCATTCTCGCTCTAAATACTAAATTTTTTAGAGCCTTGTTCTTGTATTTGT
Organism: Datisca glomerata; assembly: GCA_003255025.1. Taxonomy (NCBI): domain Eukaryota; kingdom Viridiplantae; phylum Streptophyta; class Magnoliopsida; order Cucurbitales; family Datiscaceae; genus Datisca; species Datisca glomerata. The sequence continues at coordinate 356,862 of QANY01013766.1, read as the reverse complement.
CATTAAAGTTACTCGCAACATGCCTCAAACAATATCGATGATGGCCTAATGGTTCTGACCACCCAAGTTACTTTGCAGCTTTTATACCAGCATGTCGGTCAGATTTTAATACAAGTCCCTCCCTCTACATAACGTAACGCCTCAAGCAATACAAAAACCATGACCAACTATCTATGATTTCCTCATCAACTATAGCATAAGCAATTGGAAAAATACGTCCGTTTGAATCAACCAACGTGACAATCAACAACTTATGCTTATACTTGCCATATAAAAATGTGCCATCGATTTGAATGACTAGTCTACAATATTTGAATCCTTCTATAGCAGCAGCAAAATACCAAAACACATCCGAATATCACATTACTTGGTTCACCAATGTTATGTGTTTTCCATTGAACTACAGTCCTAGGATACGACTTCACAAGCATATTCAACAATATTGGTAATTGTTGGTAAGATTGATCTCAATCACCAAACACTTTAACAATTGCTTTTCGTTTAGCTTCCTATACCTTTCTATAATGTACATTGTATCCAAATTTATTTTTCACCATCTGATGAAGTGCTGCAATAGATGTAATTGGATCCCGTTTCACGACACCCTAAAACTCTCGTGCAATCAATGTTGAGTCCAACTGTGAATGATCTTGTGATAATCTTGGATAGACACATGTGTGAGGTCCGGTGTATTGAGTTATTTCAAACATATTATGTGATTTTCGAAGACACACACGTGCTTTCCATTGACAACCTTCATTAAACTTCTTGCATTTTATAACCCAAAGGTTTGGCGATGACTCTACCACACTAAAATGTTGATGTCTGAGTATCGAGTATCTTTTTAAAACATACTTAAGGTCTGCCTTACTTTTAAAACGTAAATCTTTGTATAATTCATTTGTTTCATTCCATATTCCAGTACGTTGGATGGGTATCTAATCTAAATTTACATTTACGGCATCCTAACCCAATTGAGTAAGGAATGTTGAAGATGGTTCATGCTGGAGTATTTCAGCTGAGGGGTTCCCAACATCATCCTCTTCAACTTGGTCATCATCTTCATCGATAACATTACAAGCATTTATCTCCTCAAACTCTACCAAGAAGAAGCTACGTGGAGGGCTAGATGGATTCACGTCGTGGGTATTAAAAAGGAAAATGTGGAAGACGTCTTTCACAACGACGGCTTCGACAATTAGTGAAGGAATCTTTTGGAAAGACGCTTTTTATGTGGCCCATATTTGGGCCACGCCAACACGAAGGCGACTTTACAAAAGACGCTTGCATCATACGTGTCCTAAACTACCTTATTTTTGGAATTAGTTTCAAAAGTACCGTATTTTAATTATTTTTTTCCAAAATTACCGTAGAATACTCAAAAATCCATGATTGTATGGGTTTCTCTTCTATGCTAGTAATTTTTTTCCCAGCATCGATTCTAGGATTAAACCTGATCGTTGGATGTGATCAGGTTAATCTTAATCTTAGATTCGCTAAAGAGTGGATTATCGGTATAGTATGTAGTCCACTCCTGTTTTACCCTTCTCTTCTTGTTCCACTCAAATCCTAGGTTAAACAAACCCTCATTTCTCTCTCTCCACGGTGGTCATCTCCATCGACCAAAGACCCAATGCCCAAATTCATCCTCACCACCCCTCTCTCTCCACGATGATCTTGGTGCTCTCTCTGTCTTAAACTTGGGTTTTTCTACATTTTTTCCCTTTCTTTTCATTTTCATTCAAACCCTAAAGGCTACACTAAACTCATCCCCTCCCTTCTCTAATTTGCAAGCCCTATGTCCATGGCGGTCTTGGTGCTCTCTTCGTGCTGTCTCTCTGTCATTTTGTCTCCCAGTTCTCTTTGTCGGACACTCCAACTCCACCATCTAATAACTTTGTTAGAGGAGAATTCTCGACGTTCTCGATCTCATTGTATGACTTGCGAAGATTATAAGGAAGAAGATCATAGTAATCGAATAGTTCCGGTCACATATCTAAGCTTATCGCACGACATTTTGACTCGCAATGGAAGTTAAATAGAGGTATGAAAAAATTTAGGTGAGGCTACCGTTGTGAGCAGAATCAGTGAAGCGAGCTTGTACCCTCGACTTACGACTTGACAGAAAGCAGAAGATGTACCACTCTCTCGCTCCCTCTCTTTTCATCTCTCTGTTTATGTATAGTTGTTTATGTATTTTTGTAAGTTTCTTCTCTTTTTGTTGGTTTTGCTGTTCAGGTCTTAAGGAATCAAAATTTCCTACTGTACCGTTGCAGGTAAAGTTTGCATGTTTTCTTTTAGTGTTCTAGCTGCTAGAAATTATTTTAGATAACGATGGAAATGTATTTTTACTACGAATGCAATGGAAGCTAAGGTACTAAAGAAGACTTAACATGTACTTTTCCGCTGGCTGCTTGAAAATTGTTTTTTTCACTTAATGATACTTTTATTCCGCAGAATCTAGAGTCCAGAACTAGCTCTCATATGAATTATCATCAACATATTAAAATTGTCCTGTACGCTCAAGAGCATATCAATGGATTTACAGTTCTATGTACTAATGAATAAAACTTCATAATCTCAAGTTTTGATTTATGATTTATTGGTGAGAAGATATTGGATAAATGAAAGAATGAGGAAACTGCAGGAGTTTTTCCCAAACATGGATAAGGTTGGATAGTTAAGAGTCTACTGAAAGAATTTCAATCTTTTGTATTCTTGCTTGTTCATGAATCTTAAAACTTTTTCATGTTCTGTTGACAGCAAACAAGCCAAGCATACATGTTGGATTTGGAAATTGAGTACATTAAAGGCGTTTAAAGACAGGCTGAGGTAATACAAATTGATAACTAGAAATCAAATACACTTGAAAACTTCAATACCGTGGGAGATATTATGGAGAATGTATTAGTTGATTGATATTTTTCTAATAATTGCAATTTATGTGAGTTAAGTCTTAGTATTTTGATTGTTATTAAATTCCTCAACTTTGTTTAACATAGTTTGCTACTCTAGAGGTCGCCCAAAGCTATTCAAGAACAAAATTTTGATAATCACTCACTAAACATTGTGTGGTTGTGGTTTAGGCCTTTAATTTTAGTGAGTACACATAGTATCTTTTGTATTGGCTTCTAGTTGATCTTATTGAGTAACAACTATGTTTGTTAGCACCATATTTCTAAATTATTTGTTCATGCTCTCCAAAGGAGGACATAAAGAGGGGGAACGCTTTTGCACTATTCATGGTTTGTTTTAATATCAATGCTAATTGTGAGGGCCTTCATCTAGGCAAAAAAAAAAGCTATGTGGGACAAAATGAAAAGTTTTACCTTATTTGTGATTAATGATTGTTGATTCAAATGGATTCTTGAGGTATGGATGTCCATCATAAAATGAGGGTTGCCAATTTAAAGTTCTTTTCTTGAATCTTTGTTTGGGGAGTTATTGTGACTTTGTGATATCAACTATTATGTGTCCACGTAGAACATTGTTGAAATACAAGTTTATGAAGAGGTCAAACTGAATTGCCAATCTTTGGAGACATTTGATGTGGATCATTTCGTTACCAATGGCCAACGTTTGGAGATATGAATATTCCTAAAACCATCAACTTCTTTTATAAAATTATAGTGACTTGAAGAAATGGAAGAACCTTTATGAAGATTAGAGTACATATTGGATATGAGAGACACATTACACTTGGAATGAAGTCATGCAGCTGAAGCAATTATTAAAAATTCTCTGTCATTGTATTTGTGTTGTAATATCCAGAAAGTAAGTTAGAAGTGTGTTTGTAGAGTTTAAAATAGAATGGATTTGTAACGAAAATAGAATATGCATATGTAGTGATATCGATGAATGATTTTAAAATGTATGAATTACATTTTTTTATTTGGTAACGAGTTATTACTTAATAAAGATTTACAACGAGATTAGTACGTGAAAATGATCAAGTATATAAATGGCTAAGAGTGTAAACATGACTAAGTATTTGAAGTTCTTAAAGAGAGCTTGAAGATATGAAAGGACCTTTATGAAGAGTATATGTTAGAAATGACTAAGTGTATGAAAATTGACTAAGTATATGAAAATTGACCAAAAATAGGGTTATACGTGTTAGTCAAACTGATGAATATGATTTATCGACCATCATAATATCACGACCTATAATTAGATATGGTGAAAATGGTTAAGTGTGTGAAAATGATTAAGTGTGTGAAAATGGTTAAGTATTTTAAAATGACCAAGTGTGTGAAATTGGTTAAGTGTATGAAAATGGTGAATATCACTAAGTCCATGATAAAGAGTGAGAAAGAGACCCAATGTGTGAAAATTACCTAAGTGTATGAAAATATGTCAAAGTGTATGAAAATATGGCTAAGTGTATATAGTTGGCTACGTGTGTAAAAATGACTACTTGTTTCATAACAACTACATGGAATGTCAAAAATATGAAAATGTGTGAAAATGATCAAGTGTGTGAATATACTTAAGTTCATGAAAATGACTAAGTATATGAAAATGATCAAGTGTAGCAAAACAACTACATGGAAATGACAAGTATATGAAAATGTATGAAAATAATCAAGTGTGTGAATCTATAAATTACTATCCTGGTTAAATGTGCAAAAAATAACCTAAGTGTGTGAAAATTGTTAAGTGTAAAAATAAGAAAGTTTGCGAAAATGGCTAAGTGTTTGAAAATGACTAAGTGTGTAAAAATGGCTAAGTGTGTGAAAATAAACAAATTTGTGAAAATGACTAAGTGTGAAAATGGTTAAGTGTGTGAAAATAAGAAATTTGTGAAAATGACTAAACGTTTGGGGCGCGGCGATCAGGCCCCAAATGCCATTTGTGATTGGCGAATCATTAGTCATGAATGGCGTTTGGGGCCAGCTAGTCACGTTTGGACCAAAAACACCTTTGTGTCAAGCGTTTGGGCGCGACCATCAGGCCTCAAACGTCATTCGTTACTAGCGAATCGCCAGTAATAAATAGCATATTGGATCGTGGCACGCGCAGTTCAACTTCTGGAGGGCGTAACTTTTGACTCAGGTGAAACCACGTGGGCTTTAAGATATCAAATCGAAACTTATTCAGAGATCCACATGTGTGACCGGGTCTACTTACAGCCCAGATTAGGGTCTAAAAACACTACTTTAAGCACTTTCGGAGGCCCGGAAGCTATTTCGGTCTTAATTTTAGGCTTTTTCGTAATTTCAATATCTTTTAATTTTTAGGGTTTTTTATATGCTTATAAATTAAAATGTAAATAGGTTGTTTTTCAAATTTTTGGGGTTATAATTTATAAAATAAAATGTTAAAATTTTAAATTTCAATATTCAATTTTGAACTTTTAGCGGATATGTTCAATTTATAGATAGAATCCTGACTTTTAGGGTTATACGTGTTCGTCAAACCGATAAATAGGATTTATCAACCATCATATCATTACGACCTATAATTATATATGATGAAAGCCCGTCTCACTCAATACTTGTCACAAAAGCACAACAACATTATCAATGACAAGTTTTCATTGAGAATCCTTAATTAATCCAATCAAATTTCACATAATAAATGAGTATCATGAATAAACTGTATTGAAATAACAAGTTTTTTCTATTTTTATCAATGATTTTTCCGGTATACGGTAAATACTTATAAAAATAGCAATCTTACGGCTGATTGTGAATAATGGTAATTAGAGCCATATAAATGGAGATTAGGTAAAAAAACTGGCGATTGAGAGAGAGACTAGCGATCGTCTATTTAGACATGGCGTTTGGGGATGAAACAGGTGATTGGAGGCATAAAACTAGCGCTTGGCTTTGAAGATGTGATAAGCACCTTCAGGATGGCGTTTAAGGGCTAAAGTAGGCGATTCGCCTATTAGGTATGGCGATTAGGTTGTACGTATTTGGTGAACCCCTTCAAGAATTATTATTTTGTACGCATTTGGTGAACCTCACTACGTAATTGGTGAACCCCAGTACGTACAAAATTAATCATTCTTCGAGGGGTTCACCAAAAATATTTCACGTACAAAATTAATCATTTTTCGAGGGGTTGACCAAAATATTTCACATACAAAATTAATCATTATTCGATGTGTTCTTCTAAAATGTAGTGGGGAAAGATTATTTTACTTGATCTTTATTGTAAAATGACAACATAATCAAGAGTACATTTTTAAACATTTAAGTATAAGTGTTCAATTGTTTTACAATTCATAAGTTTAAATCTAATTTAAAATATAAGTGAAGATACTTAGTGAAGATACTTAATGTTCACGTAAAAAATTGAGAATTTTGATAAATTTGTTTGCGATTCATCTAGTATACCCTGATCAATTTTAAAAAATCTAATTTGTTGAAAGACCTTCGTAAAAAGGTCCTAAAAATCATCGTATTCATGCAAAATCGCCGATATTGGGCGAAAAATAGCCAGTATTGGTTAGAGAAACAACCAAGATAGATTGGTGAAATCTAATACGTAATCAGTGAACCCCAGTACGTAATTGGTGAACCCCAGTATGTATTTGGTGAACCCCTCGAAGAATGATTAATTTATACATATTTGATGAACTTCGCTACGTAATTGGTGAACCCCATTACGTATTTGGTAAACCCCTCCAAAAATTATTCTTTTGTACATAATTGGTGAATCCCACTACGTAATTGGTAAACTCCAGTACATAATTGGTGAACCCCAGTACGTAATTGGTGAGAACTCTTTTAAGAATTATTATTTTATACGTAATTGGTGAACCCTAGTACGTAATTGGTGAACCCTAGTACGTAATTGGTGAACCCCTCCAAGAATTATTCTTTTGTATGTATTTGGTGAACTTCACTACGTAATCGATTAACCCCACTACGTAATTGGTTAACCCAGTACGTAATTGGTGAACCCCTCCAAGAATTATTTTTTATATGTAATTGATGAACCCCACTACGTAATTGGTTAACCCAGTACGTAATTGGTGAACCCCTCCAAGAATTATTTTTTATATGTATTTGGTGAACTCCACTACATAATTAGTGAACCCCACTACATAATTGGTGAATCCCACTACGTAATTGGTGAACCCGAGTACGTAATTAGTGAACCCCTCCAAGAATTATTCTTTTATACGTATTTGATGAACCCCAATACGTAATTAGTGAACCACAATATGTAATTGGTGAACCCCAATATATATTTGGTGAACCCCGCAAGAATTATTATTTTATATGTATTTAATGAACCTAATACGTATTTGATAAATCTCAGTACATATTTAATGAACTAAAAAAAATACTTGTTACATGCTGAGTTTTATGTGATTCAAATTATTTTAAAAATAATTTAAAGGATACAATGACCCAATATCAATATTAGAATAATTTCTCAAACATTGTAAAGTTTTCCGATTCCATTTGATTTGTTTGCTTTTAATAATGGAAAGTCGTTTGTGAGTCTTAGTTGTCATTGAGGACTGAAGATTGGATCGGATCTGTTGTTTTTTAGACTAAAGACGACTCCTATTTAATTTAACTAGTTCACTTAGATCCCAACAATTTAATTAAATTTTGGAAATGTAAAAAGTTAAGAAAAATTAAATATATGATCATTATAATTTATATCATCTTTTAATTTCATCTTTATAGTTTAATTTTTTTAATTACATCACTAAAATTTTTAAAATGTTTTATTTCGATCTAATCATTCATCCACATTCCGTTAAAAAATTTAATGTTTTACTGAGTTGGCAAATGTTTTGACATGCGTACGCCACGTTAGCAAAAAGTAGAGGCACTGTAAAATTTAATTTTATTCGATTTTTCTCACCAGGATTTTTTAATTTTTTTTATAAACCCCCATAAATACAAAAAAAAAAGATGCTTATGTAGATCTGTTTTTTTTTCTTGAGAAACCAATCGATTAAATGTAGATCTGTTTTTTTTCTTGAGAAACCAATCGATTAAATGTAGATCTGGGCTGTCTCTTAATTTCTTGTTAAACTAAACTTCTAAGAAATCTGGATATAATTGGAAAATTCAGCTCCACTAGCCATTATAATATTTCTTGAAAAAATTAAAAAAAATTCTGGGGGAAAATTGAATAAAACAAAATTGAATGGTGTCACAATTTTTTGTTGACTTGGGGACATATATAAAAAGTGTATCATGTCAATAAAATGATAAACTTTTTAACGGAACCTAGATGAGTGATGGGATTGAAATATTTTAAAATTTTTTATGATATTTGAAAAAATTAAATTATAATAATAAAATTTTGAAATTTGATCTAAATTATAGTGATCGTATATGTAATGTTCTCAAAAGTTAAATATCATTTTTGAGACTATATATTGAGTTGATATATACCATTGAGATCTGCTCCAAAGACTTACATCAACTCAACAAAGTCCTCTTATGGGACCCAAGAGTAAAGGATCCAAATCACTGAACATCACAATTCCTTGAAATTGTTTCTTCAATTCCTTTCTCTATCATTAACGTTTATCCATCAATTTTATTTATGATTGGTGAAGAGGGGAAAAAGTCAACTTGGACTAGCTTGGACAAAGTTCAAAAGAAACTCATATAACTAAGGCGAATTCATATGGCCAAAGTAAACTCATATGTCCGAGAAAAACCCACATAGTATCCGGAAACACACAGTTGCACACATAATTGAGGTAGAGACCTACATTACTGTGGTAGACCTATATGACTGAGGTAGAGTTGTAAGCTAAGATATAGCCACATGACCAAGTTTGCATTGGAGTTATATGGTCAATGATGATCTTAGGTCGGACCACCATGTGGTAGAGACACCTAACGTGATTGTATTAGATTCACATTAAACCTCTTGCGTATTTCAGCACGCACGACCTGAGTTTGCACGAGAAATATGATTTATTGAGCCTATCTTAGACCAATGGACTTGAGGCTGAGCTTATATAGTCAACCTTCATGCGCATGAACCCTGCAAACGAAGTGAGGAATCATCTTAGTGACCATCAACATGAGGGCAACTTTATAAAGAAAGATCCTCACCATAATGATCATAATATGGGAAGTCCTAATACTTAAATAAAAAGATTGAACATATTCAATGTATTAAAGGAAGATCCCTAACATTCCTCCATAATCTAGAAAGTATTGAGGAACATTCTATCCTATTGACATATTTTTTAAAATGTTTAAATTCTCATTTGTAACAGATGTCATCTATCATTTCTCATAAATAGATGATGCTCATATCATAGAACGGTCTTCACTATCTCTCTCTCATGACTGATACCATGTTCAAATGTTTCGTCAAGTTGATTGTCATAGTGTATTTGACTACACACCACAATGGTGTCAAGTTTGATGTATTTACGACATTTTCTTGTTTTAATTCTAATTCTTGGAGTCAATCATCAAACGACACGTGTTGATTGAACATAGATTTTACGCGTCTACAATTGATTCAAGTTTTTTGTTTTAAAAAATGATAAATTACAATTAATTACAATGAGATATATAGATAATGACTCGCAAAGATTTGTACTAAAAATGAATTATACTTGGCTTGTTCAAAACATTCTAGACCACCAGAATTGGGTCATTCAAGACTGGTACAAAAATAGATTAGTTTACAAATAAAGATCTTTTACAGCCTAATATCTTAGAGCTCTAAATCTCAAAAGCAACACAATTGGAAATTTTTTTGACAAATCTTCGTTCCTCTCATGCTTGGTTGAATAAGTGAGTGTCTAGTGAGTTGTACGTTTAAAAGGACAGTCAAATTTTAACATAAAAACATTACATTAATCTTTTCTCAGTTTTTGTGTTAACGACTCATATCTATTAGATCTAGGTAATTTAAATCTGAGCCAACAACTCATATCGAGATTCAACATTAGGAGACCTGTTTTCAAAATCTTCCACAACTAGATTTAGATAGATCAAAATCAAGTTAGACAAGGCATTCACGCAAAGAAAGTTAGAGAAAAGTAAAGAAAAAAATTGGGAAAGGAAAAAAAGGACGTGGCCCTTCTTTCGTATCTGGTAGCTATGTAGATTATTGATCCAAAAGTGAATCAATCTTCATATACTGTAATTGGCCGGCCGCTTAGCATAGAAAATCTTGGAACGGAAAGACATTAAAAGATTGATAGACCATTTTATGTTGAGATGATGATGCTTTCGCTCACAGTTATGACCGATATGAGATATAAATCTAATGTGAATGAAAGGAGATGGAAGATACAATGGAACACCATTCTTAATATACAGCAAATAAAATTACATTACATTGTTGATTCAGACGACACAACTGAATCGGTAAAACGTTTATCTATTTCTCTTTATTTTTTTATTGTGGTACATAAGAGACTAATTAACTTCACAATGGACTTGTTATTGAGGATTCGGAGGCCGACTGTTAGCTGCTGAAACCCGGGAACCCCATTCCAGAAGCTCTTTGCTCGTGTCGTCCTTGTGCGCGAAAACTTCGATGAAACATAACGAATCACTCTTTGCTCCTGTTGCTGTTGCTATTGCTTCTTTTAGTTCTTGCTCTGTACGTACCTGCGTTTCGCCAACCGATCGCATTAGCTTACTGTAACTAGAGTAGTTTTCCATATAATTAAGACCAACTACAAGACCGCTAACCTTGGTAGTCCAGCATTTGCCATCACCATTGTGAATGGCATCAACAAGGCCAGTGTAGTCCCAATTCTTAATAACATTGTACGGACCATCATGAATCTCCACTTCAATGGTGTAACCACCGTTGTTGACGAGGAATATGATCGTGTTTTGTTCGCACCTAATCATCGTCGAAATATCTTGAGCTGTTACCTAAACGGGAAACAATTAGCTCTGGGAAAGGAAAATAGTTATAAGTATGAAACTAAAAGTTAGTAAGATATATAACCATACTTGGAAACTCCCATCCCCGATGCAAGCAACTACACGTTTATCTTTAGCGGCCTGAGCGTAACCAAGAGTTGCACCTACTGACCACCCAATAGAGCCATATTGCATCTGGAATTCATACCTGAAAAGAGTAAGATCAATAGGTTAGTAAAATTTCCAGTACTGCTTGAAGTCATCTGCTGCATTTAGAGATAAGGGGTGGACTCTCAAAAATTGAGAAAAAGATGCACAAGTGACATGGAATAATAAGAAAGGAAGGGAGAGAACAAGAATTTCTAATGAAGACTACAACCCCAACTCACCCGCAATTCTCAGGAAGACGTAGCTTCTGGCAGTTGAACCAAGAATCGCCAGTTTCAGCAATCACAGCAGTGTCTCCAGTTAACAGATCCTGCCAACAAGTTTAACTTCGTCAATTCTTTGACTAATATTTATTGGAGCCATTCTTCCATACTGGAACAGTAAGGTACATGGTAGCAAGCGACAGAAAGAGTGGGTATGAGAGAAAAAACTCTTTATTCTTTCTCTCCTCCCAGTACTCTGTTACAGTAAAGAAGAATTTTCCATACTTTTTGTTCTACTTTGAGATTTTGTATTCAGTTTCTTATCTCTCACCTGGATATGCTTAAACAGAACATTAACTCTAAGAGGCTCGTCCTTCTCACATTGTAGAGGGACACCAGGAGGGACAAAAATCCGCCTGTAATTCTCCACAGCAGTACTGTTTTTCTTTAACTTCTTAGCCAATGCACTTAAAAAGTCAGCCATAAAAACCCATCCAAATGACGGACCATTCGCAACCGTCACGCGATTCGGCTGAACCATAACAGCTTTCTCCTTCTTGATAAGCAATGAGTAACCAACAGAGCTATAGTCATTGAAAATGGGACCAACAAAAACATAGGCATCAGCTGACTCTACTATCTCCCCACAGAAGCCTGTACTAACGGCTCCCCAGTATGTTCCTATAAAGTGCGGGTGACGTTCAGGTACTAGGCCTTTACCAGAGGGCATTACGGCTATTGGATATCCGCTTGCCTCTGCAAACTCCATGAATGCTTTTTGTGCTTTTGCTACTCTCAGCTTTGGACCACCTACAATGACTGGCTTCACTGCTTTGTTTAGGAAATTAGCTGTTGCCTCTACTGCTGCTTCTAATCCCATTTGATTACTTATCCTATAAGAAAATGTTTCATTATGTTAATACTACTGATCATAAATTTACAAAAAGCATAAACAGAAAATTCTTCCGACCTCCTTTCTAGTTTGTTTAAATGATACAGACCCCAATCTAGTTTGAAAAATAATACTTTGATCCACTTAATTAACTGTTAATTTTTTTAGAAAAGACTAAAACACCCTTATCATATTGACCCTCCCGACTAATTTTTAAACTCAAAGCAAAAAACCTGACCTAGACCGGTATGATTTAGAATAAGATGATTTAGCAGAAGATGGTTTGAGGTTATAAAAAATTAAGACATTTTTTGGTATTAAATTTTATTTTAACGGTGTTAATGTGAAAAAATGTTTTTGGAGTTTTTGGTCAACAAAATCTTAAATATCATTTTTCAAACTAGATGGAGTGTTCATGTCATTTTAGCAAACTATAATTGAAAGAATTTACCAAACATACAAAAAGATGGAAGGAGAAAAGGAAAAAGATGGTACTTTGGAGCAAGATAGAATGGGACAGGATCTCTAGCAAATGTAGGGTGTGGAATTCCAGGCAAATTGCAACTTATACTGATGTAAACTGGCTTACTCTCCTTCAATGCAGTAGAAATAGCTGTGTCTATCAACTCATGTGCATCATCCAAGTCTTTTACCACTGCCTGTCACATTTCAACCACCATAATCACATCATTTACACCTCCAGACAAAAGCCAATTCCAAATACAATTGATATTTTTCTTTTTGATAATGGAAAACTCAATCGATATCCTTTAGGGAGTAAGACAGACAAACTCCGTGAAATCTAGCGTATCAACCCACCATCACAGATTCTCACTCAAATATAGGTTTGACCCCAATCTAACTCATGTCAGTGCGCCTATCACATAGTCACAAGCTCGACCTCACAACTAGGCTACTTTACCTTGAGGCGCCTATATTAATGCAATTGACTATAACTAGGCTACTTTACCTTGAGGCGCCTATATTAATGCAATTGACTATATAAATGTTACGACATAAACAACAAAATGAGTTGATACAGTAGTAAATGCTCTACACCCAGATCATGAGTTCGTGAGCTCCAGTCATGAAATAATTCTGGTGGAATTGTAACTTTCACAGGAAGAAGAAACATGGACATACATTAAACAGAAAAAATAGCATAGTGATAGCAGACAGTAAAATCTAAGACCTTGTTTAGTCCCATTATTATGTGTATCAGCATTTTACCTGAGTACATGTTACAGTCTGAAAGCATCTAAGCTCCTGAGTGAAATCGGGTAACCCGATTGTGTGGTGGAGGATCCTGTTAGTTCCATAATCATTGGAATTAGGCCCACCAACTATACAAATCACCGGCAAATTCTCACTGTAAGCTCCGGCAATAGCGTTCAGCACACTAAGCCCACCAACAGTAAACGTCACAACGCACGCGCCGACTCCCCTGGCACGAGCATACCCGTCTGCCGCGTACCCAGCGTTGAGCTCATTGCAGCAGCCGATCAAGTTCAACTCCGGCTCCGCTATCAGGTGATCCAAGAGGGCCAAATTGAAGTCACCGGGAACAGAGAACACATCCTTCACGCCTATCTCCACAAGCCGTCGAGCCAAGTGGCGGCCTAGAGTGCCACTTGAGGCGGTAGGCGATACCAGCGCAGGAGCAGAACTGGGGTGAGCCAAAGAACCGATGTGATTAGCAGCTTCCATGTGAAATTTCGAATAAATTTCTTAAAATGGTCAGACAAAAGTAAATCAAATTTGGGTTTTGAAGGGATTTTGGAGGTGTTTATACAGGTTTGGAAAACCATGGGCGGTTTGAAGGTAACAAACTATACTCTTTCTAATTTAATAATATTTTATTATTATTCTTTTTTATTTTTCAATAATTTTTTTTTCAAAACTTAAAGTAATTTTTTATGATTATTTAAATTATTGAAATAATTTTTTTTATCAGTCAACACTCATACACCAGACGCTTACTTTAAGGATTCAAATAGTTACTTTATGACTATTTAAATCTTTCAAGTTGTATAATTTGAAGGATTCAATAGTTATTTTTTATTATTATTCTTCTTCTTTATTTGAATGGTTTAAATAATTTTTTGTGATTACTTAAACCCTTCAAGTAATTATTTTTTTTGTCACTCAACACTCATACACCAGGCAACTACTTGAAGGGTTCAAGTAGTTATTTTATTACTACTAGAACCTTTCAAGTAGTTGTTGATGACAATTTGAAGGATTCATGAAGTTATTTTTTATTCTTTATTTTTCAACGAAATTTTTTCTTTTACTTGAAGGGTTTAAATAGTTTTTTTGACTACTTAAACACTTCAAGTAATTACTTTTTTTGTCAATCAACACTCATATACCAAGCGACTACTTGAATAGTTCAGGTAATTGTTTCATGACTACTTGAACCCTTCAAGTAGTTGTGTATAACAATTTGAAAAGTTCAAGTAGTTATTTATTATTATTATTATTCTTCTTTATTTTTCAACGAAACTTTTTCTTCTACTTGAAGGGTTCAAGTAATTTTTTGTAACTACTTGAACCCTTTAAGTAATTATTTTTTTGTCAATCAACATTCATACGCAAGGTGATTGCTTGAAGGGTTCAAGTAATTATTTATGACAATTTGAAAGGTTCAAGTAGTTATTTTTTATTCTTCTTCTTCTTCTTTATTTTTCATCGAAGCTTTTTTACTTGAAGGGTTCAAGTAGTTTTTTGTGACTACTTGAACCATTCATGTAATTATTTTTTTCAGTGAACACTCATACACCAGACGATTACTTGAAGTGTTCAAGTAGTTATTTTATGGTTACTCACCCTTCATGTAGTTGTTTATGACAATTTGAAGGGTTCAAATAATTATGTTTTATTCTTCTTTTTATTCTTTATTTTTTAACGAAAGTTCAAGTAGCTTTTTTGTGACTACTTGAGCCCTTAAAAAAGTCATAGAATATATGCAATTTTGCATTGGATTGCTAAATAGGAACAATATATGTACAAAATAGATTGAAAACTTCATTCTTGATTATTATTAAATAAAAACAAGTAATTATTTTTTATACATAATTTCAAGTAATTACTTGTTTTGACTTTCAGAATGAAAATCACTATTTGAAGGGTTCAAGTAGTCATAAATAATTACTTGAAGGGTATAAGTAGTCACAAAAAACTATTTGAACCTTTCAAGTAAAAGAAAAAACTTCGTTGAAAAATAAGGAAGAAGAAGAAGAATAAAATATAACTAGTCGAACATTTCAAGTTGTCATAAACAGTTACTTGAAGGGTTCAAGTAGTCATAAAATAACTACTTGAATCTTTCAAGTAATCACCTAGTGTATGGGTGTTGACTGACAAAAAAACAGTTACTTGAAGGGTTCAAGTAGTCACAAAAAGCTACTTGAACCCTTCAAGTAAAAGAAAAAATAAAAGTTTTGTTGAAAAAGAAAAAAAATAAGAAGAATAAAATATTATTAAATCGATTTAACATGTGTTTTGAGAAAGAAAAAGAAATGATGAGGGAAGAGAGAGATGGTAAGTGATGATGTGAAATTAGTGAATCAAGAGTATAAAATTCATTGTTTTGAAAACATGAGGTATAAAAATCTTTAAAGAAAATAGAAAAGGTATATTATTTATCCATAAAACTCAGAGAACAACTTTTATAACATTTTTTAACAAGAGTCAGTTTTTCACTTAGTAATCTAGTCCCGAAATATATACAGTAATTTTTCCGGTTTGAAGATTACTGAGGCCAATGGGCCATTGAGAAAAACAAAAAGGTTGGAGAAAACGAACAGCTGTGCGGTCTGCGGAGGAATGTGATTGGTGGTGGGGTTATGAAGGTTTGATTCGTGGAAATCAAAACCAGTCTACAGGTTTACTAGCAAAAGAGTGCACTGGTATTGGTATATACTGTTTGATGTTCTAATTATTGTCCTTCATTGGGTATTTTATTTTTGTAGTGGTTATACAACGAGGAAAAGCTTGCTTTATGGGTCAATTTTTTAATATTTTGATCGGGAAGTGATTATTCATCTTAACATCGACTTTTGATTTTCGAAATTGGTTTTAAATAGCATAATTTTATCTGAAATTCAGATTTCACTCTCAAACTATCCTAGAGATGCAATTTAAATTCCAAAATTATATAAAAAGCAATTCACTTCACTACCTAAACTATTTTTAAAAAAAATCTTCATATTGAACCTTTGCTTTAGAATTATGTATTTTTCTATTAGACGACACAAGACATAGTCTAGCGTTCAAATGTTGTTGTGCACCCCCACGTATCATTCTTCCTTTTGTCTCTCATTCTTTATCATTACGCTTTAGCCCAAAACACATCCACATCTTCTTCTCAACCACTGCGATGGAAAAAGATGATTCATGGTTAGGATTAGATACCACTAAAATGGTAAAGATATGAGCGAATAAGTAAGGGCACGTGAAATAAGTTATACATAAATAAAGGGCACGTGAAATAAGTTATACACAAATATTTTTGCAATTCTGAAAGTTAAAACGATCATATGTTTCTATAACCAAAAAATAAACAATAGTTCTAAAAGCGACCACGTTTCTACAAACAAAAGGTTAAACTAAAACTTTTAAGTAGTTTGCTTAGTGTATTACGACTTTTAAAACTTTAGAGTTTAAGTGTAATTTAGTGATGATTTGAGGGTAAAAATTATATTTCACCGTATAATTTTCATTTAGTTTTCTCCTTTGTCAAAATAACAAATTATTTTGGGACCGAAATTTGAGTTAAACTCATGACCTCTTAATTAGGAGCATGAGGTTTTAATTGCCTGTACTACTCTATCTCGTTTTTGTTTAATTTGATTTAAAGAATTATAAAAAAATATTTTAAGGATAACGTCTCCGACTGTAACTCTTTTAATATATTAGATTTTAAACTTATAATTTTTTAAATTTTGTTCTTATTTAACTACTCAATTGCCATATTAATATTATGTCATCAACTCTCTATTTAACTTTAAGTAGTTAAACTACACATGCGGTACACGTAATATATATAATTTTATTATTTCGATTGTTTCTTATACATTAGTTGTTCATATAAAAAAACTTTGAATAAAATACATTTATTAGTAGATAAAATTAGAAAACTACAATTTTAACTTTTATGCTATTTCATAAGTCTTACTCATCCAAATATTTCTAATTAAGTTAATTATGCTAGAAGAATATCATCTATACATTTATTAGTTTGTGATAAATGAACTAAAAATATATTTTATTCTTTTATTGATTAATTGAACTTCTAATATATATCTTAATGACAAAATAACAAATAACGTAATATGTTCTAATGTCTAAAAATAAATTTTAAATTCGAAACGATAAAAAAATGAAAAGTTCGCTCAAATGATGTATCATTTTGAGAAATAAAAAAAGAAGAAAAATCACTTTTAACGACCAAACTTTTAGACACAAAAATAATTTCGTGACAAAAAGCCTCATTTGGTGAACATTTGTTGGACACAAAAATTCAAAGATTTTACTTAGAAATTTTTTTTCAGGCTTTTGGCGAGGAAAATTCAAATTTCATGAGTAAAAATCATAATTTTTATGGCCAAATTATTTGTTTGCGGTTAAAAATAGGACTTTTTGCGACCATATTATACATTGATAGGAAAAAGTAGGATTTTTACAGACTAACTACTGTTTTCGTCACAATAGATGGAAACCTAAAACTAATGTCCTCACTACGCGCAGAACCGATTCCCCCCTCCCCACATCCGCGACAGAGCTAAGCCTCCTTTCTCTTCTCTCTCAACCTCATCTAAATTGCAGGTTACAGTCTTCCTCGTCTCCCTCGTCTCCCTCGTCAGTCGTATCCCTCAACCTCATCTAAATTGCAAGTTACAGAACCCTCGTCACTCGTCTCCCTCAACCTCGTCAGTCGTCTCCCTCAACGTCGTCAGCTGTCTACCTCTTGTCCTCGTCATCGCCGTCGGTGCTCATCACTCATCCTTTCTGTTTTAGTTTCTTTCTTCCTTTCTGTTTTGACTCGTCTCCAAACCCATTCTTTTATCTCCGTCTCTCTCTGTGACTCTGTCTAAGTTTGAGTTTTCTGATTTAGGGTTTGTAGTTGTAGAATTGTAGAGTTTAAGTTTCATGTCACTGATTTAGTTGTAGAGGTTAAGTTTGATTTTACTGATTTAGGGTTTGTAATTGTAGATTTTAAGTTTAATTTTACTGATGTACGAATTGTATTATAGGAATTTTAAGTTTAATCTTACCCTTCCCCTAATCTGTAATTTTGATTGCTTAGAGATTGAAGAAAATGAAGGTTATACAGAAGTTATGTCTCTTCCTTCTGTTTCTCTTCTGTTCCTATAAGCCTCAGGATAAAGAAATCATCAGCCATACATATGGTCCTTCCTTCGATGTTTCTTTGTATTGATCATTTTCAATCTCTTGGCCCTCATGGTGTGTCAAATTCTTGTTAATAATCATAGAAGGTCATTCTGCATTGATCTAAAAGTTTATGGCATGAACAGGAACTCGATGACTTTTGCCCGGAGGATACTTCTTTTGCATGAAGATTATTGCAATTAAATTAAAGCTGTGTTTACTTAAGGTTGGAAATTCTGAAGAATCACAAATGCTTGTCTACTAGAAACTTGTGGCGAATTAAGTTTTAATAGAATTGGTCATGTGATTATGTGGAAAGAAAGAAAGCATTGTAGGAACCATTATGCATCGGAATAATTATTAAACATCTGTTTGGTTCCAATGCATGCTTGCATGTGTTTTTGTTTTTGTTTTCAAA
The DNA here is from genome assembly GCA_003255025.1 of Datisca glomerata. NCBI lineage: Eukaryota > Viridiplantae > Streptophyta > Magnoliopsida > Cucurbitales > Datiscaceae > Datisca > Datisca glomerata. The sequence continues at coordinate 337,956 of QANY01013766.1, read as the reverse complement.
TATGGTGCATTTTCAATTCGAGTTGATTTGCTATTGCCTTTAACAGTTTTCTGTTTTCTTTGTACTTACTTGAATTCAAACTTGGTAATTATATTTGTAGGTTGGCTCAACTCGGCCACTTGTTGGGTTTTGCAGTAAATATGAGAGGTAGGCTCTTCTTCTGTCTCTTTGGAATCGAAACATCCTAGCGGTTAATTCTTTCACCCTATTCATGTTTCGCTAGCTGTTTTCTCTCTCCAAATTATATCATTTCTTTTGCAATTCCCCTTATCTATCCATTTCAAATACTAAAATTTTAGTCATTGTATTACTTTTAGAATCAATATGAGATATGGGGTATCTTTTTTTTATCTTTGATTCAAACTTAATTATTTAATTCTGGCATGGTAGGTTACTTTATTTATTTTGAATCCATTCTGATTGATGTTCCTTGTCTAAAAATAATAGTGAGATTTAGCTTAAATTTGACTCATTGTGATGTTACAAGAACGCATGTGTACTTTACGAGATGAGCCTATCGCTGATGATGCACATCTCGCACCAAATAAGAGATAGTTGAAGAAGTTCTTGGGTGAAATAAAGGTCTTGGACATGAAGCCCCACCCACATCTTCCAAGAAAAATAATCTATATAATGAAAATATAGAATTAAAGAAAAAAATGAAGTCAGTGGAGGACCAATTATAAAGTTTAAAATACTCTCTTTATGAGTTATCTTTTTTGGATACATTTGTGAACCATATTTGTAGTGAATTATGTTTTAAAGATTTTGTATGAACTACTACTACTTTGTTACGTTTATATATTAATGATTAATATATGTATTTCTTATAAAAATATCGGGTTTGATAAAATTTTTAATGATTATTATTACAGGTGTATATGAAAATTAAAAATTCGATATTTTTTATTTTTACATACTAGAAAAATAAAATTTGATCGTCAAAAATATTTCGCGACCAAATAAAATTGTCGCAAAAAACATTTCGTGACTAAGTAATGGTCGCCAAAGACTTTAGGCTACGAAAATAATTTTGGTGGTAAAAATCTTTTGCGACTAATTATTTTTTTCGTCGCAAAAGACTATTTTTTCGTCGTACCAGTCTTTCACGACCAAAGATCCTTCGTAGTGAAAGGTTTAACGCGATGAAGTTTATTTTTCATCTCGAACGACTTTCGCTGACGAAGTGAATGCAACGACTTTTAGCGACGAGATTTTGGGGTTTAGCGACAAAAAATTTGGCCGCTAAATCCCTTGTTTCTTGTATTGATTAATTTTGCACTATTAGTAGACTCAATGGGTAATTTTGATATTATAAAATACGGAGTTGATAAAATAATCTTAAAATGATTCTCCTTCTCATCCGATTGTTAATATATTAAAGATTAAAGATAAAATCATGTTAATATTCTGACACATGAAATATTTAACTTTTAAGTTTCTTCCTCATAGTTTTGTCATTCAAATTCAAATGAATGATTAAGAATAAGAGCCAAAACAAATCATGTCATTCCAATAACACACATTAATTCTATAGCTATAACTTAATTACTTACGTGCATATTTCGTCACAATGCGATGTAGTTCTTAATTTTGACTCCCACATATATTCATAGGCATATATAGCATGGTTTACTAACGAAAATACCAACAGGCAGTGTAAAGTCAATATTACAAAGAAGTTTGTCAGGTTGAGCATCCAATTTTTGAACTAAAGGTTTAACGATGAATTTGCTCGAGAATCTGTGGATTAATTTACATAAGATTATTCACCGTCTATAAAATCTCCTATTTATTGTAGTGAATCCTTATTTCTAATACATCTTGATATACATCGCTTAAAATCGTATAATATTTTTTGAATAATGTCAAACATAGCCTTTTTGTTGTTTAAAATAGGAGAGCATATGGTTTTGATTATTAATTACTGTAGGCGTTATATGACATCTTTATTATTCTAATTCCAATAGGAGAGCAAATGGTAATGTTTCAGAAATGAAAGTTGGCTTCTTGGACTTATCATCCACATGACTTTGTGGGAAACAGAAAACCTGTCCCTGGTTTTGACTTACCAAGTTTCTAGAGATATTATTTTCCTTTTAAAAAACAGAGAAACATTTCAATGGAGAATATATATCAAATTTTGGATTGAAGACAACCAGAAGTTCAGCTCATGACTTCGGTCGTGATTGTTAAGTTGGCAATAATCTCAAAAATCTTAAATTACTAAATTAATAAAGTTAATCATTTTTAACAGAATATTAAGATAGACTATTATGAGAAATTAAACAGTAGTGAGTATTAATGAGATTTCTCATTCATCTTGCAGTAAATTCTTCCTTACGAGTCAAATTAGTAATCTTTCTAAAATAAAGAAAACTCAATGAGATCTCTAGTCTGATCCCTACTATACTTTGCTATAACATCGACAGGGAATTAGAATCCCTTTTAACCCATACGATAGAACTGCTAGATCGATTCAGAAGCAATTATAAATCTGAAAGAATATTGCATAATTTCCAAGTCATGCAATGTTTCCCTATTAGCTAGTTAATTGTTTCTGCTGCATCAGGATCTACCGTAATAGATCTCCGATTCTTTGAAATGGATAGCTTTAAAGCTTCAGAAATAGCAATCAACTCTCCATGAGCAGCATTGATGACCAGCACCTTGTTCCCAAAAGCATCCAGCACTTTTGCCATCAACATTAGCAGCTAAGAAATCATGGCATGATTCACTAGCTATTCTAACAGCCACTGTTGGATCCACCTTCTTTCTTTCAAACAGTGATTTATTTCTACATTTCTATACAGACCAGTAAATAAAACATAAAAGACTGATATCCATACCTCCATCTGGATGCTTCAATAGATCGGGTAATTCTCTCAGTTGTGCCCAAAGACCAAAATCTTGGTCTGAAGATACACACTAGACTAGACAACACCATTTACAATCAACTAAATCATTATATACAAATTCGGAAGCACTAAAACAAACAGGGCAAGATTCATCTTACAAAATTTTCCTCCTAAAAAGAGCCTGTCTAACTGGAAGATAATTATGAACAACTTTCCAAAAGAAGAATATAATTTTTTTTATGGGATCCTAATTTTCCAAAGAAAATTAGAGAATTGAACCATATTAATAAATCACTGTTTGAAAGAAAGAAGGTGGATCCAACGGTGGCTGTTAGAATAGCTAGTAAATCATGCCATGATTATTAAATAACATAAAATACTTGTAATTAACATAACTGATTTTATGGTTAACATATAACTTGAAATTGTACTTATTCTTCTTGATACTTGTACTTGCTTGATCATAATTCGACTAGACATATCCTGATTAACAACATAACCAAAATTATTTCACACTTGAACTTGAACTTGGATTTAAACTTGTAACATAAACGTGAACATGACAGATTGAGTGTTATGAAACTTGATGTCACTTAAAGTTATCTAAATCTTAAAGATGATAATATGAATATGGTGACACCCAACCGTATAGTTGATAACATGACGTGAACAATCTGGTTACTTGATAACCAAAGGACATGACTAAGTCTACCCATTGTTTACTTATCACTTTACTTGAGTTAAGATTCATAATTCTCATTATCACATATGCATGAGTAAACATATAACTTGTTCATGAACATAAACAATGTATCTATTACGTGCATGGCTCAAAATATAATCATACGCAACATGGTAAATAATTTCATCATGATATTGAAAAATAAATAAAACACTTAATCATACGATTGAGCAGCATAAAGAAATAAATATAATTTTACGTTATATACGCTACACTTATAACATATGAACCGAATTACTATGTAAATTCACTTACCTGGATTCACTACGAATTAAATTCAGTAACTAATGACCTAAAATCCATAGATCCCAGATCACAACATATTCATATAATAACTATAATTATTTAATTAACTAGAGGGCCAGTGAGGTTGGAAACAGGTAAACCAAACCAGGTGTAAACTGATCAAGCGGTTCATACCGGTTCAACTAGGTTTGTGTGGTCTGAACCGGTTAGGTCCTACTGGTTTAGGCTGGTTCGATCTGGTTTGGTTGGACCGGTTTGATGGTCTAATTGAACTGGTTTGGGTCGGGTCAACCACCAACTGGGCCACAAAGACCCAGTCGTAGTCCAAAACATGGAAAAGAAAGAGAAAACCCGGGGGAAAGAGGTGAAACCGCTGGTGGTGGGGAAGAGAGAGAGAAATAAAGGGAGAGACAAAGAAAACGAAATAGAGAGAGATAAAGAAGATCTGAGAAAGAGGGAGAACAAAGAGAGGAGAAACATAGAGGAAGACGAATGAAAAAGAGTGAGATCGAGAGGAATAAGGAGAGGGAGACGAAAGAGAAAAAGAGACAAAAAATAAAACAGCATAGAGAAAAGACAAATGAAGAAGAGAAGCATAGAAGAAAAAAAAGAAGAAAGGAGAAGCATACCAGAGGTGCAAGGTGGGGGCAATAGAGGAGCCTTATGGAGGAATAGAGAACGAAGACAAAAATTAGGAGAAGGGGACTTTTTGCCAATTTTGGTTTATCATGGGATTGAAACTAAAGGAAATTAATTAGGTTAGATATAAAGAGAAAATGAAGAAGAAACAGAAGATGGAAAGAATCAAGAAGCTTACCACAACCTGAGATTGAAGACTGTAGTGGAAACGCCGAAGAATAGATAGTACATAGAGAAAATGAAGAATAAGAAGAGGGAGAGGTGGTAGCTGTTTGAGAAAGAAAAGTGCAACAATTACAGGGGTTCATGAAATATAAAGTGAGAGAGTGGGGGAGACAGTTGAGTGTGATGCTTATATGGTGTGAGTGGGTGTTAAAATTACAAATCTACCCCTTATAATGCTTGGGGTATTACATTCTCATCTCCTTAAGATCTTTCGTCCTCGAAAGGAATTTACCTTATTGAAATAACTTTGGATACTTGACACGTATCTCCGCTCCTCGTTCCCATGTTGCTTCCTCGATCCGATGATTCCTCTAAAGAACCTTGACTAGATGAACCATTCTGTTACGAAAAGTTTGATTCATGTACTCTAGAACTCTAACTGGCTTCTCCTTATAAGTGAGGTCATCATGAACTTGATAAGGTTCAAAATCAATGACATGTGTTGGATCAGACACGTACTTGTGAGCATTGAGATGTGAGACACATTATGAACACCTGAAAGAGCTGATGGTAAATCGAGCCAGTAAGCAAAAGGACCGATACGATCCAAAATCTCAAACGGAACAATAAACCTGAGACTCATCTTCCCCTTGCGACCAAAGCACATAACACCCATCATTGGCGCAACCTTGAGAAACACGTGATCACCCACTTCAAATTCGAGGTCCTTTCTCCTAACATATGCATAACTCTTTTTCCTACTCTAAGTGGTCTTCATTCTACCTCTGATCTTGTGAATAGCTTCATTCGTAGATTGAAACAAGTTAGGGCCCAAAAGATTTCGTTCGCCAACTTCATCCCAGTGAACTGGCGACTGACACTTTTTTCGATAAAGTGCCTCAAATGGAGCCATAACAATCGCCGCCTCGTAACTGTTATTGTAAGCAAACTCTACGAGTGCCAACTGCATGTACTAACTACCATATAAATCCAAGACACAAGCTCGAAGCATATCCTCCAACGTCTAAATCATCCACTCATATTTCTCATCAGATTACAAATGAAAATCTGTACTAAAATTCAACTGAGTACCCAAAGCTTTCTGTAGACTCCACAAAAAATTTGACATGAACCGCGGATCCTGATCTGATACTATAGACACCGGAACCCCATGAAGTCGAACAATCTCTCTGATATACAACCGAGCCCAATCTTCAGTTGAAAATGCATTCTTACCATGCAAAAAGTGTGCATACTGGGTAAGACGATCCACTGTAACCAGAATGGAGTTATAACCTTTTATCGTCCTGGGTAGCCCTGAAACGAAATCCATAATCACATGCTTCCACTTCCATTCAGGAATACTTAAAGGTTGCAAAACCTCATATGGTCGCTGTCTCTGAGCCTTGATCTGCTGACACACCAAACACTTACTAACAAACTTAGCGGTATCACGCTTCATACCATTCCACCAATAATGTAACTTTAAATCATGATACATCTTAGTACTGCTAGAGTGCATAATGTATGGGGAACTATGAGCCTCCGTGAGTAACTCCAGCCTAATGACTGCATTCTTCAGAATACAAAGCCCCTCATGAAAGTGAAGAGCTGAATCATTATTAACATCGAACCTTTGTCTTTTGTCCGAACCTACTTCACTATGAATCAAAAACAACTCAGAATCTAATTTATGTGCATCGATAACACGCTGTTGTAATGACGGTTGAACTGTGAGCTGTGTTAACTGCGTTGTAGTGTCTTTCAGCAGGACCTGAATCTCGGCACATTCAAAAACCTCTAGGATATGCTCTTGAGATGTAATAAGTGATGTTGAATGGGCTGATTTTTGACTTAAGGCATCGGCCACAACATTTACCTTTCTTGGGTGATAAAGGATCTCGCAGTCATAATCCTTCACCAGTTCCAACCAACGGCGTTGCCTCATTGTAAGCTCTTTCTGAGTGAAAAATTATTTAAAACTCTTATGATATATGTAAATCTAGCACTTATAGCTATACAAGTAATGTCTCCAAATCTTGAGGGCAAATACAACTACAACCAACTCCGAATCGTGTGTAGGATAGTTTTGTTCATAAGGCTTGCGTTGACGAGAAGCATATGCTATGACCTTTTCATGTTGCATCAAAACATAACCAAAACCTCTTTTGGAAGCATCACTATAAATTACAAAATCGCTCTCACAATCTGGAATGGTCAACACTGATGTTAGCACTAATTTTTGTTTAAGGCTCTGAAAACATTTTTCACATTTATTGGTCCAAGTAGATGTAGCATTCTTTCTGGTCTACTGAGTAAGTTGAATATCAATCTTTGCAAAACCCTCAACGAATCTCTTGTAATATCCTGCTAGACCCATAAAACTACAAAATTCCCCAACATTTGTCGGTTGAGGCCAACTAATCACCACTTCAATCTTAGACGGGTCAACGGAGATTCCATCTCGAGATACCACATGACCAATGAATGATACTTACTGAAGCCAAAACTCACACTTCTAGAGCTTGGCATATAACTGGTGTGTCTTTAACGCTTGCAAAACAATCCTGAGGTGATCTATATGCTCTGCCTCCGATCTAGAGTACACCAGAATATCATGAATGAAGATAATTACAAAAGTTTGTTCAACTCTTCAGGTGCCATATGATATGGATAGGGGTAGTGCATGGTACCAACTCAATACGAAAATCTATCTCCCGAGGAGGAGGAAGTCCTGGCAAATCATCGGGAAAGACATCTAAAAATTCACAAACGTTTGGAACTAATAGAATATCCACATTTGTCTTAGTTGTATCCACTACAGAAGCTAAGTAACCGCAGTTACCATGATCAAGTAGGCGCTTTGCCCGCAAAGCAGATATGTAACGCTCCAATCCCTGAGGGTTAAACATACTTGAAATTTCAAAATTTAAAAATTCTGAATTCAATTAAAACCCTAATTTGAGAAAATCTCCAAATTGAAAACCCTAATTTTGCCCTAATTTTAACTTTAAATAGCGGAACCATAAAATTATTTTAAGAGAATACTAACTCATTAAACTGAAATAAATTATTCATTAAACTGTAATAAAGTGAAGCACGAAAATCCATAAGACATGAAAGTTAAACATGAATATTCATAAATTTCTGAAATAACTGAAGTCAAACTGAAGTCATAATGTTATTATTTAACTTAAAAATCATAATCATCTTTGCTATGGCAGTCCCTCACTCCTGCTGCTCACCATCACGTGTAACACAATCATCTATGAGAGGCGAATGTTAAAAATACTCAGTAAGTAAATTCACATGCTAATAAGTTTCACATGACAGAAATGTAAGCATATAACTCATGCAAATTTATTTTACACGTTCACTAGTCACATAAAATATTTCTAATAACACACTGATTTCATGGTTAACATATAACTTGAATTTGTACTTATACATGTCGATACTTATACTTGCTTGATCATAATTTGACTAGGAATATCCCTCGATTAACAACATAACCAGAACTAATTCATAACTTGAACTTGATCTTGTAACATGAATGTGAACATGACAGATTGGGTGTTCTGAACCTTGATGTCACTTAAGGTTGTCTGGACCTTAAGGAGGCTAACATGAGCTTGGTGACACCCAACCGTATAACTTGAGAACATGACGTGAACAATCTGGTTACTTGATAACCAAGAGACATGTTTAAGTCTACTTCTTGTTTACTTATCACTTTACTTGAATTAATATTCATAATTCACATTATCACATATACATGGGTAAACATATATCTTGTTCATGAACATAAACGATATAACTATTACATGTTAACTCAAAATATAATCATATATAACATGGTAAATAACTTCATCTTGATATAAAAAATAAATAAAACACTTGATCATAAGATTGAATATAAAAAAATAATAAAACAATTTCACATTATATATTCTACACTTATAACATATGAACTGAATTATTATATAAATCCACTTACCTGGATTAGCTACGAATTAAATTCAGCAACTAATGACCTGAAATCCAAGGATCCCAGATCACAACAAATTCATATAATATTTTCAATTATTTAATTAACTAAGCGAGGTTGGGAAGAGGCGGAAACCACATCTGGTGTAAGTTATCAAGCGGTGTAAAATGGTTCAACAAGGTTCAGGCGGTCTGAACTGGTTCAGTTCTGCTGTTTTGGGCCGGTTCAGTGTGGTCGGGTTGAACCGGTTTGGTATGGTATGACCAAGCTGGTTCAGTCTGGTTTGGTCTAACTGAATCGGTTCAAGAGAAGGGGAGGAACAGAAAAGGGAGACGAAGAAGAGGGAGAGAGAAAGACACAACAGAGAGGGGGGAAGATGAAGGAGAGAGACAGACCGAGAGAAGCAGAAACAAATGGGAAGATGGAGACAAAGGAGAGGGAGAGAGAGATGCAATAGAGAGGGGGGAGGCGAAGGAGAGAGAGACCGAGAGAAGCAGAAACATAGGGAAGAGGGAGACAGAGGAGAGAGAGAGACGTAATAGAGAGGGGAAAGACGAAGGACAGGAGAGACCAAGAGAAATAATGAGAGGGAGACAGAGAAAGAGAGCCGTAACAAAGAGGGGGAAAAGATGAATGAGAGAGAGATAGAGACCAAGAGAAGCAGAAATAAAGGGAAGAGGGAGACGAAGGAGAGAGAAAGAGAGAAATCGAGAGAAGCAGAAATAGAGGGGGAAAGAGGGAGATAAATGGGTCTGGTCAAAGCCAACTGAGTCAAAGACCAAGTTACATTCTGGACAGAACCGAGAGAGAAGGAAGGAAATCAAGCTTACAGATGATGAAGGTAGCGACGATGATGATGAAGCAACGATCCAGAAAAATGACGATTGAAGGATGATCAAATGAAAGAAAATAGAAGAACAAAAAAAATATGGATGTGTTCTATTAGGCAAAAGAAATCGAGAGAAATAGGGGAGAAATGACGAGAACGAGAGAAAGAAAATAAAATGCCTTACCGGAATCGTTGGACGACGACAACGCAAAAATAATTGTACAAAACAGAGATGATCAAGAATGTAAACTGTTAAAAATTAGAGAGCAAAATTCAGATTGATGCATCAAAGTATTAGTTAAAAAATTAGATTCAATAGGAGAAGAAATAGAGAAGAATTCATTTACCTTAAAATTGACAAGGAAGCAGATGGAAGACGAACGAAGAAAGAGGTGAAGAACATCGTTTACAAGGGAGGAAACTATCTGAGAGAGGGAGCCAGAGATGTTGCGTGAGAGAAATGGAGAGGAAGATGTGGTATAAAGAGTTGTAGTTGGTAGTTATACTAAGGATTGGTTGGTTATAGTGTGTGAGTGAGGGGGGTTTAAAATTACAATATTACCCATTAATTCTTTGGGGTATTACAAGATATAACCTTCGATATATGCCGTTGCTGGAATCTCATAAACTTGAAGCTAGGTTTACCTGGAGGTAGGAATCGAACTTCTTTTCAACAACAGTCTATCTAGGCATAGTTAGTAGTCAACCAGTCCATCCCTAGGATTACGTCAAAATCATGCATCCCTAGGATTACATGCCTAGCATACATAACACGATTTGCTATCATCACTAAATAACTATCTTTCGCCTTATTAGCCAGTAGAGAAGCTCTAGAAGGCATAGAAACACACAACTCAAAACCCAATGATACAACAGGCAATGATGCATGAGTCACAAATGAAGTAGATATAAAAGAGTGCGTGGATCCAGAATCAATCAATGTACAAGCTGAATGCCCTAGTACAAGTAATGTACCTTCCACAATTGTATCTAACTTCTCAGCTTCTTGGTGAGTTACTGTGAAAACCTTTTCTTTTGCTTTATCTCCAGCGACGTTGCTATTATGTCCTTGCGTAAGTAAATGGCACTGCCTGAGATAATGCCCAGTCTTTCAACACTTAAATTAAGCGTCATTCGCCTTAAAACACTAGCCACTGTGGTTCTTGTTACATGTAGTGCATAACATATTTGATTTTATTGCCTGCCTTTTTACGTTGTGGGGACCCGAGTGAGAATTCTAAAATTTATCCCTTTCCATGAAATGATTGCTCAGACCTTGGTGGTTCACGAGGTGGAAGATTCTGTTCCATCAACAAGGCTGCTTCAACCATCGTTGCATTGGTGGTGTACTTATGGAATGACACAGAACCCTTTTATCTCTAGACGAAGTCCTCTTTCAAAGGTCTCAACCTTCTTGATCTCGCTATCAACGTAATGTGTGGCATAACGAGATAATTGCTCGAAACTTTCTTTCATAATCGGCAACAATCATATTACCTTGCACCAGCCTAAGAGATTCGACCTCCTTACGTGTCCTGACAGTTATTGGAAAATACTTCTCAAAGAACTTCTCCTTAAATTGATCCCAAGTCATCGAATTATGCACAACATCTTGAGCTCTTTGTGTGAGCTCCCATCATTTTTTCACTTCTCGTGTCAGCATAAAACTTGCACAAACAACTTTTTGAATCTCAAAACATAGCATAAACTGGAAGATCTGCTCCAATCTCGTAATCCATTCATCAGCTAACAATGGGTCGAACGAGTGACCGTCAAATTCAAGCGGGTTCATCCTCTTGAATGTGTGGACCAGTTGCATGTCAACCATTGTTGTGGTTGTTGTTGTTGAGTTGGGTGAGCCATCACTGTCTGCCTCAACAACTCCAAAAATTCTTGAAACATTTCGATCATGGTTAACGGAGGGTTCGCAGTAGGATCGTTTGGAGCGTGATGGTTGTTTCTCGTAGGGGGAGCCATTACTCTACTATCCACAAAAGTCAAGACTTACCAAAAGTCTAATCTTATCACTTAAATATAACATAAACATAACAAACAATCCACAATGATACTAAAGCACATCATATTGAATCAATAAATAAACACCCATAACATGCGTGCATACCTGACTTGGGTGATGGAGAAGCTGAGTGAACGATATGCCATATTTTTCACTAAGATAAGTCTACAAAATCTAAAACCTTTGTTCTGATACCAAACTGTAACACCCTGATCCCTGACGGTTAAACATGCATGTGATTTCAGTTATTCAAAAATCTCCAACTCAATTGAAACCCTAATTGGAGTAAATTTCCAAATTAAAAACCCTAATTTTTCCTAATTTTAACATTAAATAGCAGAAACATAAAATTATTTTAAGAGAATATCTACTAAAAAAAATGAAATAAAATGATTCATTAATCTGTAATAAAGTCGATTACGAAAATCCATAAAACATGAAATTCAAACATATTATCGAAGAATAAAATATGAAAATTCCTAAATCAGCTGTAATTAACCTAAAATCTATTTTTGATGTCATATAATCATAGTTAGTGATAATTTCCTATTTTCATTGACTATGACAGTCCCTCACTCTTGCTACTCGCCATCACCTGTAACTTATTCATCTACAGGGTAGTGAGTATTAAAAATATTTAGTAAGTAAACCAACATACTAATAAGCTTTACATGACATAAATGTAAATATATAACCCATACAACTTTAATTTAACACATTCACTTGATTATTAAATAACATAAAGTACTTATATTTAACATAACTGATTTCATGGTTAACATATAACTTGAACTTGTAATTATTCTTCCTGATACTTATACTAGCTTGATCATAATTTGACTAGACATATCCTCCGATTAACAACATAACTAGAATTGTTTCACGCTTGAACTTGTAACATGAACGTGAACATGACAGATTAAGTGCCTGAAACTTGATGTCACTTAAAGTTATCTGAACCTTAAGGACGCTAACATGAACATGGTGACACCGAACCGTATAGCTGATAACATGACGTGAACAATCTGGTTACTTGATAACCAAAAGACATGACTAAGTCTACCTCTTATTCACTTATCACTATACTTTAGTTAAGATTCATAATTCTCATCATCACATATACATTAGTAAACATATAACTTATTAATGAACATAAATGATATATCTATTACGTGCATAGCTCAAAATATAATATTACGTAGCTTGTAAATAATTTCATCATAAGATTGAGCAACATAAATAAATAAAAACAATTTTACGTTATATATGATACACTTATAACATATGAACCAAATTACTATGTAAATCCACTTACCTGGATTCACTACGAATTAAATTCAGCAAATAATGAATTGAAATCTAAGGATCACAGATCACAACATATTCATATAATAACTAAAATTATTTAATTAACTAGAAGACGAGTGAGGTTGGAAACAGGTAAACCAAACTGGGTGTAAATTGATCAAGCTGTTCAACTAGGTTCGATGGTTTGGACCATTTTGGTTATGCTAGTTTAGGTCGGTTCGATTTGGTCGGGTTAAGCCAGTTGGTTCCAGTCTAACTGAACTGACTCACGTCGGGTATGATTTAGGTTGGGTCAACCGCTAACCGGGTCACAAAGACCCAGTCGCAGTCTGAAATAGGGAAAGAAAGAGAAAACAAGGGAGAGTAAAGAGGTGAAATCACCGGTGATTTCCACCGCCGATAGTAGGGAAGAGAGAAAGAGAAATAAAGGGAGAAACGGAGAGAACGAGAGAGAGAGAGAGAGAGAGAGAGAGAGAGAGAGAAGATCTGAGAAAGAGGGAGAACAGAGAGAGGAGAAACAAAGAGGAAGACGAATGAGAAACAGAGAGATCGAGAGCAACATGGAGAGGGAGACGAAGGAGAATGAGAGACAAAAAATAAAACAGCGCAGGGAAAAGGCAAATGAAGAAGAGAAGCATAGAAGAAAAAAAAAGAAAGGAGAAGCATACCAGTGGTGCAAGGTGGCGGCAATGGAGGAGCTTTATAGAGGTATAGAAAATGAAGACTAAAGGAGGGAGAATGGGACTTTTCACCAATTTAGGTTTACTTGGGATTGAAACCTGAGGCAATTAATTAGGTTAGATATAGAGAGAAAAAGAAGAAGAAACAGAAGAAGGAAAGAATCAATAAGTTTATCACAACCTGAGATTGAAGACTGTAGAGGAAAAGATGAAGATTAGAGAGTACAGAGAGGAAACGAAGATTAAAAAGATGGAGAGGTGGTTGTTGTTTGAGAGAGAAAAAGGGCAACAATTACAAGGGGTTCGTGAAAGATAAAATGAGAGAGTGGGGTTAAAAAATTAACAATTTACCCCTTATAATGCTTGGGGTATTACAATATCAGTTTGATAACTACCACCCAATTTTACCTCTTTTTTTTTCAGTGGTAAGAAATTTCCTCAGCCATTAAAAATTTCGACTGACTAAAGTATCCCGTATTTCATATATTTGATTATTAAGGAAACATCTAATTTTGCTAATTCTTTTGAAATATTTTTACAAGAAAGTTACAGAATGCAATAAGCCTAAACTAAGTAGGATGTTCTCGTTGGGTAGTCTTAGGAACTAGGGTTATATAAGTCTCATTCATAGAAGAATGTAAAAAATAGTTATAAAATAAATTTGGTACTGCTTTGTAGACGTCACCTCCAATGAGGTTTCAGTGTTTTTGACAAAACATACATGGGATTCCATCAGTCCGTGGAGCTTTGACAGGCCACATCTCAAACACCGCCTTCTTTACTTCCCCCATGGTAACATGTGAAATTAGTATTAGATTAATATCTTTAGTTATAACAAGATCAATATGTTGCAGGACCCATTCAGCATCAGTTACCCTTTCCTCAGCAAAACATTTGGAGAAAATACTCTCAGAATTTCAGTAATTTTATTTTCCCCTTCTTGCCAATTCCCATTTTCATCTCGAAGACTAGAAATATTATTAATGACCCTTCTATGAAGAACTGTCCTATGGAAAAAATTAGTATTTTTATCACCATACTTAAGCCAATTTACCCTGGCCATCTGGCTCTGATAAATTTTCTCTTTTTTTTTTTTGCATAAATCTCCATTTTTTTGTTTAATATCTCTCCTTAAAACCTTATCTTGCTAATTCTCATCAGATATAGTTTCACATTTTTTTCCAGGGATTCTATTTCTTGTTTAGGGTTTCCTCTTAATAGCCTACTCCACTTACTCAAGTTTCTTTTACAGTTATTCAGTTTATGAATTAAGTTCTGCGTACCAAGTTCATAACTAATATCATTCCATCCATTCTTAACTACAATCTCATACTCTAGTTCCTCTATCCATTTAGATTCAAATTTAAAGCCTCATTTCTTTCTTAGAATGTCTCTAGCTAGGAAAATAACTAACGTATTATGGTCTAATTCAATATTTGAAGGGGTCAGAGTTCTACCTACTATATCTTGAATAAATTCATCTACGCCCTATCATTCCTCCAATTATAGAAATATCCATTGGATTTTACATAAATTTATCCACATTTATCTAAAAAAAATTGTAAACTCTCTTGCTCTACAGAAATCAAAATTACTACCTCCATTTTCTCATTCTTGCTCAATATTTCATTGAAATCTCCCACCATGAGCCATGGACAATTAGAACCAAGATTACTACTTACTAACTAATAAAAGTGACTCCATCTGGTATTACCATCCCCCAGGATGCTCATCATGACCAGTAACAGTAGGCAAATCAATATTCTCAATATGCTCACAAGGACTATAACCAGTAGGCAAGGCAGCAATATCAATATGAGAAATATACTCAGTATGTAAACCAGTATGATCGTGATATTTAGGGTGAGCAGAAGGATGCATACCAGAATCTATCATAGTAGAATCAGAATTATGCAGAGTATCAACAGAAGGTAAAGTAATAGAAGAGGACTTACAAATAGTCAAAGAGTCAGCATTGTTATTTATATTTGGAACAAGATGAAGAGTGCCAGCACTTTATTGAGTATCAAAAGTTGGCACAAAAGATTGCAGAAAAGGCAACACAAAAATACAATTGTCATTAGCAGGTGGAGAATTATTAGAAGAATGTACATCAATAGATCAGGTAATGGAAGACGCAAAGGGAAACACACCCTCATCAAACACAACATGTCTAGAGGTATAAATTTTATTGGCAGATTTATCATAGCATAACCTTTTTTATTCAGAGCATAGCCAAGAAATATACATTGAACAGATCGAGGAGAAAAATTATTCTTCATATAAGGTCTAAGACTTGGATAACAAGCACATCCAGAGACTTTTAATTGGTTATAATCTAGAAAGTTGCCAAAAGGTTTATCAAAGGGAGAAATATGATTAAGGAAAACACTTAGCATCATGTTAATTAAGTAGACATATGTAGCAAAGGCATAATTCCATAAATGAAGAGGAACAGATGCATGATTCATAATGGTGAGGCCCATCTCAACAATGTGCATGTGTTTCCTCTCAGCAACTCCATGTTGCTGAGGGGTGTAAGGACATGTGTTTTGATGAAAAATGTCATTATCATTCAGGTATGTTTCAAAGGAATTACTAGTAAACTCACCTCCCCCATTAGTATGAGGAGTTTTAATTCTAGTAGAAAACATGTTCTCGACAAAGGGTTTAAACCATTTGAAAACTAAAAACACATCAGGCTTGTTGGAAATGGGAAAGAACCAAGTGAATCTTGACATATCATCGATGAAAATCACATAATATCTATGACCAATAAAGGATGTTTTGGGATAGGGCCCCACACACCACTATGAATAAGAAAAAGATGAGATAGAGAAACAAATTCAGATGTGGGAAAAGAAAGTCTAGGCATCTAATTAGTAATACAACTAGTACAAATGCATTTATCTAGATTCACAGAAGTAGAAGGTAAGTTAGATCTACTTAAAATTTGTCTAACAGTTTGAGAAGAAGCATGACCAAACCAAAAATGTCAAATGAGATATGAATTCATTGAACCATGATACGCAAAAATAGCCTTCGGTATAGAAGAGGGTATGGGGTATAGTTCATTGACACTAGCCCTTTTATGTAACATGTACCCTGTTGCCTTATCCTAGATAAAAAGACAATTATTATCTAAACAAAACTAGTAGATAGAGAGAATATTAGTAGATAATTGAGAGACACAAAACATTTGAGATGAAGGAAAGAATTAGATGAAGTTTTAAGCATATTAGAACCTGTGTGGAAAATTGGCAGTGATTGATCATTGCAAATGGAGACAGTTTCATCCCCATTATATTTTGAGGAGTTGACAAGGTTGTTCATGTCCTGTGTAAGGTGGGTGTTATATCTAGTGTCTGTAAGCAATACCTGTGATTCAGTGAAATGAGGAGCTTGGTTAATGACTGTCATCGAAGAAAAGTTGGAAGATAGGCATTTCCCTTGATAAGAAAAATTCAGTATGTGATAACGATCAATGGATGAATGCCTTATCTTTTGGCAAATCTAACATTGCACCTTATTGTTCTGAAGGCCATTATTGAGATCTTGATTGAAACCTTGATTATTTTTCATCAATTGAGGAAGTGCACCAAGAAGGGAGGGCATGGTGGGACTGTTCCAATTTGGTGATCTTCCACCCCTGCCTTGACCAAATTGACCATTCTTGTTTCTGCCACCACGTAAATTTCTCCCACCCCAACCTCTATTAGATCATCCAATATTGAAATTGGCAAGAATTATAGTATTTTGAACGAAATTGTATTATTGTTTATGTTGTTGCTCAAGAAAGTGTTCTTCTGACTTTAGAAGAACATGAAATTCTTCTAAAGACATGGGTTCTATCCTAATTCTAATAGAGGTTTTAAGGGTATTACACTCATTAGGAAGGCCATTGATAGTGTAAATTAGAGCATCCTCATCCTCAATCTTGAAAGAAACAACAGATAGTTTGTCAATTACCTTTTTGATGGGTTGAATATAAGTATCGATGTTCTTAGTAGCCCGTTCAAAGATAGATTGAATATCGAACTTAAGTTGCAGAATGTTGGATCGTGAGATAGAAGAAAAGCGGCACACGAGTGATTCCCAGATCTCCTTTGAAGTCTACAACCTACCACATACGCGAGATCCATTTGTGATAGTGTTGTGTTAATGAGAGTCATTAATGCTTGGTCTTGAGCCACCCACTAATCATATATTGGGTTTCTGATCTCTTCGTTGTTTGGATTCTTTAAGAATCTTGATGGACATTTTATAGATCCGTCTATGTAGCCAAAGATGTGATGCGCTTTAAGAATGGTGCTAATTTGATATATCCATAAAATGAAGTTGAATGAATCAAGCTTGATCGCGATCATGTTGCAAAATTGGGATAGTAAGAAAATAGGATCGTGTCTGCGAGCTGTGCACTCGATAAACATCACCTTGTTGATATCTAGCTAGGCTTTTCCTATCCTTGCAAGATCTTTAATCCTGTCTGTGAACTGAGGTGCCCGACCTTATCGATATCTAGCTATGCTTTTCCTAACCTGGCCAGATTTTTAATCCCGTCTACGAGTTGAGGTACTCGGTAGACATCACCTTGTCAATATCTAGCCAGGATTATTATGCCCTGGCCGAATCCTTAACCCCGTCTATGAGTTGTGGTGCTCAGCAGACATCACCTTGTTGATAACTAGCCAGGCTTTTCCTTTTGGGGTTACGCCCTCAAAGCATATGTATTTACATTTTGATATGAAATTTAATAAGGATTACATTTTTCTTATAATTGTTCTTTTAAATTATTGTTGAATAATTCATATAAATAATTAAAAATTTCATATTCATTAATGAGACTATTATCTTGTATTAGTACAAGATGATTAAGATAATAGATAATGAATAAAATTTTCAGCAACATATTAAAGTATGAAGTCTTTAATGAATTGTTGCTAGTACTGTTCACCAAGCATTATGAATGCATGAAATCTAGATCCGGATCATTGATGTGGATATATATCTTACTGAATGTGCTTTATATAATGAGATTATATATGACTGAACCGATGTGAATTAATATCTTTATCAACATGTCATTTTATCATAAAGATTTAATACACATAAATTTGATGGTCATATATAGATTAGTCTGAATCCTCAGTATTCATGAACTTTTATGCATGTCTAGTGGATCTTTTGATTCACTCGTTAAGGCAAGTGACTTTTGTTTTGGAGATTCAGTGGTATGGATGGATGGAAACATCATCATACATGAATTGAAATTCAAACTTTCCTAACGGATCGTATATTGCTTCCCTTAAGTGATAATTAGAAGGGTAAAATGGTAATTTTTACCAGTTCTAATTTATGAACCAATAATTTGAGGACAGAACTATGTGAAATGATTATATCAATGAACTATATGAGAATACTCTGTAAATACAATCTGTAATATCTAAGAGTGCAATTTCTTATTTATAGTGGAGTAATAATGAAATTAATAAATAAGATTATCTAATTAAAGAGTTTAATTAATAATCTAGTTTATTGAAACTTAGGATTATAGGTTCATGGTCCCCAAGTCACCTCTATACTACGTAGTTTAGAGTATGATTATTTCAGGACATGAGAAAAGGACTTACTTGCAAAGGAATTAAAAAATATTTAATACGTAATAATTGTCACGTGTCAATCACTGATTGGGTATCAAAGATTGACATGGACTACTATAGTACCACGTGGCACTACAGCAGTAGGTGTGCAACACTATTGTGCCACATGGCATTACAGTTGTGTACAATAGCACTGAGTCCCACTGCTATTGATAATTTTAATATTAAATATAATTTCAATTATCTCAAAATATCTGATACGCCATTATAAAAAAATATAGATATTATTCTGATGGCCTACTATAATGAATTAGTTCAATCGATCAATAGAATCACAGAAATAGTTCATCAGTCCAGAGTTGAGAAAAGAACATAATTTTCAAGGAGTGATTTTTCTATGATTAAGAGTTAATCAAATCTCTAAATGAATCATTGTCACGTTCTTTTAGAAAATCATCTCACAAAAGTCTTTCTTAATAAAATCTCTAGATCTCATGTGTTGAGTACATCTAGAGATAGAAAAGTGTCTTCATTATATTTTACGTGCCCACATAAATTGAAATGATTGATTTGGAAGATCTTGGTGTGAATCTTAGGGTCTGCTGATCGTTGAAATGATTTCGTGGGAACGGAGAATCGATTGCTTTCGTGAGGACGCTTGATTTAGACTATAAAAGGTATATGATTCATAACCTTGTACGTTATTAATTTAATATATAAATATATAATGGATCATGACTGATTGAAAAAAGTTTTCAATAAAAAGTTTTTTACGTCATCGTAGCGTTGCATGATTTTATTTTATTAAAAGATTTGATTTTTATTAAAAAAATTAATTTTTAAAATGGCCACGCGTCACATGCTTTTGTCGCGCATGCGCCACGATGACCAACATGTATGGGCCCTAGCCTCTTCGTATCTCCAACCTCATGTCGCGAACGTCCGAGCTTCTGTGAGGGAGTGATTAGAGATGTTACGGCGATCTGGGACTTGCTTGACGTGTTGTTTGGTGGTTTTCACAGTTGTTACAGCTTTGGCTGTGTGTGGCCCAGCTCTGTATTGGCGATTCAAAAAGGGAATTAGATTGGGAGATTCCAAAGCTTCGTGCCCGCCTTGCATTTGTGATTTCCCTCCTCGTTTGTCCCTTCTAAAGATTGCTCCTGGTAATAATTCTCTCTTTTTCTTTCTGAGCTAGTTTTCATGTTCCCGTTCTCAAGCTTATGTAAATTATTGTTGTTTTTTCCACTTTTTATCGAATGAGTAAGATTAAAATGGTACCCATTTGATCGAATCGAGGTTCGATCAGTTTTTGTTACTATTTATAACTTCAAGCTATTTTTTATTCATCATAATGGCTCTGAAATGGAACCCAACTTGGATTTCGACTTGTACTTCTGTCATTCATCATATTTTTATTAATAATTGAGATGTTGATATTTCTTACAGAGGTTATCGATGAATTCATGCTCTGCATAGAAAATTGATATCATAACAGTTGGAATAAACAAAAATTTAGTTTGGATTTTGTGATTCTGTTTTATCATTTAAATCTAGAATCGACTATTATTTAAACTTCTGGATTTTTATTTTTGTTTTTTGACATGTTAGAGGGGAAAGTCAGCTTAACTTTTAGATGTCATCTTCTGTTCGTAGTTTTAGTCTTTGATAACTACACTCGGAATTTCATCTAGTTTGATAGCATTTTCACAGTTATCAGAAATGAAGAATCCAATCATGATTTATATATGTTATTCATATTACTGTGAATGCGATACTGAACACTTGTTTGATTGACTGTGTTCATGAAAAATTTGCTGTTCATGTCGGAAAAAACTGTTCCGGCGGCGGTGGTCGGTGATGTAGGGAAGGCGATAGGAGAGTTATGTTGTCAGTGGCAACCGCTGTTTATTAAATATTCATAGGGTTATTACTTTAATTAGTAATTAATTTGAAATTAATTAATTAGTTAAAATGGAAACACATAATCCTAAAATAGTGAGTGAGAGAAGGTTGACATGTTAATGTAACCTACGGTCTCCATTATTAGTACAACACCATGAGGTATAGTGAGGGCTTCTAGATGACTTTGTTTTCATCCCCCTAAGGAAGGTTTCGAGCTGTACCAATACCAACGTTGGACTTCTTATGAAGATAGGAGGAAGTGATGTAGTTTAGTTTTGACTGACTCTAAGGTGACATATTCTAAATCAAGTCATGAAATATAAAAGAATGGACTATACTCACAAAGTCACAATTAAGCTTTTATGTAGATAGTTGTGACTTGCCCAAACAAGCGATATCTTATTGTTAAAAGAGAAAATATGAGATATTTAAGTTTTAATGAATAAGGATGAGAATGTCTCATAGATAGTCTGACGTTAATCTGACTGACTCTAAGGTAGCACATTAATCATTTGGTTGTATTATCGTGATTAGTAAATGCTAAATTTTATGTGTTTATTATGTTGCATTCATGCATCACGTTTACTTTTTGAATTTTATATATTTATCAATTATATTGAATCTTGTATGTGTTAAATTTCACTTATCATTATTATGTCTACCACGGGCAACCTTGTTACTGCTTTTGTCACTCTCGAGAAATTGAATGGTGATAATTTCGTACGTTGGAAATCAAATATGAACTTAATGTTAATTTGTGAGAACCATAAGTTCGTTCTTACTCAGGAATGTCCTGAGGAGCCCCCTGCTAATTTCTTTAAGAATGTTAGGGATGCTTGGATCATATCAAACAATAAGGGAAAGTGCTACATGCTTTGAGCATGAACGATGTTCTGAGAACCAAGCACAAAAGCATAGAGACTGCCTATATGATTATGGAATCTTTACACGCGATGTTTGGGCAGCAGTCTGATCAAAGTCGTCATGAGACCACTAGGAGCTATATGACAACTAAGATGAGAAATGATACTTCTGTGTGTGAGAATATATTTTGAACATGATCAACATAATGCACGAGGCAGAAGTACATAGGCCGACCATTGATGAGCAGACTCAAGTTAGCATTATACATGAGTCACTCACACCAGCTTTTTGTGCGTTCATGACCAACTAGGTTATGAAGAAGTTGTAATTCAATATGACCCAATTGTTATATGAACTATAGACTTTTGAGTCACTCAACTTGAGAATGATCAAAGAGGGCGAGACAAATGTTGTCAAGCAAAATCCTTCTTCCACTATTAAAGTAAAAAGTGGAAGAAGATCAATGGAAAGGGAAAAAGTAAGAATAAGAAAGGGAAGAAATCCAGGACATCACCAAAAGCCAAGAAGAATAAGAAAGAAAACAAGCCAATAGGAAAATGTTTCCACTGTGGGGTTAAAGGTCATTGGAAGACAAATTGTAACAAGTATCTCTCCGAGCTGAAAAAGAAATGTAAATATGATTTACTTGTTCTTGAAGTTTGCTTAGTGAAATATGATTTCTCGTCCTAGATACTTGATTCAAGAGCCATTAACCATGTATGTTCTTTGCAGATGCCTGATTCGTCAAGAGAGCAGGCTGAAGGCGATGTCGTTTAGAGAGTTGGCAGTGGTGCGCTCGTGTCAGCTTAAGTATTAGAGACAATTTGTTTATTTTTTGGATATAATTATTTGGTTTTGAAAGATGTTTATTATATTCCTAGATTTCTGAGAAATTTTATTTCTCTTTAATTTTTGGAAGAACAATTTTTCTTTTATTAATAAAGAGTTTATTATTTCTAAGAATGAATTCAATATTTTTCATGCAAAAGAAATAAATGAACTATATATGCTGAACGCGTGTTAAATAATTATGAATTATTAGTAACAAATGACAAAGAGTTTCTCAAGATGATGATATATATCTTTGGCATCTTTGGTTGGGACGTATTAATTTAGATATGTTAAATAGGTTAACAAAGCATGGTGCTTTGAGAGAACTAAAAGTTAGAACTCTTCATGTTTATGAATCATGTCTAGAAGGTAAAATGGCCAAGAGACCTTTCATATGAAAGGGCCAAAGAGCCAATGAACCACTTGAACTAGTATATAGTGATTTCTGTGGACCGATCAATGTACAAGCTAGATGTGGGTATGAGTATTTCACCACTTTTATTGATGAATACTCAAGATATTGTTATACTTACCAAATGCAAAGAAAGTGTGAAACTTTCAGAAAGTTTAAATATTTCAAAGCTGATGCTAAAAAGTAATTAGGTAAATCATTAAAAACCCTCTGATCTGATCGAAGTAGTGAATACTTGGATTTAAAATTGAAAGATTATTTGTTGGAGTGTGGAATCATATCCCAACTTACAGCACATGGAACACCACAACAAAATGGTGTTGCAGAGAGAAGAAATCGAACCTTAATGGATATGGTTAGGTCGATGTTAAGCTACTTATCACTGTCACTTACATTTTGGGGATATGCACTACACACGACAACTTACATTTTGAATGTAGTGCCATCTAAGTCTGTAAGCAAGACGCTTTTAGAGTTGTGGAATGTCTCCAAACCTAGTTTGCGTCATTTCCGTGTATAGGGGTGTCCAACTCATGTTCTTAGACTCAAGACTGAAAAGTTAGACTCAAGGTCTGACGTATGCATATCCGTAAGCTATGCTCCAGAGACTAGAGGTGGGTACTTTTATAGTCACAGGGATCAAAATGTGTTATTTCGACAAATGCAACCTTCGTTGAGTATGACTATATGAAAAACTACAAACCTCATAGCAAAGTAAGTCTCCAGGAATTTGCAGCTGATGAGATCAGACCACCTTCAATTTCTACTAATAAATGACAAATTAGAGAAACCACATTTCCTACAAAGGAAACCCTAGTGCAACGTCATAGTGGAAGGGTTGTGAAAAAACTAGTTCGCTACAAACTTGAAGCACATGTCATAGTGTCAGACACTGATAAAGATGATACATTATCTTATGACTGATCCTAAAAAGGAGAAATGGAAGGAAGCCATGAACCAGAAAATGGAATCTAAGTATTCAATTTATGTCTGTAAACTTGTAGATCCACCTAAAGATGTTAGGCCTATTGGATGTAAATGGATCTTCAAGAAGAAAAGAGGCGCATATGAGAAAGTAGAGACTTTCTAGGCATGATTAGTAGTCAAGGGCTATACACAAAGGGATGCAGTCGATGATGAAGAGACATTCTCCCCTATGGCCATGCTGAAATCCATTCGCATTCTTTTGCCCATAGCTGCTAGTTTTGACTATATGATATGAAAAACATGTCAAGACAACTTTCTTGAATGAATCTATTAAAGAAAACATCTATATGATTCAAGCAGAAGGGTTCATAAAAAAAGGGCAAGATCGGAAAGTATACAAGTTGCTTAAATCCATTTATGGATTAATGCAAGCGTCTAGAACTTAGAATTTTACCTTTGATGAGATTATAAAATCTTATGGCTTCGAGCAAAATGTTGACGAAGCCTATGTTTATAAACACATCAAAGATAAGATAGTGATTTTCTTAGTTCTTTACATTGATGATATTCTATTCATTGGGAATGATGTAGAAACTCTGTCAAAAGTAAAGAAATGGTTGCCTGAGAAATTTCAAATGAAAGATTTGGGAGAAGTGAGCTATGTTCTGGGCATCGAAATCATAAACATTATAAAGAACAAGCTCTTGGCTCTTTCTCAGAAATCTTATATTTATAAGGTGTTGGAGAGATTCTCTATGGATAATTTCAAGAAAGGTCAACTACCGACCTGGCATGGAATTGTCCTCTCCAAGGAACAATGTTCTAAGACACCTCATAAGGAAGAAGATATGAGAAAGGTTGTGTATGCTTCATCAGTGGGAAGTCTCAGGTATGCGACATTGTGTACCAGATCAGATATCTGTTATGCAGCGGGAATGGTCAGCCGCTATCAATCGAATCTAGGTTTTAAACATTGGATTGCAGTAAAGCACATTCTCAAGTATCTTAGGAGAACAAGAAACTATATGCTTGTTTATTCAAATGGAGACTTGAACCCCACTGGATATACTGATTCTAATTTTTAATCAGACAAAGACAGTCGGAAGTCAACAACTGGATCAGTATTCACCCTAGGTAGAGGAGTTGTAGTCTGGAGAAGTATTACACAATCCATCATTACAGATTCCACTATGCAAGGTGAATATATAACGGCTTGTGAAGCTGCAAAAGAAGCGGTATGGCTCATAAAGTTCTATACTGACCTGGAAGTAGTTCCAGATACGGATAAGCCACTGATCGTGTACCGTGAGGCGGTAGCGAATTCAAAGAAACTGAGGAGTCAAAAGAGGGGCAAGCACGTAGAGAGGAAATATCATCTTGTGATAGAGATCGTGCATCAAAGGGATGTGATCGCTATGAAGATATTGTCAGAACAAAACCTGACTGGTCCTTTTACAAAGACACTTCCTGCTAAGTCATTTGAGGGTCACATGTGAAACATGAGATTGAGAGAAATGTCACAGTTGCTTTAGGTAAAGTGGGAGATTGTTGGGGGTTATGCCTTCAAAGCATGTGTATTGACATTTTGATATGAAATTTAATAAGGATTGCATTTTTCTTATAAGTGTTCTTTTAAATTACTTTTGAATAATTTATATAAATACCTAAAAATTTCATATTTATTAATGAGACTATGATATTGTATTAGTACGAGAGGATTAAGATCATAAATAATTAATAAAATTGTCAGCAACATATTAAAGTATGAAATATTTAGTGAATAATTGCTAGTACGATTCACTAAGCATTATGAATGCATGTGATCCAGATCTAGATCATTGATGTAGATAGACATCTTAGTGAATGTGCTTTATATAATGAGATTATATATGAATAGTCCGATGTGAATTAATATATCTATCACCATGTCATTTATCATTAAAATTTAATACACATTAATTCGATGGTCATATGTAGATCAGTCTAAATCCTGAGTAGTCAAAAACTTTTATACATGTCTACTAGATCTTTTGATTCACTCGTTAATATTTTTTTTTGAAAAATAGGCTAGTGACTTTTATTTTAGAGTTTCAGTAATATGAATGGCTGGAAACATGATTTTACAAGATTTAGAATTCAAGCTTTCTTAATGGATCGTATATTGGTTCACTTAAGTGTTAATTCTGAAACTAAATTATTATTGAGCTCAAATTTATAATAAGATTATAAATTAGCCATTCACCAGTGGATTAATGGTATCAATAATCTGAGAATATAACTACGTGAAATGATTACATCAGTGGACTACATGAGAATACTCTGTAGAAACAATATGTAATCTCTAAGAGTGCAATTCCTTATCTATAGTGGAGTAATATTGAAATTAATAAATAAGATTATTTAATTAAAGAGTTTAATTAATAATCTGATTTATTGGAGCATAGGATTATAAGTCCATGGTCTCCAATCACCTATGTACTACGCAGTCTAGGGTGTGAATATTTTAGGACATAAAAAAGGATTTACTTGCAAAAGAATTTTTATTTTGGCACAAGTACATAATTATGAGATAATTATATGTGATTAATTAATTAAAAATTAATTAATTAAATTATATATAAAAATATAATTTTTAGAATTAATATATGTATATATAAATAATCATCGATTTATTTAATTATCGATAAGTTAGACAAAATATCTAATTTATGAAATTAGATAATTAAATTATTATTAGATAATAATTTGGATTAACTAAATCTGTTATTTATAAAATAACAAATAATTTAGTTGATAAGAATAATTAGATATGTTAATTTTGAATTAACAAATATCTAGATATTTAATTTGATTAACATAAATATTTAATATGCAGTAATTGCAAGGTGTCAATCGCTGATTGGTTATCAGATGGACTACTGTAGCGGGTGTGCAACACTGTAGTATCATGTGACACTGTAGTTATGCACAATAGCAGTTGGTCCCATTACTGTTGATAATTTTATATTTAAATATTATTTCAATTATCCCAAAATATCTGATACATCATTATCAAGAAAAATATATAGATATTATTTTGATGACCTAAGATAATAAATTAGTTCAATCAATAAGTTGAATCACAAAATTAGTTTATCGATCAAGAGTGGAGAAAATAACACAAATCGCAAAGAGTGATTTTTCTATGATTAAGAGTTATTCAAATCTCTAAAAAAAATCATAGTCACGTTCTTTTAGAGAATCATTTCACAAAAGTCATTCTTAGTAAAATCTCTAGATCTCATGTGTTGAGTACATTTAGAGACATAAAGTGTATTCGTTATATTTTACGTGCCCACACACGCCCTAGTGCGTTGAGAATTGACTTGGAAGATCTTGATGTGAATCTCAGAGTTTGCTGATCGTTGGAATGATGTGGTGGGAACGCAGAATCGATTGGTTTCATGAGGACGCTAGATTTAGACTACATGAGATATATGATTCTCAACCTTGCATGCTATTAATTTAATATATAAATATATAATTGATCATAAGTGTATAAAAATAGTTTTCAATAAAAAGTTTTTTTGTTATCGTAACGTTGCACGATATTGTTTTAATAAATGATTCAATTTTTATTAAAAATTTAATTTTTAAAGTGGCCACGCGCTACACGCTTTAGCAGCGCACGCGCCGCGACGACCAACTTTTCCAACCCTTGCTAGATCCTTAATCATGTGCACAAGCTAAGGTGCTCGGTAGACGTCACCTTGTCGATATCTAGCCAGGCTTTTCCTGCTCTGTCTAGATCCTTAATCATGTCTGCGAGTTGAGGTGCTCGGCAGACATCACATTGTCGATATCTAGTCAAGCTTTTCCTACCCTAACTAGATCCTTATTCACGTCTGCGAGCTAAGGTGATCGGCAGACGTCACAGTGTCGATATCTAGCTAAGTTTTTCCTGCCATGGTTAGATCCTTAATCATGTCTACGAACTGAGATGCTCGGAAGATGTCACTTTTTCGATATCTAGCCAAGCTTTCCTGCCCTGGCTAGATCCCTAATCCCGTCTATGAGCTGATGTCCTCGGAAGACATCATTTGTTGATATCTAGCTAGGCTTTTCCTGCCATGGCTAGATCCTTAATCCCATGATTACGAACTGAGGTGCTCGATAGACGTCACATTGTCAATATCTAGGAAAGCTTTTCCTGTGCTAGCTAGATCTTTAACCTCATCTGCGAGCGGAGGTGCTCGACAGACGTTACCTTATCGATATCTAGCTAGGCTTTTCCTGCCCTGGTTAGATCCTTAATCACATCTGTGAAGTGCGATGCTCGACAGATGTCACCTTATCTATATCTAGCCAGGCTTTTCCTGCTTTATCTAGATCCTTAATCATGTCTACGAGCTAAGGTGAACTGCATGGATCAACTTGTCAATATCTAGCGAGGTTTTTCATGTCATACCTAGATCTTTAATAACATTTGCGAGCTGAGTAGACATCACCTTGTCGATATATAGTCGGGCTTTTCCTACAATGGCTAGACCCTCAATCACGTCTTTGAACTGAAGCTTGACAGACTTCACATTTTTTATATCTTGCCAGGCTTTTCCTGCTATAGGTAGATCTTTAATCACGTCTGCAAGCTGAGATACTTGGGAGGCATCACCTTTTTTATATCTTGCCTGGATTTAGTTTCTCTGACTATATCTTTCATCCCGTCTACGAGCTGAGGTGCTCGGCAGACATCACCTTATCGATATCTAGCCAGGCTTTCCTGGCTTAGCTAGATCCTTAATCTTGTCTGCGAGTTGAGATTCTCGACAGGCATCACCTTGTCGATATCTAGCTAGGCTTTTCCTGCTCTGGCTAGATCCTTAATTCCGTCTACGAGCATGAGCGCTCGACAGACATCACCTTGTCGAATATTGACTGGTGAGTTAGAGGGCCTCACTAGTACTCACTTTTAATCCCAATTGGTTGACTAGAGCGCCTTTATCAGTCTTCACTCTGTGTAATCCCGCGGCTAGAGCGACATTACCAATCATTACTTTTTGTTTAATCACGACTGGCTGGCTAGAGCATCTTTACCAGTCATTACTTTTTGTTTAATCCATAATAGTCGGCTAGAGCACATTTATCACTTATCACTTTTTGTTTAATCCTGATTGGTTAGCTAAAGTGCCTTTACCAGTCCTTAGTTTTTGTTTAATTCGGACTAGTCAGCTAGAGCGCCTTTACCAATCATCAATTTTCATTTACTCTCGACTGGTCAGCTAAAGCGCCTTTACCAGTCATCACTTTTTGTTTAATCTTGACTGGTCGACTAGACCGCCTTTTTATAGTCATGACTTTCGGTTTAATCCCGACTGGTTGGCTAGAACGCCTTTACCAGTCATCACTTTTTGTGTAATCTCGATTGGTTGGCTAGGGCACATTTTACCATAATTGCCTTTTATTTTTCTTCACTTGTTGTAGAAGAGTTGGTCCTTGGAGAATAAGATAGCTAGAAAAACTTTAGCGAGCATGACATGTTTCATTTCCTCAAAAAACTAGATTCATATATAAAGAATCTTATAGGAAGTTATCACTAAATAATGAAAGAAAGAGATATCTTATCTAGAAAATTGTTAACGAGCAAGTGGTTCTTCATTGCTCTTCACTTTTGTTGGAGCGCCCTTTTCTCCAAGCTTTATTATGGCCTTAGTGGTGAGGCACATTGAGTTTCACACCTTGTGCCTATGGTGGGACCCACGATCCCCACACTCCGCTCATGGGTAAGTATGGGCTAGTCCTGGTCTTTCTCTCTGACAATCTGGCGGGAGTATGACTAACCATTCTAGCCTTTCGAATTTTCTTTCGGGGTTGACCCTAAGGCAATATGCTAGTTATAGGCTCATCTATCCTTATAGTGTTGTCTACTTCATCTGGGAATGCCAACGGGGAGGGAAAGGCTACGACAATGTGCCCACATTGTGAAGAGCCTAGTTCTCTTATAGGCTAGTGTAAAAAATCTTGACCATCCCCATATGTTTACCGGGGTTGCCCCAACCAGAATCTCACTAGGGAGAACCTAACCTTCTAAGGTCAGGCTCTAGTGTAGCCTCGTCTTCCTTGGGGGCGATTGTTTTCATGCAAGAAATCGTCATGACTTGGGCAGTGGTCGGTACGCCTTTCCTCCTTCTCTGAATTGTATTAGAGGTTATGGCCACCATATCTTCCTTCCTTCATTGGGTTGTCATAAGGATAGTGGTAAGTGCCATTCTCGATAGAAGGGTGGGGATGACTTTACAATCATTTTCTCATGACAGGCTAGCTATTGTTACCGAATATCTCATGCGTGAAGTGGCGCGTAATTGCTCCTCCACATGTGGATCCTTTCTGCTTGAAGTCTGCACAACACAAATGAAAAACTCTAAAGACGAAGAGAACCGGGGGTGATTTTCTCATCGAATAGTCTCTGATGCCTAAGTTAGTATTTTGGAGTAGTTTTGGTAGAGTTTTTCTTTGGAGAGAGATGCGTACTTATTGAGCGAGTGGGATGTGATCTTGACAGAAAATGATAAACATATAATGTTCACATGACTCTTCGGAGGCTATCCTAGCACTTAGTCACGACGAGGGGACCTACTAGATACTATTTACAGTGGGCGATGATAACATTGCACTCCCGAGCTATTTTTGTTGAACCTTAGCCTTACCCCCACTTTTTCCTAAGCTCGGATCTGTGTTGCTCGAGATCCATAGTGTCTGACCAGATGAGGTCGGCTTTCTTCCTTTGGAAGTTCCTGAATGACAAGTTCCTCAAGTTGAGGTCCGACACGCGTCGCCGCGTCGTTGGTGGTTAGGAAAATACCAATAACAACTACCTCCATTTTTCTCATTCATGTTCAATATTTTATTGAAATCTCCCGCCATGAGCCATGGACAATTAGAACCTAGATTACTACATACTAACTAATCAAAATGACGCCATTTGATATTATCATCCCCCATCCCTATGTCAATATACAAATGTAAATATTCCTAATTCCATAATAGGCATATCAATTACATTAAAGGTATTAGTAATACTACTTACAATAATAGAATTACTCCAGCATACAATCATACCTCCTGATCAGCCCACATAATCCTCTTTGTGCCATATATCAAACTTGCATTTTCTTGCAAATCTTTCAGCCCTACCATATCTATCCTTGGACTCCAATAGACATATAAAAAGGGCTTTATGAAGGATTAAGGTATCCTTCAATGCTTGAACTATCAAGGTATTGCACAACCCTTTACACTTCCAAACAATGATTTTCATGGCTCCTCAGATGGCTTGTCAGGGCAAGCCATATCTACTCCATCTTCTGTACCATTTTTTAGAACACTTTCTTTATTAGAATAGCCAACCCTACAAAGATATCATGTAGCTTACCCAAAGGAATATCCTCCTCATCTACCCTAGATCTCTTAGTTGAGAAACCTTCTGGATTTGTGCATCCTTTAGTTTTATTGACTAGCTTGCCTTTAGTACTCTATCATAAAAGTTAAGTTGTTCTACAAGAGGCTCCATCTTGCCCTTAACACCATACTCCTTACAACCATCCACTCTACCCATCTCTGATGCGTTTAAATTCTTAAAACAATCAAGAGCCCTAACATGAGAATTACTAGCCCCCATATCGGTTTGTATATTTTGAACAAAACTACGTATTTTTTAATTTGCCTCCGCTTTGAACCAATCTATAAGCAAATACTTACCACTCTTATAGGTATGACTACAAAATCTAGTATCATGACAAATACTTCCACGTTGGAAACAAAATTGGGTCAATCTTTCGTATCTAAATTCCACCCAAATGGGACTCTTGCACTTTCTTTTAACCCATATTCGAGCTTTTAAGGGGTTTTCAATTCTATATATTACTTTAACCATTACAGATCTAGCAACAACCCCTCTCAAAGTATATTCATCAATATTAATTACATTACCAACCTGTGATGCAAGCTTTCTTACCACTGGTTCAGTAATCCATTCAGGAGGCAGGTCTTGAAGTTGCATCCAAAGAGGGCAACAATCTTGAAGTTGCATCCAAAAGAGTTGAATCCGTTCAGATTCATACTCTTTTATAATTAGCGGATTTTCGTTGAAAATTTAGGATTTTTCTGAGAACGAGAGAGAAGAAAGTTTAGAGAATGATGATTATTTCAAGGCATAATGAATTTTTATCATTTGAATTAATATTATCACGTGTATGCCTAAATTTAATTAACACAAACGCCCACTAAACTTGTGGTCAAATTTCAGTCAAGCTCCAGACTTTTTAAAAATAACATAATGTTGAAAAAAATTATGACCAAACAAATTTTACTATTTTGTGGTCCTTACACTAATTTTTTCACTAATTTAGATTGTAATGTAATTATCATTATTTGACGGGTTAGATTGTATATATTAATTATGTGATCTGATTGGATATATAATAATCATCGCTGGATTGTGGTTTATAACTTGTTGTATTTAATCTCAACCACTAGTATCAAATTCTCTATGATGAGAAGAATTAATTCAGGTATGTAAACAAAAAAAAAGCCATCCCGCTAAGCTAGGATATATCTATCTATCTGTAATATCGTCTCATCATCTTCTTCATTGGCATCAGAGGGGTAGAGCTATCCAGGATTTTCTACAAGAGAAGCTAAAGTATGTGAACCAATCTGCAGAGAAGTTGAAGGTATTCTATTATGAACATTTTATTAGGTACTTGCAATCTAATTCAAATTAATTTTTGTGATGTGAGATTCCCTATTGATTTATCCCATTAATTAGTATCAAATCTAGGTTTAGGGTTTCTGATAAAAATTTACACAGTTTCTATCAATTTGTTTTTCCAATCGAAATTGTCATGCCTCAAAGTTAAATAGGCAATTGAATTAATTTTAGTGGGCAATGGAAATTGAATTTTTTATGTTTTAAAATTCCTTGGCAATATATTGTCGAGGGAAATCTTCAAGACTAACTCCTTTTTTTAAATTAGACTGCAATTTTCAATCAGAACTGAAACTGCTTACTTCTCATTTTAATAAGTTAGCGTCGTAATCATGATCTAATCTACGCTCTCATGAATATACATTAAATTTTAATATTTTATCATGCATTTTTTAAGGTTCATGATTTTGCAATTAGGTAAACAAAAGCTTGGGTGATTTTACAACTTGTTACTTAAATAAAAAAATAGTATATTATGTGAATTGAAGATAGTCGACAATGAGATCATGGGTATTGGGAAATATATAAATGTTTAAGTTATACGATTTGTAATCCTTGATCAGATTTGGACTTTAACCTTGTAGACAATTCTAGATATTTACACTCAGTTGCATCTAGGCAAGTTGAAACACCATTAGGCAGATCATGATATAATGTCATCTTTGAAAAAACATATTCATGGTTTGTTCATATGCTATGTAGTATAAGGTATAACAATTTCAGTATATAACAATTGACATGTATTAATTTTTGTTAATTTGAAAACTACATGCATATAAAACATGTTCAAGGTTGCTATGATGATGATGGTTATGTTTTAGTTTCCAATGCAATTCAAATACAAACTATTTTTGAATGAGGAACAAACGCAAACGAAAGGTACAATGCAGTTATGTTTTCCCTCGAGGTTTAGAAAAAATGGTAAAGAAACTGTTTCAAATGGAGAACTAAAGTGAAATGATGTCTGCCCAAAGATAACACAATCATAGAGGTTATTATTTTTTGGAATGTTAAAACATAACTTTTTTTAATGTCTCGTACTACATTCACCCACATTATGATCTTGTTTACCAATCAATAAAGGGAAAGAGGGGAAATGATATGATTACTGATTTTGCTCAATACTTTGTTTACCAAAATCAGTAAAGGTAAAAGAGTGGTAGGTCTCACTCCAAATCAGTAATCTCATTACTGATTTTTGGGTTAAACTATTACCCTTTCATAGATAGTAATAATATTTACCCTTTACCTTCTTTGATGTGGGGCTCACTTATCCTTACCACTCCATCATGATGAAATATTTAAAGTATCGATGTGATAATACCCTCTATCTCTTTCGTATATATTATGGAATATTTAAAGTATCGATTTGATACATATATTTTCATGATAATACAATATTATATTATAGAATTTACTTTAAATAATTAAATTAAATTATTTATAAATTAAAAATTAAACATAAGTTTGTAATAAAGTAAATAGGTTCATAGAAATATAAAAAAAAAACAAATCACAAAAGGTAAAAAAGTTCATCTTGAGCTAAACTGGTAATTTTACATGATTGATTCCAGTTGCCGATAGTTAGTAAACATATTAAAGAGATCTATAACTCATTTCTGATTCCGATTACAAACAGTTAATAAACACATCTAACGGAAATATTATTATTATTTCATTCTTTTTTTCTTCTTTTACCTTACCCTTTACCATTTTCATATCATTCATTACCTTTACCATTTAGTAAACATGCCGTAAGAGATGGTTATGCCTAAATGTGATCAATTTCTTGGTGTCGGATGAGTGAATAGAATATTTGAGGACGCTTGAGTTAAAATATATAGTTTTTTTTACTTAAGGTAGTGAATTACATGACTATAATTCAAGTACAATCAACTACGTTTATGTGCAATTTTATTACAATTGGGGTGGGGGGGGCGCATATTTAATCATGTCAAAAGGTGATTTTTATATTCACATTTACCTATTTTTCCAGGGTGGACAAATGTTTTAATAAATAAAGTAAAACACCATGGGTAGTTCAGCTTTAAACCTCAAACATGAATTTCAAATATTAATTAATAGAGTTGTGCTACCATTTGTATATCTACTTGATGTGTTATATGACATAACATGTATTCTAGTATTAACGCTTCCGCTTATTAGTAGACAACTCATAAAACTTAACCATTGTGGAACTTGTGGGGAACGAAAAACACATGGGCTAGAGTCCACCTCAAATTAAGATTTCAGGCAAGGCCCAATACTTCGGGTGGAACATAAAATCCCAGTGCAAAGGTTTTGGGCGATGGACCAACTTTATGAGGCTCAAGGTCACTAGGATGACCGAGGGCTTATTCATGACCAAGGAAACCATGATGTCGGAGGGCTCATCTATGAGCGAGGACACTATGATGTCTAAGTGCTCAACCACGACTGAGCTCACCATGATGATCAATGGCTCATCCCTATGATGTAGTAGAGATATGATCTCAACATCCCCAAGATAATCTCTAAGTTGTTTAAAGTGATATGATAACAACTGATAGAGATAACAATTGAGAGCACCTGATTTGAGGGATTATTCTTTAAAGTGTTCTCCTTCCTTCATTATAAATAGAGGGTGAGCCCTCATAAAAATGGTATGCATTCTCTAAGTCTTCGATAATATCTTCGATAATATCATACTAAAGACATTATACTAACTTGAGCGTCAGAGTATAATAGGCTGGGAACCACACTAGTGTTGAAATAATCCTTCATCGTTTCATTGTTTGGAAGATTAATAAGTTCATTGAGTGACGTGTGACAATTTGATTCGATGGTAGATTTTGAGCATCTACAGTTTGGTGCAGCCTGTAGGGAATGAAGATTTTCCTTGAAGTTTAGTTAAAAAAGAAAATTGAATTTGATATCGTGATGGTGAACACGAGAGCAAATCCGAGACAAAACGCCCACCATGAAGATATATCCTGTGGGAAATCTTCCCATAAATCCAATAGAAGCAACGGGAGGTCAGGACTAGATTCACATAACTTCAGTAAAAAATTTGGCGGGTCAAAAACCAGTTAATGGTACATGTCTGGCCGCCACTCTCCTTTTGGAGAAAGTGGAGAACCTTACCAAGGAAAGTGCCTACCTGAAGAGGGGAAGTTAAAACAAAGAGACGATCAATAGAAGAAGGGAACGCACGCCCCAACGTCAGGCAGCACGCGAACGTACTAGAGAAAAGAGGCGTAGCCATAGCCCAGCACTAGATCGCTCCGCTCAAGAAGGAAGGGGTCACAGTCAGACTGCACCTCGCATACCCAAGCCACGCGATGAACTCAAAGGGGACTCTCAGTACTCAAGCCATTCCCATCAGACCAACGAGATTCATGATGAAACTAAAAGCCAAAGATCAAGGCATCATGATGAGGAGCATGGATACAACCGGGACGCGGACAAGATTGCTTAGCAGGTCAAAGATTTTCATTTGAGAGTCACACACTGGACACAAAAGACAAAGAGAAGAGCAGAACCTCAGTCGCGGTAGTACGGGATCTGACATAGTCACCCTTGTGTGGGAATCACATCGATGACACCACCAAAAAGGTTCACCACTCTGAAATTTGAAATGTATGACGGTACTTCTGATCCTGCTGATCATGTCTTATTCTGTAAGCAAGTGATGTCAGGAGCATGCATTCTAAAGGACATGCTATGTCTACAGTTCACTTCGAGCCTGAAAGGAGCCGCTATCACATGGTTCAGGAGCCGAGAACACCCTGGTCCATACATTTATTTTCTCACCTAGCGACAATCTTCATATAATAATTTGAGAGTACTAAAAGAATGATTAAGGAGGCACACGACCTATTTACCATAGTCTAGAAGAAGGATGAACCCCTGAAAGAATACATCCAGAGGTTCAACAACAAGAAGATTGGAATCATCAAATGTGATGAAGGGCACAAACATGTTCAAATACCTACACTGAAAAAGACCTAAGACACTAATAGAATGTCTTAGTAAGGGCAACGAATTTTTCTTGTTAGATGATGATATGACAAAGAAGAAAGGAAAGAAGAGTACACATGAGAGCACCCCTCGTGCCAAAAGAGACGATAGAGATCGAAGGGAAATATCAGACCAAATAAGTGACAGAAAGTGGTTGTGGGAGAGGGTCAATGTCATAGATAGGTTGTGACTAAGAGTCATCCCATAATTCAACATTCTACCACTAACGGTGAGTCTGAAAGAGCTTGTTCACAAAATCGATGGTAAGATCCTCCTTTCTCAACCTCCAGTGTTGAAGACAAAGATGGAGAGGAGAAAGAATCAGAACCAATACTGTGATTTCCATAAGGACTATGGACATAACACAAATTATTGTTGGAAGCATAAACACGAGATCGAATCTCTGATGGAATGAGGCTTCTTGAAGGAATATCTATTGGAGCAAGCCAGCAAGAGGCCGAGGAACTACAAGAAATATGATATTGTATAAGAGGTAGAAAATCCTGTGAAAAATAATCTATAAGGTTCTCGCGGCACCTGTGACAGCCCTGCATATTAAAAGTCAGCATTTTTTTGCAAGGCGCAATGCCTCCTGTGAAGAATGTTATGGTCTCTGGCTTTTTACAGGGTTTTTTCACTCCTATAGAACATTGTTTAATAGGGTTTTTGGACCTCGGTTGAATGTATTCAACATGTATTTTTATACTTGTTAATTAACATCCACAAGTATTTTGTATCCTATAAAATGAGATACCATAAAGTTCAAAGTATTCATATTAAACACTTTCAAAAGGATAATTTTAAATAGTACAAAAGAACACCAATATAATAATTGACAACATTATATTTACTCATTTCAACAAAGTTTTATATTATTTATTTGATCTACTTACAAATAAATCTAACTTGAAAACTAACTAATTTATCATTATACTATACACGCAACTATTGTTCCAATAAATGAAAAATATAAAAAGATTTGCACAAAATCATGTTAGTTAATCTCAAAAATATAATTTTATTCTTCAAGCCCGAGAAGTCCTTAGAACAGTTCCAAAGAGTTGCAGATACCTACAAATAAGCAATCATCAACATCATATAATTATATACTTAGTACAGAGTACCATATATTTGTCAATGAATAAACAAGTAGAATACAATTCTCCATAATATTGATAAAAATGCGTAACAAGAAATAAAGCAAATGACCACATTCATAGTCAAAGATAAAAAAATAACTCACAGTTAGGAAAAAACAAAACACATATCAACTTTTTGAATAGATGTGAAATAAACATCTATAGAGATACAAAAACTAATACAAGGTATAAGTGAAATCTACCACAAAACTGATAAAGATCTTATGAAAATAGAGAAGAAAAAAATTGCAGTGGCGATGAAAAAAATTCTTATAAGAGAAATTTCAGAAACACACAACACTATATCAATAAAGCTAGTAACAATACCTTGTTACTAGCAACTGGAAGAAGTAAAACATGCCAAAGAAACTCTGCATTAGGAGCTAATTCTACAGTTGTTCTGCTGCTTCAAAACAACAGTTTTGAAGAGTTCCTGATACCTGCAAACAAGCAATCATCAGCAACATATAATTATATGCTTAATAAAGAGTACCATATATTTTTTAAAAAGTGGAGTAATATAGAGTAACATAATAAACATTATTTTGGCCTATTGTACATACCCCTTCTTTCTCAATGAACTACTAGAAACATTAGAAATGCTTAGTACCAACTTTTTCAAAGCAGTAAAGAGAGTCTTCTTGACTTATTTAGAAAGATAGCAAATAGAGAGCTTTAGTAGTTTATCGCGTTCAATAGTTGCTTCCCTGGCACTCCATGAAGACCAATAAGATGCACAAAGGATGGTATCAACAACCATTAACCATAAAAATACTTCGGCTGTGTCAACTGCTGGTTGGGGTAGAGAATACAGCTGAACAGACACTACAGAAAGTCTAAAAGAATTTTAAAATAAAAACAAAAATATTGAGGCAAGAGTTAAAATCAATCCAATTAGTATTTTAATTTTCTATAAAATTAGAAATTTGAAAAAAAAAATTAAAGATGAAATATCAAGTAGCATCTTCTCCAAGCTTGTACCAGAACTTGTAAAGTTCTGCTGGGTAAAGAGACAAGGTTTAGTGTAACTTCAAAAATGGTAGAAAATGGTTCATGTGAGAAATTTGTTGCATCTTGATTACTTCCCCTTCTTCACATAAACGTTTCTTATTCTTTCTTAAATTTTCGTCAGCCATAAGCTTTTGAGCTTGAAATGAAATTACAGTAAGAGTCAGATCAATATTTGTACAATACTAATTACTGCATTCTGTAAAACTTCCTGGTTCCAGTCTAAATTCAACAAAAAAAGATATATTGATTACCTTTCTGGTTATTTATTATCAGAATAGCTGAAGCACCAACAACTTCTGCATTATTTGCTTTGGTTGTTTAGTTTGCATTTTTTTCCTTTGAGACAATGGTAATGCTGAATCTAGCACCAACTCCGACAAATTCTCTTGCTTCTACACCGTCAAAACAAGTTTGAACTTTCACCTAAGTGATAAACACAAAGATAAATGATTAATTCATGCATGTAGAGAATAAGTCAAATTTAACTTTTCTTGTAGATCATATGATCTTTTAACTAAAAATTTAGTAAATTTCTATAGAATTATAGACAAATCAGATAGAAAAAGATACATAATTGAAAGAGAGGGAGGAAAAAAACTCAATCATCATCTTTAGTAGACAGTTTTACTCACGACAACTCAATGATTTAATAACTTCCCAAAAACTAGAGTACCAGACATAACATTTATCATAAATTCATCTAAATTTCACTAGAAAAAATATCACCACTTATAAAATGCAAAAAAAGCCTCCCAAAAAGTAAAGCAAGTTCCATAAATGATGACACATGGTAGGGAAAACTGCAGTTGAACTGAGGAAAAAAGATCTGAATAAATAAAAAACCTTTTTGGCACATGTGATTCTGTGACTTAATGGTAGAACAAAACCAAATTCAGAGTAGAATAATGAGAATCATATTTTACTAAAAAAATTGCAATTGACATTAATCCAAAGTTTTCTTGAGGATGTGCTATGAACTCTAAAATCTAAATTACACAAAAATTGAACCATCCAGCAACACCATTGACATAGCCAAACCAATCATAGCAGGAAATAGAATGCGAGTGAACCTAAGATAAAACCATACTCAAATTGAAAGAAAATGCTTGATTAAGCAAAACCCAATAGCTAAATCAAAGAGATAAGAAAATGGTCGACGTGAAAAGCATCACTATACGTACCAGAATGAAGTCATTCTCACAGCCAGGCTTCTTGGGAATTAAATCATCACCGTGAACGATATCTCTAGTTATAACAGGTCATGGATAACATACCAGTAAAATAATAAATTATAATGCAAGACCACTTAAGTAAAGCTTATGTGGAGGAAGCAACGAACGAGTCATCCAGATTCTATCATAAGTCTCTAGACCCTTCCAAATACAACTAAAATGCATGGAACCCTGACCTAAATCAGTAAGGATCCTATATTATAGAAGCTCAGTTCTAACAGAAAATTATAAAACATTAGAGAGTGACAAAGATCAATTCTAACAGGTGAAAGCAAGAAACACGAGTGAGAAAATGAGTGAAAATATTACTGTGACAAGCTCTGTTATTAGCAGAGGAGATAACCCAGCATCAATTAGCTCTTGATGTAAAGTCTGGGTAGTGAGATTGAACAAACCATCCCGTTTAAGCATCTTATCAACAGAAGTGAAGGACATGCAAAGACTTAAAAATTAGAAGTGAAGGAGACTAGAGAATCAAACCTAAAAATGAATGAAAACCCTAGTTCCCTCTGTCTTTGAACGAGAGAGTGAGAGAGAAGTTAATCAATGAGCTCTACTCTCTCTTCTTCGTCGAAGGTTAGGCCTAGGTCATTTGAGAGGGAGAAGATGTGAGGATCTTATATGTGCTTTAATCTGGAGAAGAATCGAGAGAGAGAGGGAGAAAGGCCAAATGTTCTAAAGACTTGAGATGAATCGATTTTCAGAGAGAAGCAACGATTTGAGATTCTCTGATATGAAAATGGAGAAGAATATCAAGCCATTATTGAGAGAGCTCGAGAATGAAATGTTAAGGGTCTCCAATTTTTGTTCAAAGTCTCGCGTCTATTTTGCCACCCATTTTTTTTTACTTTGAACATGAATAAATTTTATTTTATTCTTAAAATCTTTTGTTGTTTTTAGTTTTTAATAAGAGGAGAAGGTATATCTTGTATTTTAATCCTGTCAAATGTCATATATCTTAGAGTGAGGGGAGAGGTTAATGATAAACCCATTGAAGAAAATACTGATAGACGGGTCGTGCACATGATCCGTGGAGGAAAATCAAGTGGAGGAGCAAGTACCTCGACAAGAAAAGGGAACTTAAAAGCTGCCCATCTGCCAGTATTCTCATTGGCAAAAAATGATGAGCATTACCAGAAGATTGAGTTTATAGACGTGAATATGGTCAGAGTACATTACCCCCCGTGAAACAAAAATCATCAATCTGATGACAGCCTACAAGCCATTGTAGGAAGACCATGGGTACACGTGATGAAGGTAATCCCCTCATCCTTCCATCATAAGATCAAATTCCCAACTCCAGATGTTGTTACCTTACTAGCTTCAAGGAGAAGTCAGAATAATAGCAACTAAATGGATAGGGTTAGACCTCAGATGCACCACCCATTAAAGAAATGGTGGAGGTCTTGATTCATCCTTCAAACCCCAAGAGGGTCGTAAGCATAGGCTTGGACTTGAGAGATCTGCTGAGAAGTGAAATGTCTCTCTTTTGAGAGGAAATTACCATACTTTCGCTTGGAATATCTCAGATGGAATTGGCAGACTTTCCCTTGAAATTGAGCCATCAATGATCTCGCATAAGTTTGAGATGGACCCAGCTCATAAGCCAGTCAGACAGAAATAAGGTCATCAATGAGGAAGTGCAGAGGCTTTTGGATGCAGGATTTATCAGAGAGGTACATTATCCAGATTGGTTGGCCAATGTGGTGGTAGTCAAGGAGAAGAATGGAAAGTGGAAGGTCTTTATAGACTCACTTATCTTAATAAAGCATCTCCGAAAGACAACTTCCCTCTTCCAAAAATCGATCAGCTGGTGGACACAACAATAGGGCACGAGATGCTCAATCCCATAGATGTTTTCTCCAGATTTAATTAGATACTCATGCACCCCTTAGATAAAGAAAATACATCCTTTGTGATTGAGAGGGGGATTTATTGCTACAAAGTTATGCCGTTCGGACTGAAAAATGTAAGAGCTATCTATCAACATTTAGTTAATAAGATGTTCCTAGAGTACCTAGGGAAGATGATGAAAGTATACATTGATGATATGATGGAAACGTTTGTCCATGCGTAGGACGACATATCAAACCTAAGGCAAGAGTTTGAGGTACTTAATAATTTGATATGAAACTTAACCCTTCAAAATGCTCTTTTTGTGTGTCATCAGGGAGGTTTTTGGGGCATCTTGTCACAAGTCGTGGGATCGAGGCTAATCCTGATCAGATGAGTGCAATATTGGTAAGAGAGCATCCCTCAGACACGAAAATGGAACTTTATGTTGAGGTCTTAGCAAACGCACGCGGATGTTGAGCTGGGCTGATACTTAAGACACAAGATAAGAACGTAATTGATAGGGCGCTACGCTTTGGATTCAGGACCTCAAACAATGAGTCCGAGTATGAAGCTTTACTCGCGGGAATGAAGCTAGCCAAAGACGTGGGGGCAGATCGATTGAGGGTGTTCAACGACTCTCCGCTGATAGTTAATCAAGTGTACGACAATTTTCAAACTAAGGATACTAGGATGGGGGCATATTAGAGCAAGGTAATGGAATTGAAGATATTATTTAAGGAGTTCTCCATAGAGTAGCTACCTAGAATAGAGAATAGTCACTCAGACGCCCTGACAACTTTAGCCTTGGCCATTGACACATATATGAGGAGAATTATCTCGGCCAGGTTCCTTCCAGAGTTGGCTGTAGATCGATCAGTGGCTAGTGTCAACAACGTGGAACCTCATCCAAGGGTAGCTCAGACGATCCAACCTAGTTAGATGAACCCCCTCATTAGTTACATATCAGAGGGTACCCTTGGATGAGGGTATTTGAGATGCCCTTTATTCTTGAATGGAGTCTTATATAGAAGATCATACACGGCCGTATTTGAGATATCTCCATCCGATGGAAACTCAGTATGTGATGGAAAAATTACATGAAGGGCGATGTGGAAACCACTCAGGAGGGAGATCAATGAGTAGGAAAGCCCACAGGATGGGATACTTTTGGCCTAGTATGGATGTTGACGCAGCGGAGTATGTAGCTAAATGTGATAAGTCTCAGAGGTATGCATTGATACCAAAACGACCACCAAAAGAACTAACCCCCACAATCATTCCATGGCCATTCATATAATGGGTGATGGACATAATGGGCCTGATGCCACCTGCACCTGGTCAGAGAAGATTTCTACTCATAATCACTAATTATTTTTCCAAGTGGGTAGAAGTAGAATCTTTCACTAACATAAAATAAAAGAAGGTCAAGGGGTTTATCTGGAAAAACGTCATGTGTAGATTCATGATACCGAAGGTCATAATTGCATACAATGAATCACAGTTTTCATGAAGAATAATGAAGGCGTTTTACAAGGAGTTGGGTATTCAACTTCATTTTTCAACCCCTAGGAACCCGCAGGTGAATGAGCAAGCCGAAGCCTCTAACAAAACAATCTTGAACACATTTAAAAAGAGGCTCTGCCAAGCTAAGAGAAAATGGGTCGAAAGGCTCCTAGTCGTGTTATGGGCATATAAGACCACAAAGAGGGCTCCCACAAGAGAGACGCCTTTCTCTCTGGTCTACGGAGTTGAGGCCGTCATTCCAGTTGAGATTGGGATGCCCAATATTAGGGCAAATCTCACGGAAGTGGACAACAATGGAGGATCCATGAACCAAGCACTAGATTCCTTAGAGGAAAAAGGGAGTTAGCACTCATAAAACTTGAAGCGTATGCGCAGAAAGCATCCCAATACTTTAACAAATGTGTCAACATCCACAAATTCACAGTTGGGGACAATGTGCTCTGAAAATTTATATCAGAATATTCAAGAGCATGGAGTGGGTAAACTTTTCCCAAATTGGGAAAGTCCTTATATCATAGCAAGAATCATCAGACCAGGGACATATGTTTTCTAAGAAAAAGAAGGGAGAACGGTCAAAAGATTTGGAATGCGACTAGCTTAAGGATTTACAATCACTAAGTGTTTTTTTTAGTTTAATTTCTTTAGAAATTTATTTCAATGAGTTGTATTCACAACAAAGTTAAGTTTTAAGAAGTAT
The DNA here is from genome assembly GCA_003255025.1 of Datisca glomerata. Lineage (NCBI taxonomy): Eukaryota > Viridiplantae > Streptophyta > Magnoliopsida > Cucurbitales > Datiscaceae > Datisca > Datisca glomerata. The sequence continues at coordinate 293,767 of QANY01013766.1, read as the reverse complement.
TATTTAGATTATTTATCAAATGATGAATCTTGTTCTAAGGAAAATATAAAGCACGCCCGAGGTCGTTGAACCCTCGGATGGAAGACCTTACCCAAGGTCATAGCCAAATGAGGCCTCCTTATAACTTAAGATGATATAGAGAAACACCCTACATAAGGTAAAAAGGCCACGGTAATACTTCGTGGCACCCGAGATCATGGAACTCTTGGTTGAAAGACCTCAACCAAGGTGAGGGCCTAACAAGGCCTCCTTATCACTTAAGATGATCTGAAGAAATGTCCTTGCATGGGGCGAAAATACCATGATAATATATCATGGTGCCCAAGGTCATAGAATCCTCAGATGGAAGACCTTATCCAAAACTATGATTAAGATGATGCCTTATTATCACGCGAGATGATCTGGAGAAAAAAGATCTTGTATAGGGCGCCCGAGGTCATAGAACCCTCAGAAAGAAGACCTCATCCATGGCCACAGCCATATGAGGCCTCCTATTACTTAATATGATTGGAGAAGGACTTTGCATAGGATGAAAGGATCACGGTAATATTTCATGGCACTCGAGGACATTGAACCATCGGATGAAAGACCTCACCCAGTATCATGGCTTAGAGGCATCCTTATCACATAAGATAAACTAGAAAGAGACCCTACGTAGGGAAAAAAGACCTTACCCAAGGCAATGACCAAAAGAGGCATCCTTATCAATGAGATGATTTGGAAAAAGACCATGGCAATATTTCATAGCACCTGATGTCATAGAACCCTCGGATGAAAAGACCTCATCTAAGGCCATGGCATGATGAGGCGTCCTTATCACTAAAGATGATATGGAAAATGACCCTACCAAGGGTAAAAGGACCACCATAATATTTCGTAGCACACGAGGATATGGAACCTTCAGATAAAAGACCTCACCTGAAGCCACATCCAGATGAGGCTTTCTCAACACTTGGTATAATTTTACATAAGATCGTATGAATGTCCAAGAAAAGAACTCAATCAAGACCATGGGATACCATAACATTGGTATGCATCTTCAAGGGTCTGAAGGGGGATAAACCTAACTTTCACAATGTGCTGAAAAATACCTCAGCGCATACTCCAAAGTTTGTGCGTTCAAAATATGAATGTTGTTTTCAATTAGAAAAATATAAGTTATATTGTTGGCCAACATTCTCTAAGTCAAAAAGTAAATAAAATATAAAGACAAGTTAAAGGCCACATGTGGTCGAAAAAGAGTCTCACATGGCGTGGAATCACATATCAAGACCATAAAGAATCTGCACCAACAGGAGCCAAAGAACGCGTTTTATCAACCTCTTTTTCAGTAGATGGATCAATGGAGACCTCGAGCTCAATAACAGAACTAAGGGGATCTTTGGAACCAAGCCCACCCTCAACTATGGGTTCATCTTCGTACTCAACCACAATAGTCTCGTTTCCATCATCATCATATGGAGAAGAATACATCGGGCTCCAATCAATCTTGCCTTCTATGATTTATTTTTTTGGTGCCTCCCTACCAGCTATATATCTAACACTATAGGTATTCAGCACCTCGTCCTTCGTTGAAGCAAAACTCATTCTTCACGGTTGCGAGCTCATCTTCCACAGCCTTCAATAACTCCTGAAGTTTGTGTTGGGCAACTTCTGATGCTTCATATTAAGACTTCAACCCATCATGATCATGCCTCAATTTCCTTATGTTTCCCTCAAGGGCTTAGAAGTTAGCCTCAGATATGGCTGCCCTCTCCTTCAGACTTTTTTAAGATGACTAAAGGGGGGATATTTACTTCTTTGCCTCCTTCAACTCTTCGGTCTTGTGATCATACTTCATTTTCAACAAGCTGGCTCTCCTTGCTGCCATTGTAACTGCTTGAGGACATTGAGAGGAAAATGATAAAGTGTTAATAAGTATATTATCAACTTAGTAAATTTTAAGTAAAGAAAAAAGGGGACATACGGGGAGGGAGCTGACAACAGTCTCGTCAGATAATGCATCATCAAACTTATTGGCCATCAAATTCTGGTCCTAGGGAGTTAGGAGCCACTTAGCCACTAAGATGGTATTGGCGTCGTCAGTTTGCACGGAAGCATCACTAGGGAGAGAAAAAGAGCTAGGGTTGACTAAAGAATCTTCTCAATCTCTTCAATCAGCTCCTGAGGCCTTTTATCCAGATGAGGACAAGGAGGCAAAGAAGTAATGGTATCCCCAAGTGGAAGATCGGATGATGGTCCATTCGAGGATTGAGCAAGGGCGGGATCATTACAGATGCCACAACTAGCACGGATGTGTGATCAGATGCGGGGGAAAGAGTGATAAGCCTTATGTTTTTTATTCTTCCTTGTTTTCTTTTCCCTTCACTTCAGCTCTTTGAAAGAAAGTTTTGCAGTTGACATCATCAAATTAGTATTTCATTCTAATAAGGTCAATGAGTTGGAAAAGATTAGCTCAGGCTTAGTCCTTAATAAGCAATAAATGACAGACCTAAGAAAAACGAAGGGATGTAATGTGCCAGGAAAAAATATGGGGATACCTCTGGGATGTTCGACTGCGTACTCTCATAAACCCGCAGCTTTAAGATTCTTCTGCATAAAAATGTCGTCGATATGCCTATCTGGATCCACGTAGACATTCATACGCTTTACTCGTCGACTTATTGAAAGGAATGAGACCTCGAGATCCATGAGCTGCACAAATAAGATAACATGCATTAGTATACATTAAACTGACAATATCTTGAATGAGAAAATGCTTTATTCTACCTTGAATGCCCCAACTAGTTCTCACGTTTGTAGCATTGGTAGAGGCCTTATCTGAAGGACATTCCCACTCCCCTCGGATAAAGAAATAGTTTTCCTATCAATATTTATTGCTAGTTGGCTTATCGACAATTAATAAATTTCACGATTTAACATTCAAGTAATAGTGACCGGTAGTCCCATGCTAAAGCAAATAGTATAAACTCCTTAAGAGCTCAAGATTCACATCGACTTCGGTCTTATGTGCCAACACTAAGAGAAAAAGAAGGGTCCTCCAAGAGTTGGATAACAACTAAGCAGAAGCGAGGTTGTAAAATTTCAACACCATCCTTCTAAATTTTGGCAGATGGAGTTTAAGGCTAAACCTGTAGGGGAATTCATAAAAGCATTCCCAACCATGCGGTAGGGAAGAGTCGGGTCGTTAAGACTCACTTAGGAGCTTCATTTCTATGGACATGGGAAACCCATATTCTACTCGGTACATCTCCAAGTGAGGCTCAATTAGTGTAGAGGGAGGGAAAGTTGATGGTGTAGGCCCCACATATTGAACTGACCTCACCCGGTCATCTTCAATCTCATTACCCTAGGCCTCATACTCGGCGTCACCCTCAGCCTCACTTTTAAAACCCTCGGCCATACCCTCGGCCTTACTCTCGGTGATACCTTAGCCTCACCCTCGATCATACCCTCAGCCTCACTATCACTTTCGAGCCCTCTCATGACCTTGTCCTCATCAACGTCCCTAGTAACGACCAAATGATCGACTCTCACACGTATCCCCAGGGGTATAAAACCATCATCAAATACCCTCTCAACATCAAACGATGAGGATATGCTAGGATCAGATATGTTCGGTTTGTAGAAAACATAAATTCTTCAAAAAAATAACGCTAAGGTCGAATCAAAGGAGGAAATTATTTACCAGAAGCTCGCTGGAAATGAACAAAATAAATGAGGATGTATAAAAGTTATAAGGATGAAAGGAAGGGGAAGAGAATTAATCTTGAAGATTAAAGGAGAAACTTGTAGGCGAGAGGAAATCCTTCCCAAAATTGATGAGCAAACTCCAACACCATGAAATGTAAAAAGGATAGAGAGATTGAGAAATGATAAAAGAGATGAGTGATTTTAGGTGAAGGATTGAATGATATTTATAGACGAATGGAGATGAAATTTTGGAGAAGGGAGAGGGAAAACCTTGAATTCTAGATGAAAAAATGAGAGGGAAAAATTGGAGGGAAATTTTAAAAAATTGGTATTACAAATGGCAGAAAAATTGGATTTTTCCCAAAATACCACTTAATCCAAGAAGGGAAGCTCTTGGCTAGGGCCGACAAGGCCGAGTGTGCTGAGCGCTCGGCCAAGGTACACAAATTCAAGCGCTTAGCGCTCGATCAAACCTTTAAGGCAAGCACTGAGCATTCTGCCAAGCCTTTAAGGCCGAGCATAAGTTCTCGGCTAGGCCAAACAAGGTCGAGCACGCTGAGTGCTTGGCCAAGCCCAATAAGGTCGAGCCCGTTGAACGCCTGGGCAGACCCTCCAAGGCTGAGCCTAATGAGCGCTCGACCAGTTCCGCAAAGCAAAGTGCGCTCGGTCAGATCTAACATATCAACGTCCAAGCATTCAAGCTTCGCTAGACATTCAGCTTAGTTTGGCACTAAAGCACACTGGACACTCGGATACAAACGCATACACTTAATGAATCAAAGTATGATACAGATAAAAGACTCACAACCAGTGGCACTAGTTAGCTTGAAAATTGATATAAATCGCGTCACTTCCATGGACACTTTTTTTCCGATTCTAGCGTTGTGCTCTAGACTTAAGAAGTGGAGGCAAACTATGGGGAATAAAAACACATGGGCTAGAGCCTCAAATGAAGATTTTAGGCAAGGCTCAACATTTATCTTGTAATGGGTGGACCATAAAATCCCAACCCAAAGGCTTCAGGCGATGGACTAAGTTTATGAGGCACGTGGTCACTAGGATGACCGAGTGCTCATTCATGACCAATGACACCATGATGTCTGAGGGCTCATCCATGATCGAGGACACCATGATGTCCAAGGGTTCATCTATGACTAAGGTCACCATGATGACCGATGGCTCATCCCATGACGTGACAGAGATACGATCTCAACATCTCAAAGATAATCTCAAAGTTGTTTAAAGTGATGAGATAACAACTAAAAGAGATAACAATTGAGAGCACGTGATTTGAGGGATTATTCTCTAAAGTGTTTTCCTTCCTTCATTATAAATAGATGGTGACCCATCACAAAAATGATATGCATTATGTCATTCCACTAATTTGAGCGTCAGAGTGTATTAGGTTGTGCACGACACCGGCCTTCATCGTTTCATCGTTTTGCAGATTAGTGAGTTCATTGAGTTACACATGGAAATTCGATTCAATGATAGATTTTGAACATCTACAGAACTCAATTTAGATTTTGAAGTTAGAGGAGTCACATCTATTTAAGTTATTAGACTATGATTTGTTCTTCTAAAGAAAATGTATTTACGGTTGAGCTAAATTATGATAAATTTCATAACGAGAATGGGATAAGACCAATTTTATAGTTGTTATTAAGGTGCTTCTATTCGTAAGGTTATTCGTGAATTATTTAAGTTAAGAACACTACTACAACCTTCTAGGTTTGATTATGTCTCATTTTATTAGTAGCAAGAAGCAATTGAAGTTCATTACCTTTAAGAGCTTATGAAAGGTAATTATGATGGTGTTGGTTCAGTGAAGGACAACGAAAACATATAAAGGAAAGACTAGTGTGGGTTCACAACTTGTGTAATGACATGCATGGATAGAAAACTCCTATTGTGTTGGAGTTCTTACATCATGTTATTTTGTATTCATGCTTATAGTTTTTCTATGGATTCAACAATATCTGGAGCTAAACACGTTTCAATCAACGAAAATGCCTCTATATTATGTTATAGAAGGACATGAGTATATTTCTAAAAAGACATTAGAATACTTCATTGTATGAAAGGAAAACTACATGAGAAAATAAATTTGCAGACAAGTCGAGCTTGAACTCTTTTGGATTTTATTTATATTGATGTTCATGCCCTTTTTTACATTAATATTCGAGGTGGACTTTTAGATATTTTATTGTTTTTATCCATATTTTTGAAGGTCTATTTATGTGTATCTTATCCACCATAATTCTGAAATCTGATGTTTATCAAAGCTAAGGCTGGGATACAGCTATAACGATGAATTAAAGTTGTGAAGAAATAGAGGCGGAGAATAAAAATAAAGGTGTGAACATGACCATTTTATCACACATACTATAAGATAAAGTGTCATTGTTCTCATAATGCATGTTTTTATAGACCATGATTAAGTTGCAGGAAGAAAAGACACTCATCAAGCTTCACTCTTCACTCTTGCTCTTCACTTGTCAAGCGTATTTGAGAAGCTCTAGAAACAGTCACAAAGTTTTTTCAATTGAGTAGAAGTTGTGCACAAATATAAGTTTGATCTTAGAATTTCTATATGGCGATATCTTGAATGATCAAAGTTTTATATTGTACATTGTTATTTAATATGATGTTTAGATAGATCAAAGGGTTTTGGGTTGTATTGTCCTTCAAGACATATAAAGATTATCAAACTTCTCATATGCTTTTCTTAAAGGTTATGTTTTTAGTGAGAGTTTGAATAATAGTAGTCTTTTTACTCTCATAACAGTAATTCCAACAGACTATATCGATACATTTGGTGTGTTCAAATTACTTTGTAGTGTACTACAAATTAGATTCTAAGAAAATGTGTGGTATATGGATGTTAAAAATATATGAGAACTTGTCCATTTGCTGAAAAGAAGCAAATCAATTGAAAGAAAATGGGGTCTCAAAACCAAGAGGCAACCGTGCTTTTGAAATTTCAACCAATGTTACAGTTTCATCTTTCATTGTATTCCTAGTTGGTGACTTCATTGGAGCTCATGTTTTTTCCTTGGTGAATGCTGATTCTGAAACAAGTTTGTTGCTCGACTTTAAGCCAAGCGGCTGGGCTGCAACAAAGTGATGGGTTGGGCTGCAACAAAGTGATGGGTTGGGCTGCAACAAAGAGAGAATGAGAGAGAGAGAGAGAGAGAGAGAGAGAGAGAGAGAGAGAGAGAGAGAGGAACTAGGTTAGGAGGGAGTTGGGTTTGTTTTTCTATTTTGGTTTTCTTTTCATGGGATTCTTACACTACAAGAAACATAGGAAGTCTATGGACAAAAATTCCTCGGGAAGTAAATGTCCGATTTTCAAGAGGGTTGTAAAACTATCAATTTGTTGCAACTTACTTAAAAATTCGATAGACAAAAATTCCATTTTTTCTTCTTAAAAACATCCCTATAAATATGAGTTTCAATTTAAAACAGAACTTGAATAAAGACCGAAAACTTTGTGATTGGAAATTGAACCATTACGAACATATTTTTTCTTTTGTATAGGGTTTTGATTAGGATTTTGAGAGCATCATTGACGGAGACACTCGTGTTCATATGTTTATAAATTACATACCTACTTATTTATCATAAATTTGCATTGATAATGTAAATACATGATATAGAATAATCGATAAGCAGTTTACATTGAATGCATCCCAAATTACTTTATAAGATCATAAATTAATTGAAAAGGAAATTCAAAGTTTATACTAATAGATGTACGAAATACTATATATCAATATGTGAAAAACATATATTGTGAACAAATTTTAATTCCAAGAAGAATAATAACAATATATGACACATAGGTGATAATAATATTAGTTGAATCACTTTTCTAAAAATAAGTCGATCATAAAGATACTTACGAACTAACAATCAATAATGAAATTTACATAATGTGTATCACAAGTTATGTTATAAATTTTCCTGTAGCACAATCAAACGAAGAAATGATAAGTAAATCACTTATTGACTAAATACGGAATTGAAAAATATTGCCTGAACTATATCAGTAATATACTATAAGTAAATTATTGATTGACTACTTTCGAATTAACATTAGAAATCATGGACCAAACACGCTGTAATATAACGTAAATGAATGAATATTTCGAAAAAAAATGGCAAACCACATAAGAATATTACACAGAATTCCGGATATCATGCAAAAAGATTTCAAAACATCAAATATGACAATCAATACTAAACACAGGTACGTTTTAAGTAAAACGTTTAATTATGATGTTTATGATATGAAAAAAACACACCTTTGATTATTCAGAGAAGAAGTAACATGCTTAGACAGAATGATTATTCGAATGTACAATATTGCTTTGTAGCTGTTGATTTATTTGTCATTTTCTGTTTGTGATTAACTAGATTTTATTTCCCTTTTTTTTCAAGAGCGGAGTGGAATTAAACACACACTATGATGATAAACAGAACCAGTAAATGAAGTTTACAATACACACTACTACAAAGTGGGACTTAGATGACGGTAAAAACCTATCATCAAAATCCTTTAATGACGGGGATATTACTGTCATTTACCGGGCTGTCATCTAAATTATTTTATCAAAAATCATCATAAAAAAGTGCCGCCAAAATACTTTTGATGACGGGCCCCGTCATCAAAAGTACCGCAAAACACCTTTAATGACGGGTATTGCCCGTCATTATAGGTGCCGACTATAATGACGGGATTATAGGCGCCGCAAAAACACCTTTAATGACATGTATTGCTCGTCATTATAGGTGCCGCCTATAATGACGGCAATCCCCGTCATTAAAGAGTCTTTTTTTAAAATTATCATGAAAAGGTAAAAACCTGCCTTTCAATGACATCCATTCATTCCCAGGCACTATGTTTTTTGTCCTATTTTTTTGCTTCTCTTTACTAGGAGAAAACTATTACATTATACTAAAAATTTTATTTTGAACATATTTATGATAGTAAGTTACACAAATCCTTCTCATTGAATGATTCAATGAATGGGCGAAATCCATTCATGTACACACTATGGCCTTCTTCAGGAAGAAACATAGCTAGATGAGAATCTTGAACAATGCACCCACACCAATTTATTGTACGAGTTGTGTCATTCCCTTTCTAACATTAGTGCCCACAAGCAGATCAATTTCTACCCCTGGAATATGATTATTATCATATTATAATTTTCTTTACATCTTCTTCTATTTTAGAGAAGTTGGACGATAACTAAACAACTTTGCATCACATAATATATTTTCAAGACTACTTCAAATCCCAAGAACAAAAAAATAGAAAATATATAAACAATGGAGAGAAAATTGTAACAGTTTACCTGTCCACATTAAGCTTTCCATCATTATTATTGTGTTTGTTTAATTCCTAGCAAGCATCTTCAATGCCACGAAGCATGTAATTGGTTGTTTATTAATGGCCAAGACCATATCTCTTTGTTCCAATAGATTATCGGCCTTTGATCCAGTAAAACAACTTTTCACTCGTAAAACTTGTCGTTTGATTGGATCTTTGTTTACAAGAGCCTACAATAAATCTTGAAAGATGATAAGTCCCACGAACTATGTTTCTGGAAAATCCTAAATATATTTAAATAAGTCGACTTGGACAAAAATTTCAAAAAGTAACGAACAAACTCAAGATTAATTAAACAAAATTCATAGAGCATATGCTAAATAACGAGAATTTAGAATAGTTCGGGACGGTTAAATCTGGAAACTGCAAGAAAAGAAATGACAGAAAATATTCCCTGATAAACTATTGATAGTCAGGGGACGAATAAAATGTCGCCCCATCTATCAAGTCAAACATAACTTTAGCGAAGGAATAAAAAAAATGAAACATGTAATAGTAAACAATTTTATTGCTTTCATATTAAATAACAGCCTAAACAATTTTATTGCTTTCATATTAAATAACAGCAAGACACTATCATTATTTGACATGGCTGGCAAATATCTATATTCCCCATCTGTATTATCTTATATACTTCTCCAATCAAAACCCAACATAACTCCATAGGTTGGAAAAAGAAAATGAACTCACTTAAAGGTCATAGATAAGAAAATACCAGTATATACCATACAAAATAAAAAGTAAATGCTAGTATGAAGCAACAAGCATTTGCTGAAAAAGTAAGCCACTAGAAAGATGTGTTATTTAATATCTTAAACCAGAAGTCAGAAAAGTACCATTATATCATTTGAGAACTTAATAGCTGTTGGAAAACTTCTCAAAGTAATGTTCAAAACTTGAATATCATGATTAAAAGTTTTGGCGTAGGCCTGTAAATGAGTGTGATGTGAACAAAATAATACAATATTTTAGTCATTGGACTACAGATTGATGAGAAGAAACTATAATCTAAAGCAAATAAAAATTGGAACTAGTAACGACCATTGTATATTGGATTATTCACACATAATAGGTAAGAAACTAGAAAGACTATGGCTGCTGAAACCTGTCAATTCAATTATTTTGTAAACATAATTGATTTCTGCATATTTGCTAATACTACTTTAGATGGACTTAGATGATCTTTCATGTTCCTCTCGGAGTCTAGATGTCATCTTCAATTATAACAAGCCTATTAGCTCCATCATGTGGAATTATAACATCATCAGGATAAAATATCCTTTTGAATTCGCCAAGCTATTAATGAGACCGTCAAGGCACATGAGAAAATGGATGAAACATACAAATTTCTCTCCATGAATGGAAAAGAATGGCTTAACAAGAAAAATCCATACTAGAGGTAAAAAGAATAAAATAGATAAGACGAAAGGTATACCTTGATCCAATCGTCAGTTAGTCCAAAACTCCGGGCCTTTGAAAGTAATCTTGGATAAATTTCAATTTCCAAAATTCTAAGAAGTGGCATCGGCCTTTTGACTCCATTTATCAATAGAATTTGTCCATTTGCACCAGAAATGATTTTGTCAAGTGCTTGGCTAACCGTATATATAGGGATATCTCTTACAAATTGTTGTCTTTTGTCGATCCTCTTTTTTTCTACTACAACTCAAGAACAGAATCTCGACATTTGCCACACAAATGAATATACATATACCGTGCATTTTCCAACCAATTAAGAAACAGGTAGAGAATATATAATTGAACCAAGGGCACATTCAACTTCAATCATTAGAATAAATTTATGACATTTAACTTCTTAACTTTGTCAACTAAAGAATGAGATATAATAAAGTTTAAAAAAATGAAACAAAATAAGAATGACGCATGCACAACTACTACCATCTTGTATTCCCCATCATTTTTTAGTTTAAATATATTTATTCATCTACTTTGAATGTCAACAATAAATAGACAATAAAGGAGAAACAAAAAAGAATTCAAATAACAATGAAGAAATTCATATTCAGTTATTTTTCAATGAGATTTAGAACTAAATTATTAATCATGTATGGAAGTTTTGAATCAATCGCTAATGTGCAACCCACAAGGTGGCAATTCGGCAGCATGAACCAATTTGGCAGTAACAACTCCCAGAGCAGAGGGATCATAAGCAACTACGACAAAGTTATGAACAAGATGAAGGAAATCAACATGCAAAGGAAGATAGATTACTTGAGTGGAATATATAGTCCATAGTGTCTGATCATTGATGACATAAAAAACATTTACCTCTCCGAGACTCTCAATTTGAAATGCAGCAATCGATATAACTCTACCAAATTCCCTCAAACATTACAAGGGTGGGCTCTACAACACGTTCAGCAATTGAAGCATTCACAACCACTCTTATTGTTTCTTCCCTTTCAGTTGCTACACCTTGATAATCTATTAGTATTGCATTTTGTAAGGTATTTGAATCCTCAAACTTAGTCTCGTGGGTTTTGTGCAGGGAACGATCCACAACATTTTCAGTAGCAATCATAACGAGGAAGACCAAGACCTCTGCTCGTTATATGTGCAGCACGTTCAATTGTTAAGGTAAATCAATCAACAAGTTCCAAAAAAAGTAAGCAATGAAGTTGTAAAAAGACATGAGGATCAGGAATTTGTCTTCGTTTCTCAATTTATTGATGAGGATCCAAAGCAACGAAATCAAAGGTTTGAAATTTTTAGCATAGAAATCAAAGGTTCGAAATTACACTTGAGGATCAAGAATTGGTCTTCGTTTCCCATTGTTCTTTTCCAACTGTTGAACATTTGAACCCACTAAAAGCCATAGAATCTAAAATAAATTTCTAGAATATAAGCAAGAAAAACATAGATAAGGCAAAATTCAAATCTACCAATTAACAAAAGAAACAAACATCACACAACACCAATAGTCCCAATCAAAGATAACAAAAGGAAATCAATAAAAATGAAAAAAAATACCTCCTTTTGGATGCAGAAAATTGAGATTTGAAACAAAATACAGATCTACAACCAAATCTTGAACTTAGAGTTGGTTGATCTCATCCATTTTTATGGGGGGTTGTGCAAGACCAGATCTAAGAAGGTGGAGAGAGAAGGAGATGGAGTGCAATAGAGAGACCGAGGGAATGATGTCATTGAGCTAGAGAGTGACAGCGATGGTAGAGAGAGATGACGATGGAAGAGAGAGAGAGGGAGAGAGAGGGAGAGAGAGAGAGGGAGAGAGGGAGAGAGAGAGAGAGAGAGAGAGAGAGAGAGAGAGATGGATTCGAGGGAGATGAAGTTGAGAGGAGGCTCGATGGAGTTGAGGGAGAGAGATTAAGATTATAACATGACATTTTTGTAAATAAAGGTAATATGAGATTGTAAAAAATAATCTAATAAAAAAATATTTTGACATATTTTAGAATTATCTATCATAGTAGATGAACATATTATGACAAATTATATAAAAGCTATCATATTAGCTATAACAAACCACTTCAGCGCTTATTTTTTAATGCAGGTTTAAGGTACCTGTCATAAAAATCAATATTATGTTGTCATTAAAACCCCTTTTTGTAGTAGTGACACATCCCAACAAAAGGATTTAACATTTATTGACATGTACAACACTGAAATACTATAGCTAAGTTATCAAAGTATTGATGTGGGACACTAAACACACGCTTCAAGTAATTATTTTAATCAGGAGTATAATGGAATTCAACACTAATGCTACTCATTCATTTATTTTCCCTTTGAAGAATAGAAAAGCAATGATTTGGTGGGCGTTCGCCTCTCATTCATTGACTATTTAATAATGAAATTGTATGTTATTTTCTGCAGTACATGCTAGGATTGTTTAAGAAAATTCAACCTTTAAGTAGCTATATTTGAAAAATTAATGGAAGTTTTTTTTAAAGTTTAATAAAAGTATTGATTTGGTGGGCGTTCACGTTTCAATGTAATTAAAATATTTAATGTTTAAATTGTATTTTATTTTTTTGCACTACATGCTAGGATCGTTTAATATAATTCAAACTTTTTTCTCACTCTATTGACATGCCAAAAAAAATAAAAGTTGTTTAACTTCATACCAAGACATATTTTCAATTAGACTGACATACCATGACATGCACCTTCGTAGCATTCTCATCAGCTAGCTCTCATCTAAACATATAATAATGAAGTAAGAAAAATTATGCAATATCGATTCTTGCTAATTTCAGTAGCAGCTTGGAGAAAAAAATTCGGTAGCACAGAAATCAACCCAAACTATATCATTGACACTATGTGTAAGAAAATGAATATATACTTTATTAACAATAACAATGTAATACAAAGAAAATGTACAGAATACAGAGAAATAAAATTACAGAGAAAACTCAGACCGAAGCTTGCAAGTAGTGCAATGGGCTAAAACAATAACGTCCCTATAGATGGCACTCACAGTTTTACACGTCTGTCTTTAGGATCGATAGTCTCTTGGAGGAAGTAAGCAGTACAATAATATTATCTCCCTTGACGAACCAGAAAGTGTTTATATTTCAAATATTTGTTCTTGATCAATCGAAAATCTTTCTAACCCCAATACCACCCACGAAAATCTCTTATATAGAAATCATTGTGACTGTCTAAATTGTCACAAATGTTCGACTTGTGACTGTCCAGAACAGTCATAAGCAGCAGTTGTAAAACTGCCTACATGGTACCTCTTCAAAGGCACCTCCATGTTAGACACCTCTTGAAGATATTTGAAAAATGAAATAAAAAATAGGCCGGTCTAGGAAAATCAAGCCCAAGAGGCCCGAGGCCCTATTAAAGACCCTTAAATATTTTTATGACCAGGCTTGATTTTGAACCTATGACCTCAAGGTTCCACCTAAACATTTTACCAAAAAGCTAATAACCAACATATGTACATTCACAACATAACAAATATAACATTCCCCTATATTAATGGATAATCAAAAGGCAATTTTCATCTGAGCACAACATAAATGATACCGAATCGGGTGTGGTAGCTTTTGGCTTTGAACCAACCTTAGTAAAAGACTACTAGAATTACGTGGTTGAAAAGTGACTTGATGTCTTGAATTCATCAACCGTTGATGTAATCCTTAACAATAACACTTACAAAGCTCACTAATTAACACATTTTGTTCTAGCGGTTGTGTTCCTTTTGGCCAGGAAGAATTCCTGATTAAACCTCTTAGAAGCGGTCTCACTCCTCACTCATGTAAGTGATCACTTATCAAGAGTATCATGTCATACTCCTACTTGTTACAAGCTATAAGTGTCAATAAAAGCTATGTTTAACCTTTCTATTCTCTATAGGGAGCTCCTACTACGTTTTAGGAATGGGTAGGAGTTAATTTCTCCTTAGGTGCTCTTGGTGAGTTAATTGCAACTAGTTTTCTTATTGAACATAGTCTATGTGATCTTCAATTGCTAGGTTAGATTTTCATTGAGCTAACTCATTGATAAAGGCCTAAGCCCCATCCCCCTCGACGTTTTCTTAACTTGCTCTCTAGATAATCCTTTGGTGAACGAATTCGCCAAGTTTATTGTAGTTCTCACAAAATCAACAAATATAAGTCATGTAGAGAGCAAATGTTTAACGGTATTGTGTCGTAAACGTATGTGATGTGACTTACCATTATATTCCTTGTGTGCCTTAGTTATTGCAGCTTGGCAATTGCAGTGTATACATATGGTTGTCACTGGCTTCGGCCATATCAAAATATCCTCTAAAAAATTTCTTATCCATTCAACTTCTCATGCTTTATCTAAAGCAATGAACTCTGATTACATAGTTAATCGAGCTATGTATGTCTATTTAGATGATTTCCAAGACACTGCCCCTCCACCAAGTGTAAAAACATATCCACTTGTGGACTTTGATTCCTCAGAATCTGAGATCCAATTTGCATCGCTGCAACCTTCGATTACAGCGGGGTACATGGTGTAATGTAACCCATAGTTTAAAGTGTACCTCAAGTACCTTAGGACTCTGAGTAAAGCATTCCAGTGATCAATTCCTGGGTTACATGTATACCGACTGACAGAATAAACAATGTTTGATCTCATACAATTGGTTATATACATGAGATAACCATTTGTTCGTGAGTACTCTAATTATGAGACATGAGACAACCAATTGTTCGTGAGTACTCTAATTATGAGACACTCTCTCCAACATTCTTCTTCAATGTAGATTTGGCATCATATGGTGTTGGAGTAAATTTATATTTATATTGACTAAATCTCTTTATTAGCATGTCATCCACATATAAACATACTAGAACATATGCCTCATCTAAACTCTTCACGTAGACACACTTGTCACACTCATTGATTTTGAATCCATTGGAAATCAAAACCTTATAAAACTTCTCGTGCCACTGCTTGGAAGCTTGTTTAAGTCCATATAATGACTTAACAAGTTCACACCCCATTTTTTCATATCCAGACGCTACAAACTCTTTTGGTTGTTCCATATAAATTTCTTCTTCTAATTCATCATTTAAGAATGTTGTTCTTACATCCATTTGATGTATCTCTAGCTTTTGCAATGCTACAATCACTATTAAAAATCGAATTGAAGTTATTCTTGATACTGGTGAATATATATATCGAAGTACTCCAGACCTTCTTTTTGTTTGTAACCTTTAGCTACAAGTCTGGCTTTATACTTATCTATGAAACCATTTGCTTTCAATTTTCTCTTGAAAATCTATTTGCAACCTATTTGTTTGTTGCCTAGTGGAAGATCTACCAATTCTCAAGTATGATTACTCATAATAGATTCAATTTCACTATTGACTGCTTCAATCTAAAAGGGAGCTTCCGGTGTAGACATGGTCTCCTTAAAAGTTAGAGGCTCATTCTTAAAATGTACATCAAAAATCCAGACCAAATGATTTTTCAGTTCTTGCTCTGTCACTGCGTCTAGGCACATCTTCTTTATCACTCTTATCATTTAATGACTCATCTTTCACACTAATAGATGTAGTCATTGTACTAGACTTGTGGGTAGGGCTACATGGAAATGTATCTTCAAAAAATATAGCACCACGTGACTCAATGATAGTATTTGCATGCACCTCACTGTTATTGTATTTACGCACAAGAAAATGAAATGCACTACTATTATGTGCATAATCGATAAAGATACACTGTATGGTCTTTGGCCCTAGCATTGTTCTTTTTGGAGTTGGAAGAGACACATTTGCTAGACATCCCCACACTTTTAAGAATTTATAAGACGGTAATTTTCCTTTCCATAACTCCTAAAGGGTCTTGTTAGTTCTTTTATAGGGTATTCAATTAAGAGTATAGTTTTTCAAAAGCAAAGCTTCTTCCCCTCACAAATTTTGTGGTACTCCAGAGCTAATTAGCATGGTACCATAATCTCTTTTAAAGTTATGTTCTTCCTCTCAGCTACTTCATATTGTTGAGGAGTGTAATGTGCTGTTACTTGGTGAATAATATCACGTTGGGCACAAAAATCAGCTAAGTTTTGAGACTCATCCTCTCCACCTCTATCACTTCTCAAAACTTTGAGTTTCTTTTCTAGTTGATTCTCAACTTCATTCTTCTAAACTATAAACATGCTTAAAGATTCATCTTTACTTCTAAGCAAGTAAACATAACAATATCTAGTACAATCATCAATGAAAGTTATAAAGCATTTCTTACCAGCTCTAGATTGTACCATTTTTAAGTCACAAATGTTAGAATGAATCAATTCTAAAGATTCTGTTTTTCTGCTATCAATAGAATGAAAAGGTGGTCTAGAAAATTTAGCCTCAATACATGTTTCACACTTATACATATGATCAAAATTAATGTTAGGCAATGATCCTATTTTTACCAATTTTTGTAAAGCTCTATAATTCACATGACCTAATCTATCATGCCAAACATTAAATAACTCAATCATATAACTAATAGAAGCATTATTATTATTATTCATAAAGTCAACAGAAACATTCATCTTAAACAAACCATCAGCTAGGTATCCCTTTCTTACAAACGCACCCCCTTTAGTCGCAACACATTTCTCAGACTCAAAACAATCTTGAAACTTTTCTTAATGAACAAAGAACCAGAAATTAAATTCTTCCTAATCTCATGAATATGAAGTACATCATTCAAACTTAGAACTTTCTCAGATGTAAACTTAAGCACCACTTTGCCCTTGCCATGTATTGCAGAGGTAGACGAGTTACCCATAAACAACTCTCTCCATCTTCAGCCTTCTTGTAGTTAGTAAAACTGTTCTAGATAGCACATATAGGCTTGGTTGCTCCAGTATCTAGCCACCAATCTAAATTATTACAGACAAGATTCACTTTAGTAACTATTACTAAAAAGTTCTCATCTATTTAAATCACATTTCTTGTGCATTAGGCTTCTTTCCCATCGTCGTTCCTTTGTGACACTCCACGGCTTTATGTCCTAGTTTCCTACAAGTCTAATAGTTTTCTTTAATCTTCTTAAAGATCTTTCTTTTTTGTGCAAATTGTTTCTTTCCTTTGTTCTTCATAACAAGTTTCTGATTGGGTATGTTTTCCTCCACCACATTAGCCTTTGCATCAAAAGACATGTCGGTGGCTTTCTCATTCATCTTGTTATTCAATCCTCAGCCTCACAACTAAGTCCTCTATGTTCATTACCTTCCTTTTAAGTTTAAGGTAGTTTTTGAATTCTTTCGAAGAAGGTGGAATTTTTTCAATTATCGCAGCAACTTGGAATGATTAAGTTATTGCCATACCTTTAGCATGAACATCATGGATAAGGATCTGCAACTCTTGGAGTTGACTCATCACCGACAAAGAATCTTTCATCTTTTATTCCAGAAAAGGTGCTACAATGAACTTTTTAGTTCCAGTGTCTTCTGTCCTATACTTCTTATCCAAGGATTCTCATAATTCCTTTGCAGACTTGATTGGACTATAGACATTATATAGGCGATTATCCAATCCTTTAAGGATGTAGTTACGACATAAAAAATTTGCATTCTTCCATGCATCAACAACGGTAAACACAATTCTATCTTTCTCTCCTTCCTTCAAGACAGGAGACTCCTCATTTAGAAATTTGACAAGGTTCAACGTTGTAAGATAGAACAATATTTTCTATTGCCATCTTTTGATGTTATTTCCATCAAACTTTTCTGGTTTCTCTTTATGGCAGATATGAGGACTCACAGTAGATATAGAGGTAGTACTTACGTTACTAGGACTTACCATCACCAATCTTCCATACTGCCCCCTTAATCACTCTCTATAAAAGAAGCCTGTAGGAAGCGAGGGGAGCTAAGCCACTAATGTCGTGGCGAAGGTTATACCTCAGAAAATAATTTCACAAAACTGAAATGAAAAAGTTATTGTCTTAGATTCTAAGAAAATGGATGATATGTCTTACTGACAATAACAATGTAACACACAGAAAATATACAGAATACATAGAAATAAAATTATAGAGAAAACTTAGAATGAGGCTTCCAGATAGTGCAATGGGCTAAAACGGTAAATGTTGGTCATCGCGGCGCGTGCGCGGTGGAAGTGTATGGCGCGAGGCCAAATAAAAAATTAAACTTTTAATAAAGATAGAATCTTTTAATAAAACAAAACTTGTGCAACACCACGATAGCCAAATAAAATTTTTTATTAAAAACTATTTTTCAATCAGTCAAGATTCATTATATATTTATACATTAAATTTACAACATACAATGTTAGGAATCATATACCTCTTATAGTCTATATCAAGCATCCTTGAAAAACCGATCAATCATTTGTCCCACAAAATCATTCCAATTATCAGTAGACTCCTAGATCCACACCAAGATCTTTCAAGTCACTTCTCAACACACTAGGACTTGTGTGGGCACGTAGAATATTACAAGACATTTTTTCTGTCTCTGGATGTACTCAACACATGAGATCTAGAGATTTACTGAAAATGACTTTAGTGAGAGAATTCCCCTAAAAGAACACGATGATTATTCTCTTACAGATTTAATTAAGTTTTAATCGTAGAGAAAAATTAGTCTGACACTAACCGTGTTCTCAATTCAATTCTTGATTGAATAAACTCATGAATTAGAAAAATATATGTATATTTTTTAGATAATGGCATATTAGATACTTAAGGATAATTAAAAATTAATATTTATTTTCAAATTACACAATACAGTGGGACCCGCTGCATAACGGTGCATAACTGAAGTGCCACGCCGCAGTGTAGTTCGCGTAAACTATCACAGTGTCTTAGGACACTGTGTGTTACGCCACACGACACTGCAGTGTTACACGCCTACTGTTGTAGTGTCACATGACACTACAACAGTCCATGGTGATCTATGATTCTCAACATTAATCGTTACGTGGTAATTACTGTAAATTAAATATTTATTTTAATCAGAAAAATATCTAGGATATCAGTTAATTCAAAATTAACATATATGGTTACCCTATCAACTAAATTATCTATATTTTATCAAACAACAGATTTAATTGATTCAAATTATTATCTATTAATAATTTAATTATCTAATTTAATAAATTATATATTATGTTTCACTTATAGATAATTGGAAAAATAATTGATAATTATTTATATATGTATAATTTCTGAAATTTATATTTATATATAATAATTTGATTAATTAATTCTTAATTAATTAATCACATATAATTATCTCATAATTATGTACTTGAAATATTCACACCCTAAACTGTGTAGTATAGATGTGATTTGGGGACCATGGACATATAATCATAAGTTTCAATAAACTAGATTATTAATTAAACTCTTTAATTAAATAATCTATTTATTAATTCTATTATTACTCCACTATACATGTGAAATTGTACTCTTAGTGATTATAGAATGTATTTACAGAGTATACTTATGTAGTCCACTGATATAATCATTTCATCTAGTTCTTTCCTCCAATTATTGGTTCGTAAATTAAAGATAGTAAAAATTACCGTTTTACCTCTCCTAATATCTCTTGATCCTTAAGTAGCATTAATCCACTAGTGAATGACTAATTTATCATTTTATTATAAATTTGTGCTCAAGAACTATTCAGTTCCAGAATTAACACTTAAGGGAACCAATATACGATCCGTTAGGAAAGCTTGGATTCCAAATCTTGCAAGATCATTATCTCAGCCATCCACATCACTGAATCTCTGAAACAAAAGTCACTAGCATGTTTTACAAACAAATCTTAACGAGTGAATCAAAAGACCTAATAGACATGCATAGGAGCTCATGACTACTTAGGATTCAGAATGATCTATACATGATCATTGAATTGATGTGCATTAAATTATTATGATAAACGACACGTTGATAAAGATATTAATTCACATTGGTCCAGTCATATATAATTTCATTATATAAAGTACATTCACTAATATGTCTTTACACATCAATGATTGCATTCATAATGTTTAGTGAATCGTACTATCAACCATTCACTAAAGATTACAAACTTTAATATGTTACTGTCAATTTTATTCATTATCTATGATCTTAATTCTCTCGTACTAATACAAGATCATAGTCTCATTAATGAATATGAAATTTTAAGATATTTATATAAATTATTCAACAATAATTTAAAAGAAAAATATAAGAAAAATGTAATCCCTATTAAATTTTATATCAAAATGTCAATACACATGCTTTAAGGGTATAACCCCCAACAATCTCCCACTTATCCTACAGCAAATGTGGCATTTCTCTCAATCTCATGTTACGCATATGACCCTCAAATAACTTCACAGGAAGTGACTTTGTAAAAGGATCAGTCAGGTTCTGTTTTGACGCTATCTTGATAACAGTCACATCCCCTCGATGCGCGACCTATCTTACAAGATGATATTTCCTCTCTATGTGCTTGCCCCTCTTGTGACTCCTCGGTTCCCTAAAATTCACTGCTGCCCCACTGTTGTCACAATACAGGATCAGTGACTTGTCCATATATGGAACTACTTCCATATAAGTATAGAACTTTCTGAGCTATACCGCTTCTTTCGCAGCTTTTTCAAGTCGCTATATTTTCAGCCTCCATAGTGGAATCTACAATGCTAGATTGTTTAATACTTCTCCAGACTACAGCTCCTCCACCTAGGGTGAATATTGATCCAGATGTTGTCTTTCGACTATCTCTATTTGATTGAAATCAGAATTAGTATATCTAGTGGTGTTCAGGGTCTCCGCCTAAATAAACCAGCATATAGTTTTTTATTCTCCTGAGATACTTGAGAATCTCCTTTACTGCAATCTAGTGTTCCAAACCTAGATTCGATTGATAACTACTGACAATTCTCGCTGCATAACAAATGTTTGGTCTCGTACACTACATGACATAAATGAGACTTCTAACTGCAGAAGCATAGGGAACCTTTCTCATATCCTCTTCCACTTGAGGTGTCTTAGGAATAATTACAATAAATATTCCTACGCCCCAAAATGACTTACACAAGATCTAAGAAAAAACTAAAAGAACAAAACCCAACCCAATAATCACCATATAAATAACGATCCATTATTTTTCATACATTCAAAAAACATAACCATCCATTCAACATACATATCTCATATTATATGAATAATGCAAGAACACCCACACAACATTTAAGGTATAAATATATATAGACAGCTTTAATACCACTTGTTGGTCATCGCGGCGTGTCCGCGGCGGAAGCGTGTGGCGCGAGGCCATTTAAAAATTATACTTTTAATAAAGATCGAATCTTTTAATAAAACATAACTTGCGCAACGCACGACAACCAAATAAAAACTTTTAATTGAAAACTATTTTTCAATTAGTCAAGATTCATTATATATTTATACATTAAATCTACAACATACAATGTTATGAATCATATACCTCTTGTAGTCTATATCAAGCGTCCTTACAAAACTGATTGATCCTCCAACACACAAAACCGTTCCAATGATCACTACACTCCGAGATCTATACAAAAATCTTCCAAGTCAATCCTCAATGCACTAGGACGTGTGTGGGTACGTAGAATATTACAAGACACTTTTTTTTATCTATAGATGTACTCAACACAAGAGATCTAGAGATTTACTGAGTAAGGCTTTAGTGAGATGTTCTCTAAAAGAACGCAATGATTATTCTTTTAGAGATTTGATTAACTTTTAATCGCAGAGAAAAATTACTTTGACACTAACGGTGTTCTAAATTCAATTCTTTATTGATGAACTGATGAACTGTTGATCCTTGAACTGAGCTAATTAGAAAAATATTTTGTATATTTTCTAGATAATGACGTATATGATATTTAGGGGTAATTAAAATTAATTTTTAATTTCAAATTGTCCAATGCAGTGGAGACCCACTATATAGCGGTGCACAACTACAGTGTCGTGTGGCACTGCAGTGTTACACCCCTATTGATGTAGTGTCATGTGGCACTACATAAGTCATTGGTGATCTATGATTCACAATCATCGATCGACACATGATAATTATTATAAATTAAATATTTATTTTAATCAGATAAATATCTAGATATCAGTTAATTCAAAATTAACATATCTGATTATTCATATCAACTAAATTATCTATTAATTCATAAATAATATATTTAATTGATTCATGTTNTATAAAATTTTTGAAAGTTATATTTATACATATACGCAGTATATGGTAATTATCTTATAATTATATTATTTCCCCAAAATAAAAATTCATTTACAAGTTAGTCATTTTCTCATGTCCCTGAAATATTCATACCATATACTGCGTAATATAGATGTGACTTGAAAACCATAAATCTATAATCCTAAGCTTCAATGAATCAGATTCTTAATTTAAGTTTTTAATTAAATAATCTAATTTATTAATTTCATTTTACTCTACTATAAATATGAAATTGAACTCTTAGTGATTATAAAATGTATTTACAGAGTATTCTCATGTAGTCCACTGATATAATCCTTCCATATAGTTTTTCCCTCCAATTATTGGTTCGTATAGTAGAGCTGGTTAAAATTACCGTTTTACCCCTATAAATATCTCTTGATCCTGAAATACCATCAATCCACTAGTAAATGACTAATTTATAATCTTATTATAAATTTGAGCTCAATAATCATTCAGTTCCAGAATTAATACTTAGGTGAAACAATATATGATCCGTTAAAAAAACTTAAATTTCAAATCTTGCAAAATCATGAAGCGATATATGATCCGTTAGGAACGCTTGGATTCAAAATCTTGCAAAATCATATTCTCAGCATCAGCATCACCGAATCTCCAAAACAAAATTCACTAGTATGTTTTACAAATAAACCATAACGAGTAAATCAAAAGATCTAGTAGACATACATATGAGTTCATGACTACTCAAGATTCAGACTGATCTACATATGATTATCGAATTGATGTCTATTAAATCTTTATAATAAACGACACGATGATAAAGATATTAATTCACATCGGCTCAAGCATATATAATCTCATTATATAAAGTACATTTACTAAGATGTCTATACACATCAATAATCCAGATCTAGATGTCACACATTCATAATGCTTAGTAAACTGTACTAGCAACCATTCATTATAGATTCCATACTTTAATATATTACTAACATTAATCCTCTCATACTAATACAAGATCATAGTCTCATTAATGAATATA
Organism: Datisca glomerata; assembly: GCA_003255025.1. Taxonomy (NCBI): domain Eukaryota; kingdom Viridiplantae; phylum Streptophyta; class Magnoliopsida; order Cucurbitales; family Datiscaceae; genus Datisca; species Datisca glomerata. The sequence goes on along the minus strand of QANY01013766.1, from coordinate 269,959 downwards.
AATTTTTTAGATATTTATATAAATTATTCATCAATAATTTATACAACGGTCTCTTGGAGGCAGTAAGCAGCATAACAATACTATCTCCTTTGACGAACCAGAAAGTGTTTGTATTTTAGATATTTTCTCTTGATCAATCGAAAACATTTATAACCCAAATACTGCCCATGAAAATCACTTATATAGATATCATTGTGACTGTCTAAATAGTCACAAACATTGGACCTGTGACTGTCCAGAACAGTCATAAGTAGCAGTTACAAAACTGCCTACATGGTACCTCTTGAAAGGCACCTCCATATTAGACACCTCTTGAAGATATCTGGAAAATAAAATAAAAAAATACCGGTCTAGGCAAATCAAGCCCAAGAGATCCAAGGCCCCAATACTCTATCAAAGACCCTTAAATATATGTATGACAAGGCTTGGGTTTGATCCTATGACCTCAAGGTTCCACCTAAAACCTTTACCAAAAAGCTATTAAACAGCATATGTCCATTCACAACATAAAAAAATATAACAATCCCCCTACATGAATGGACAATCAAAAGGAAATTTTCATCTGAGCACAGCAGAAATGATACTACATTGGGAGTGGTAGCTTTTGACATTGAACAATCCTTAGTAAAAGACTATTGGAATTACTTGGTTGAAAAGTTACTTGATGTCTTGAACACATCAACCGTTGATCTAATCCTTAACAATAGAAGTTACACAGCTCACTTCTTAACACATTCTGTTCTAGCGGTTGTGTTCCTTTTGGCCATGAACAATTCCTAATTTCATGAGTGCTATAGTGATTTCTCCTTATTAAACCTCATAGAAACGGCCTCATTTCTCACTCACGTAGGTGATCACTTATCAAGAGTATCTTGTCATACTCCTACTTGTTACAAGCTATAAGTGTAACTAAAAGCTATGCTTAACCTTTCTATTCTCTACAGACAGCACCTACTACGTCTTAGGAATGGGTAGGAGGTAATTTCTCCTTAGGTGCTCTTGGGGAGTTAATCACAACTAGTTTTTCTATTGAACCTAGTCCATCGGATCTCCAATTGCTAGGTTAGGTTTCCATTGAGTTAACTCGTTGATAAAGGCCTTAGCCCCACTCCCCTAGACGTTTTCTTTACATGCTCTCTAGACAATCCTTTGGTGAACGGATCCGCCAGATTTTCGAAAGTTCTCACAAAATCAACATAAATAACTCTTGTAGAGAGCATATGTTTAATGGTAGTATTGTATCGTTGATGTATATGGTGTGACTTACCATTATATTCCTTGTTGTGTGCCTTAGCTATTGCAGCTTGGCAATCACGGTGTATACATATGGTTGTCACTGGATTCGGCCGTATCAAAATATCCTCTAAAAAATTTATTATCCAGTCAGCTTCTCTTGCTTTATCTAAAGTAATGAACTCTTATTCCATAGTCGATCGAGCTATGCATGTCTGTTTAGAGGATTTCCAAAGACATTGCACCGCCACCAAGTGTAAAAACATATCCATTTATGGACTTTGATTCCTCAGAATCTGAGATCCAATTTGCATCGCTGCAACCTTCGATTACAGCGGGGTACATAGTGTAATGTAACCCATAGTTTAAGGTGTACGTCAAGTGCCTTAGGACTCTAAGTAAGCATTCGAGTGATCAATTCCTAGGTTACATGTATACCGACTGACAGAATAAGCAATGTCTTGTCTCGTACAATTTGTTATATACATGAGACAACCAATTATTTGTGAGTACTCTAATTGCGAGACACTCTTTCCAACATTCTTCTTCAATGTAGATTTGGCATCATATGGTGTTGGAGCAAATTTACATTCATATTGACCAAATCTCTTTAGCATATTTTCTATGTAATGGGATTGTGATAATATGAGCTCATTTTAAGTTCTCTAAATCTTGATGCCAAGTATAATATCAACTATGCCTGAATCTTTCATATCAAAATTTTTTGTAAACATTTTCTTTGTCGACTTGATTACCAAATAGTTAGATCTCATTATTAGCATGCCATCCATATATAAACATACTAGAACATATGCCTCATCTAAACTCTTCACGTAGACACACTATACTTGTCACACTCGTTGATTTTGAATCCATTGAAAATCATAAGTTTATCAAACTTCTCGTGCTACTGGTGGGAGCTTGTTTAAGTCTATATAAAAGACTATTAAATATATTTATGATAGGGTTTGGGTTTGAACCCTATAACCTCAAGGTTTCACCTAAAACATTTACCACCAAGTTATTAACCAACATATGTCCATTCACAACATAACAAATATAACACTATGAACAAAAACTATTAAAAGAAAATGTAGTAAATAAGCCACTTTTACAGAGGAGTTGAAAAAATAGAACTTTTTTCTAGATGTAAATATAGGCGTTATTGTATAAAATTTTAATTGATTTGTGTTATTAATTTTTCTTGACTATTATATCCTTTTATGGTCAGAAATCCGCATAAAAAATATGCTGGAATATTTTCTTTAACAGCCGGTATAACGTACATACATAAGTTAACATTTTAAAGTCCTAAATTCATGGAAGAACTTATTTTTCTATATTTTAAACATTAGCACATCTACATAATAGTCCCCTAATCTGTCACATAATACATAAATCTTCTCTTATTCAAGAACTATTCGAGACCCAGGTATTTCCCTAAATCTGAACCATGAGTCATGTGCAGAAACGAGGCTAAATCAGCTCACATCTTAGGTGAAACATTACTGCTAAATACGATACGACTTTCTCAAAATTTATCAATTGTCCCGAAGCACCACCACATAAATTCAAAATATTCAGAATGTTATTAAACCCACCACGAGACGCACTACATAACAATAAAGATTAATCCACAAAGAAAAGATGTGTTACCGAGGGGCCTTGGAAGAATGTCTGAAGCCATGGATTGAACCTGATTCAAAGAAACACAAAAAAACACCCAGATTGTTTCTATCTCACGTCCTTGATAGCTACTTCCTCAAAGAAATTCACGTAATTAGCCACTCATGTATCATCCTCATTCTAAAGCAAGGATAAAACGACACTCATACCAATATGAACTCTTAGTTGTTCCCTTCGTCTCGCTTTATTTTTGTTTAATTTCCTTGTCAGTACACGATGTAACCACCTTCTGGGAAATATTAGGAATTGAGTGCTCCCCAATCATCTCCTGTAAATCCTCCTGATAAGCTAACTGTTCCCTACAATCCGGGTTGAAATTTTGGTTTCCATGTAACTCCTTATTCCACCATATTTTTCGGCCACATAGATCTTTGTTTACTTCATCGGATTCCGTTCCACCTCCATGGGACTTCCTTGAGGGAGGAGATTTAGAACCCAACTTGTACACGCAATTCTCCAGAGTAAAACTTGACCACTCACCCCGATTAAATTCACCATTTTTCTTCCTGGTTCCTACAAATTGAGCTATGATTTTATTATTGGATCATTAATCCAACGTTGAACTTATGTGTAAAATAATTATGTATAGCACACTGTCAAATAATATTAAATCCAATTAAAAGTGATCTACTAAGGTTTAGATAATTAGGGTTTTAATGTATCTAATAGGTAGTGAACCATTTAATGTGTAGAGACTTTAGAGTAATTTTATATTTATGATGAGCTAAAATAGAAATACTAAAAGATGAACTATCTATAAATGGTTATGGTCCCCAGGCACACGATAACTGAAAACCATTATATTCTCCCTAATATCTTTTTCAGAGAAAACTGATAAGCTTTATCAAAATGGACTCTCGGATAGAGAATCGTGAGATCTGGAAGGCCAACCGCTCGGCTCTAAATAACAATCTATCGTCATGGATTCAGGTACGCTTCTGCTCTATAATTGTTTTGATTCTTGATATGTTTAATATGAGATCTTGAGTTTTATTGAGATAAGGTTTATACCGAAAGAGATTTTGAATCTAACAAATGGTATCAAAGCAACTCATGTTGAATTATTGAAAATCGATCTATTAAGTTCTAGATCCATGATTATAAGTTTTTTCTTTTTTGTATTTACGTTTCGGTATTCTTGAATTTAATAATTGTTTGACGATTTATTAGATTTGTGAATAATTTTTTTCAGTGTTATTAAGTTCATATTTGTTCGAATTCGGATTGTCGGTCAACGTTGTGGCCGACTATGGTAGGGGACCAGCGCGGCGGACAGTCTGTGCCGGCAAGGCAAGGCCGCATCTTTCAGCAAGAGTCGCGGCCCTGGCCGCGACTGTGAGGAAGAGTGGCGGCTAAGGTCGCGACTTTCAGGAAGAGTCGTGGCCCTGGACACGACTGTGAGGAAGAGTGGCGGCCAAGGTCGCGACTTTCAGGAAGAGTCGTGGCCCTGGACGCGATTGTAAGGGAAGCCGCGGCCTTGGCCGCGACTGTCAGTCGAAGCCACGGCATCAAAGCCTGATGGCCATGGCCGCTAGTCACTTAAGGTGAAAACCCTAGGGTTTTCACCCTAGGTTGGACATGAATCGGATTGATCCGACCCGTGAACAGACCTAACAAAAAAATTAAAGCAAAATGACTGTGGGCTAGCTCACAGTCATTAAGGATAGGCTGTAGGTGAAGTCCACAGCCAATTTTAGGAGGGCTAGGGTATCCCAGCCCTCACACTTATTTTATTTATTTGTTTTAGTTAAATTTTTAATTACTTTATTAAAATTCAATAAGGATTAATGTTACAATTCAATTTATTAAATTAAATTTAGGGATCATAATATTAATTTTTTTTAATTTAAGAATTTTCAAAATATATTGCTTTGATTATTTTCGGTTTTTGGGTTATAATAATTTTAAAATAATTTTTTAAAGATTATCAAATGGATTGTTTTGATTATTTTTAGTTTTTGGTTAAAATAATTTCAAAATAATTTTTTTAAGGATAATAAAATTAATTGTTTATCAATTAATTTAAGGTTTAAATTTTGGAAAATTTTAAATTCGATTATCAGATTGTTATATATATTTTAAGATGAATTAGTTGAAGTAACATGTCCCCAAAGTGACCTCTCTTGTGAAAATTGGTTTGTCTTGAAATATAAAAGGTTATGTGTGCGTGTAACTTATATGAATATTTATCAGTCTAAAGGAAAATAATTATTTGACAGAATTACATGTGCTTCTGTGGTACTAAATATGTGATGATTATTCAGTTTTACATGTGAACAATAAATCGACCATTACACCAAGACATCACTTACAAGTTAATAATTTTGACTAAAATCAAAATATTAATGGAGTGTTCGGTGTCTTGAGATGGTTTACATGCTACTATTGTTTGAATTATTATTGTTATTTGAAATTTATGTGAGCTTAATTTATTTATTGTTCTCAGTTCATCTATTACTCCTGCTAGTATCACGGCCAACATCAATTCAATTCCAGTTCTAAATGGCTTGAACTTCAAGTCCTGGAAAGATAATCTCTTGATAGTTCTTGGAGTCATTGATATCGATTTTACGTTAAAAATTGATTCTCCTACACCTCTTACGGTTAAGAGTACCTCTGATGATAAGAGGGAGATTGAAAGGTGGGAGAGATCAAATCGCATGTGTATGATGATCATGAAGAAGTCCATTCCAAAAGCATTCAGGGGCACTATATAAAAAAAGATAACTACAGCTAAAGATTTTCTTGCAGACATTGAAAAGAGATTTGTCAAGAACGAAAAAGCAGAAATTGGTACGCTCTTGTCAGACTTAATTTCAAAAAGGTATAAAGGTAAATGTAATATCAGGGAATACATTATGAAAATGTCTCACATTATTTCAAGGTTAAAAGCACTAAAGCTTGAACTCTCTGAGGACTTGCTTGTGTATCTGGTTTTGATATCCCTTCCAGCACAGTTTAGCCAGTTTAAGGTGAGGTATAATGGTCAAAAAGAGATTTGATCTCTAAATGAGCTCATCTCACACTGTGTTCAGGAAGAGAAAAGAGTGAAACATAATAAGATAGAAAGTGCTTACCTAGCCTCTACCTCTAAAGATAAAGGCAAGGGAAAGAAAATGAAAAAGGATAAGGAAGCTACGGATACAGCACCGCATAAGAAACAATAAAAGAAACTGGTAAACTTGAAAGGTAATGGTTGTTTCTTCTGTGGAGCTGAAGGGCATAGGAAGAAGCAATGCACCAACTATCACACTTGGCATGCTAAGAAAGGTATGCTTCTTAATTTGGTTTGTTCAGAGGTTAATTTAAGTTCGATTCCTAGACACACGTGGTGGATAGATTCTTGTGCAACAACTCACATCAGTGTGTCTATGCAGGGTTGCCTGAATTGCTGAAAGTCAAATGATGCTGAAAGATTCATCTACGTGGGCGATGGCAAGACGGATGAGGTTGAAGCAATAGGAAAATTTAGATTATTATTAAAAATTGGACATTATTTTGATCTTAATGAAGCTTTTATTGTACTGTCCTTTAAAAGGAATTTCATTTCTATTTTTATTTTAGACAAAGCTGGTTATGTTTGTTCTTTTGGAAATGGAAAATTTGGTTTGTTTCGTGATTCAATTTCAATTGGTTCCTATTTTCTTATCAGGATATGATCATCTTTATTTGCTTGAAACCATTACTTCATTTAAAGAATCCTTGCAATTAAGTACACGATGTACTAAAAGAAAGTTAACTAGTGAGAATTCAGTTACGTTATGGCACAAGAGATTATGTCACATCTCCAAACGGAGAATAGAGAGACTTGTGTCAGATGAAATTCTTGGTCCTTTAGATTTCACAGATTTTGACGTTTGTGTTAGTTGCATAAAGGGAAAACAAATCGATAAAAGAAGATTTGAAGCTAACAGGACCTAGGATGTCTTAGAACTTATTCAAACGGATATTTATGGGCCATTCTCTTTGGTGGCTTGAAATGGTCAACAGTATTTTATAACGTTCATAGACAATTATTCTAGATGTGGCTACATATATCTCATTCATGAAAAGTCACAGTCATTGGGACATGTTCAAAAATTTTAAGGCTGAAGTTGAGAAACAACTCAACAAAAGGATAAAGAGCGTAAGATCTGACCATGGTGGTGGGTACTATGGCAGATATGATAGTTCAGGTGACCAATGTCCATGACCGTTTGCTAAATTCCTAGAGGAATGCGGTATCGTCCCACAATACACTATGTCGGATTCACCCACTATGAATGGTGTTGATGAAAAATGAAACAGAACGTTTAACGACATGGTCAGGAGTATGATTAGTCATTCGACCATACCAGAATCACTCAGGGGTGAAGCACTTAAGGTTGCAGCATATATCCTTAACAGAGTTCCAACACAAGCGACTTCCAAAACCCCATATGAGCTTTGGACCAGCAAGAAACCTATTCTAAGGCATTTGCACGTTTGAGGATGTCCAGCTGAGGCAAGTCCATATAAACCTAATTAGACTTACAGAAGGTGAGTTGTTATTTTTGTTGGATACTCTGAAAGATCCGGGGGTACAAGTTTTATGATCCCACAACTAGGTCGATTTTTTAGATGGGAAATGCCCGGTTCTTTGAGGATGTCGATTTTATGGGGGGAGATAGAGTTAGGGATTTTATACTACAGGTGTTATTAGCATTGATCAGAACTGTGTCCCCGACGTTGCTCATGACACAACACATCAAGACAATATTAGAGAACCTCCCATTCAAGAGATTGTTCCGGAAGAACAAACTCTAGCATTTCAAGAACCTATGCCATTAAGAAGATCCACTAGAGAGAGAAGAAGTGCAGTGCCAGATGATTACATTGTATTTCTCCAATAGCAAGAGGTTGGCATTGACGTGATGGAAGATGATCCGATCAACTTCCGTCAAGCCATGGGAAGCTCTAACTCTCAAAAGTGGATCGATTCCATGAATGAGGAAATTAAGTCCATGAAGGAGAATGACGTGTGGAATCTTGTTCTATTACCAGAAGGTGCGAAATCCATTGGTTGCAAATGGATTTTTAAGACCAAGAGGGATTCAAAAGGTAATGGTGAAAGATAAAAGGCTCGTCTTGTATCTAAGGGCTTTACACAGAAAGAAGGCATTGATTATAAAGAGACTTTCTCTCTGATTTCTACAAAAGACGCTTTCAGGATTATAATGGTATTGGTGACGCATTTCAATCTTGAGCTACATTAGATGGATGTAAAGAAAATGTTTCTCAATGCTGACATTGAAGAGACGATCTATATGGTGCAACCAAAAAACTTTGTGGCGGCAGACCCAAAGGATATGGTTTGCAAACTTAATAAATCCATCTATGGACTGAAGCAGGCACCTCGACAATGGTATTTTAAGTTTCATCAAGTGATCATCTCGTTCGGTTTTGAGATGAATTTAGTCGATGATTGAATATACCATAAGTTTTTTTAGAGCAAGCATATTTTTCTGGTTTTATATGTGGATGACATTTTGCTTGCCAGCAACAATATACGCCTATTGCATGACACTAAGAGATTTCTAGCTAAGAATTTTGAGATGAAAGATCTTGGTGAAGCCTCTTTTGTATTAGGAATCCAAATACACTGAAATCGTTCTCGGGGTATTCTAGGATTATCACAAAATAGCTATAACAAAAAAGTCCTTAAAAGATATGGCATGCAAGACTGTAAACCAGGTGATACCCCTGTAGCTAAGAGAGACAAGTTTGATCTCAATCAGTGCCTTAAAAATGATTTCGAGGAAAAGGAAATGCAGAAGATTCCCTATGCCTCAGTAGTGGGGAGTCTAATGTATGCTCAAGTTTGTACATGTTCTGATATTGCGTACGTGACTGGGATGTTGGGAAGATACTTAAGCAATCCAGGCCTAGACCATTGGAAAGCAGCTAAACAGGTCTTTCGGTACTTACAGAGAACAAAAGATTACATGCTCACGTTTCGGACGTTGGATCAGAATGAGATTGTTGGATATACTGACTCTGATTTTGCTGGATGCCAAGATAGTATGAAATCTTTGTTGGGCTATATTTTTCTACTTGCTGGAGGTGTTGTCTCCTAGAAGAGTGCTAAATAGTCTCTTATAGCCTCTGCTACCATGATAGTAGAGTTCATAGCATGTTATGAGGCGTCCGATCACGGAACATGGTTATGGAATTTGGTCACGGGGTTACGCATAGTGGACGGTATTCAGAGACCACTAAAGTTATTTGGCGATAATAAATCAACAGTTCTTTATTCTAATAATAACGGAGCTCGACAAAGTTAAAGTTCATATACATCAAGTTTCCGGTTGTTAAAGAAAAGGTTCATAGTGGAGAGTTGTCTATAGAGCACATCGGAACAAACTCCATGATTGCGGATCCGCTTACTAAGAGATTGCCACCCAAGGTGTTTCATGAGTACACTACTCACATGGGTGTCATATCAGTTGAGGATATTCAGTTCTAGTGGGAGTTTGTATTTTATTTTAGATGCTAATTTCATATAGACATACTTGTAAGTCATTTTAGTTTATGGATATTTTAAGGTTATTTTCTGCAGAAATAAAGTTTTTGGTATTCACACTCTGATTTATGTATGGTTTGATCTCACTAAGGTTTACAGAGAATCAGTTGGAAATCGGCATGTTAAGAGCACATTACATGAAATTTTCATGCTACACGTCCACATCATAATCCATGTCATTCAATTGTATTGATATACGTGATAATTTATGGGTTGAGTTACGATTGGTGTAACAGAGGTCGCTTTGATCCTATGTCGGTATGATTGATGGACCGGATTGGTCATTGATACATTTCAGTAATGACAGCAAAGTTGAACGCGTTCAGTTACTTTTGGTAAAACATAATTATAAGGTTTAACACATAGTCTAAGTGGGAGATTGTTGGATCCTTAATCCAACGTTGGATTTATATGTAAAATAATTATGTGTTGCAGACTGTCAAATAAAATTAAACCCCATTAAAAGTGATCTACTAAGGTTTAAATAATTGGTGTTTCAATGTATCTTATAGGTTATGACCCTTTAATGTGTAGAGACTTTAAGGTAATTTCTATTTTTATGATGAGCTAAAATAGAAATACTAAAAGATGAATTATCTATAAGTATTTATGGTCCCCATGTCACACGATAACAGGAAACCATTCTATTCTCACTAATATCTCATCGTTAGAGAGAAAACTAAGAAGCTTTATCAAAGGAGACTCTTGGATAGAGAACCGTGTAGATCTGGAAGGCTAACCGCTCAACTCTAAACAGCAATCTATCGTCATGAATTCAGGTACGCTTCCGCTCTATAATTGTTTTGATTCTTGATATTTTCAATATGAGATCTTGGTTTTTATTGAGATACGGTTTATCACTATAATGACATGCATGGCTATTTCCTAACCTCATATCCCGAAACAACTCAGTACATCTGCCTTCTTCATGCCAAATATGCCCACAGTAGAAACAAAACCTTGTGAGTCTTTCATACTTCAAATCAACCCATGCCTTATTTGTAACATTGTTTATAATCAGTTCTCTCATAATCGGTTTAGAGAGGTCCACGTCCACCCAAATTTTGATAAAACACTTTTGTTCCACACCATCACGTCTAAGACCTTCCTCCATATCAAGAACCTTAACAAAACGTTGACCAATCACAGCTCCATTCTTCCTCGTTCGACATTCCAATGGAAGATCATGAATTCGGACCCAAAAACAAACTAGTTAGAAACATCATATTTTTAGCATTTATTTCTACACGCCACGATTGTATAAAAAACAGTTGATCTTCAAACAGCCACGGATCATTCTGAGGTATAAGGACCAGTGAACTTTCACGCAAAGAAAATTTTAAAGACGATAAACTCACTTCCATAAACCTAACTACATCATCTAGCCCTCCCATCCTTATGAGATTTACCCTCAAACCCCCATGTTAAATTTCTTAACAGTGAGAAGTTTTCCCAAAACACTTAGTCGATTAGATTCAATCTCACAAGGATTGAAACTTTCTCATACGCCTAGTTCACATGCTTCATCCCCCATAAGAGAGAACTTCTCCAAAATCTCTTCAATACCTTCCCTCCTTATTTTTCCACCTTATCGTCTCCATTGGAAACAAATAAGTTCAACTGTGAAATCATCTCTTAGAACACCACCTAGAAACGATGCACCTGACTCTAAGCTACAGCGGGATCCAGTCAGGTCACTCTCTCACTCTAAGTACTCCTAAATATCTAGGGCACCATACACATTCTCACCAATACATAATCGAAAAGGAAAGAATCATGGAAACAGAAAAGAAAAGGAATGGTTTAGAGTAGACGAGGTAAGGCGGTGAGAGAAAGAGATAAGCAACATCCCATATTCTAGAGGACAACCCTTTTTAGTTAAATTTGTACGTATTAGAATTAAATTTGCATGTTTTTGAATCATTAAAATATTTATTACCTATATATACATCAACTAGAATATAAATAAATAACTCAGGTTTTAGCTTTGTACTCTTTAATATTGTTTCACATTGTCTGAATTTGTAATTTCTATGTAGATACGTCTATACAGATACAGATACATCTATACAGAAATAGATCCCTTCATGTTCGGATCTCAATAAGAGGGCATATGTTCATTAAACTCTAATAGGGAAGCCAACTCAACTCATATGCCACGTAAGCTAACTACCATGTAGACTATTAATCAAGTTCACATAGCTCAGCTTGATGAAGGGCAAGTTACGTAATAATGTAACTGTGGTCGTTGGAATTGGCTAGGTAGTTAGAGAGGCAGTTGTGTATAGAACTATGTATAAATATACTTGTATGAATTTGTTAATAAATTTAATGAAAATCAGTTCAGAGAGAGGTTGTTAAGTCCTATGTTTTCCCTTTGTTTTAGCTTTCCTACTATTTCGTGACTTGGTATCAAAGCACGTTAGGTTACTTTGAAGCAATGGCGACAGATTCAAACACCAACAATGAAGGTAATTCTACTGATGAAAGTCTCCTCTCAAAATCTTTGAACAACACACTTAGTTCATCTCAATTGATCAAGTTAGATAGAGATAATTATATGTTGTGGAAATCACAGGTAGTTCCTGCTATAATTGGTAATGGTCTTGATGAATTTTCAATTGGAAGTGAGGAACCTCAACAAAAGCTTCCTAATGGCACTATTAATCCAAAATATGTTTCTTAGATTAAGAAGGACCAGTTCTTGCTTAGCTAGTTGAGATCGTCTATGACCGAGAGAATTTTGGGAATAATTCTTCAATATAGCCACTTGAAGAACCTTTGGCATGCCTTAGAGAGAAGTTTCTCTAATCAATCGCATGCAAGAATGCTGCAAATGAAAAACCAGCTTCAAACTCTCAAGAAACGGAGTAACACAATCATAGATTATTGCGAGAAAATGAGGAATATTGGCGGTGCTCTAGCTGCTGCAGGGAATCCAATTAGTGAGCAGGATCTACTTACTGCACATTTTGAATGGACTCGGGAGTGATTATGATTTCGTTGTAGTAATTGTTACGTCAAGGAATGAAGATCTAATTGTTGAAGAAGTCTAGGCTCTTCTTATGAGCCATGAGTGTAGAATGAACGACTCAACGCTGAAACTGAATTGAACATGAAACTAACTATGAGTGTAAATTTTGTTGGAAGCAACTTTGGAAGATGAAAGTATTAGAATACTAATGGTTCTTTAAGAGGTAGAGGAACAAACAATCAGCAAAATAATAGAGGAAATTTCAATGGAGGAAGGAGAGGATGAGGTGGAAGAAATGGCAATATATTAATCTGCCAAGTTTGTGGTAGAATTGGACATGATGCATTAACCTGCTATTACAGGTTTGACAAAGGAATGCAAGCTCAATCCAGCAATCACAAATGGTGCTCACTTCTAGAATCAATAGAACACAAATTTTTCTCCAACTGTCTTGGTTGCTGCTTCAGATTGTGCAAATGATACATCGCGGTATATTGACAGCGTTGCCATTAACCATGTTACTGGTGAGCTAAACAATTTTCATTTTTCTTAGAAGTATAATGGAAAAGATAATTTGCTTCTAGATGATGGTATGGTTTTACATATTACGCATATAGGTTCCACATTTCTCCCTGTTCCCCATGCCTCAGTCATTCTTCAATTGAAATCTTTACTTGGGATACCTAACATTAAGAACTTAATTAGTGTTTCACAACTAACTAAGGATAATTCTCTATTTATTGAGTTTCATTCTTCTTACTGTCTTGTGAAGGATGAGGCAACCAGGAGGGTTTTTCTCAGAGGGAGACTTAAGAAGGGTCTTTATAAGTTGATGATACCTAGAGGAAGAAGAGTTGCATCACTAAATTGCAAGCTTACTGATATAAAACCTCATGCATCCTACCTTACTGGTTTACCTACTTTTTCTTTGTCTAAAACTTGAGCACTTACTGACAATGTATCTAGTTCTAATAAGTCAGTATTATCTCAATCATTTCATGTTCATTCTTATATTGTAAAGTCTGTTTCAAATTATAATTTAGTTGAGTTGAGTACCGTAAATAACTGTCAATACTCTCAGGATAGTGAATCAGTTTGAAATCCAAATTGAATCTTTTGCAATGCAATTTACTCACTCATTTAGCTTCTGAAAAACAATCCTCTACTATTTTTTTATCTCTGGCATAAGAAATTGGGCCACCCTAGTGTGAAAACTCTCTCAAATCTTAAAACAGCGTAATATACATATCTCACCTTCAAATGCCTCTTCTGTACAACCTGTCCTTTAGAAAAAAACCATGTTTTACATCATCCTACTTCAATTTCTCATGCATCAAACCTTTACAACTTGTTCATACATATGTATGAGGCCCTGCTCCTGTTTCTTCTCAAGATGGATATCGATTTTATATATTGTCTCTTGATGATTTCAGTCGATATACATGGTTATATCCTTTAAAACATAATTATGATGCCTTTAAGACATTTGTTCAGTTTAAGAATCTTTTTGAAATCAATTTGACGCTAGAATCAAAACTGTACAGTCTCATTGGGGAGGTCAATTTTGACTATTTTAGAGCTTTCTTGCTTCACATGGTATTCAATTCAAGCACTCTTGTCATCACTCTCATAATAAAAATGGGAGAGTGGAGAGGAAGCATAGGCACTTAGTAAAGACAAGTCTCACACTCTTTACCTATGCCTCCATACATATTTCTTTTTGGTTCCATGCTTTTTAAACTCAATTTACTTGATTTATAGATTACCAAAAAATGTCCTTTCTGGTTTTTCTCCCTATCAAAATTTGTACAACAAAGCTCTTGATTATTACTTCCTCAAACCTTTTGGATTTAAGTGTTTTCCTCACCTTCGACCTTATAACAGAAACAAGTTTCAGTTCAGATCCTAACAGTCTGTATTCATTGGTTATTTTTCTTCTCACAAGGATATTTATGTCTTCATCCTTCTAGCAGAGTGTATATGACCATTAATTTTACTTTCAATGAGTTTTATTTCCCTTTTTTCTAAAGGCTTTCCCAAGCATAAACCCACACAATATTCACCTGCATAACTTCCTAATGGTGCAACATTTCAGTTCACTTCATCTGTCATACCTCAGTATGTTATTCCTACTTCTAAGTCAGGGTGCTAACTCTTTCAATGCTTTTGTCCCTTCTCAATCTTTACCTTTATCTACTATTCTTGCTTACGTTACTAACTTGCAGGTTATTGATTTTTTTCCTTTAAAAAAGGTTCATTTTGTCACTAGTTTTAACTCTAGTGACACCTCTAATATTATTCATATCTCTAACCTTTCAAACACCATATTATTATTACCTTCTTCTAATCCTGTTTAAAATCTGCATACCATGATCACTAGATCTAGAACTAGTTCACTTAAGCCAAAAGCATTTCTCACTTCCAAACACTATATGCACACTGATAAAGCCTTAACTGAGTCTACAACAGTGAAACAAGCTTTACAGTGTACTCCTTAGAGACAGGCTATAGACTTGAAGTTCAAAGCTCTTCAGCAAAATAAAACATGAGATTTGGTTCCCTATAAATCTAATATGACTCTTGTAGGAAACCACTGGGTTTTTAAGTTGAAGTTTAATGAAGATGGAAGTGTTCAAAGATATAAGGCACACTTGGTTGCCAAAGGTTTTCACCAAACACCAGGAATTGATTACAATGTGACATTTTCTCCTATTGTAAAGCCATCCACTGTGAGAATTGTGCTAACTCTAGCTGCTTTTTTCAATTGGAAAGTTCATCAGTTGGACGTGAATAATGCATTTCTTAATGTTACCTTGGAGGATCCTATCTTCATGGTTCAACCTGAGGGTTATATTGACTGCTAATTTCATGAGTATGTATGCAGGTTGAAGAAGGCACTGTATGGTTTAAAACAATCACCCTATGCTTGGTATGGAAAGCTAAGGGGCACAGTGTTTCAATGGGGCTTTATTAATACGATCTTAGATACTTCTTTGTTTTTATACAAATCAGGGAGCATAAACATCATTCTACTTATTTATGTAGATGATATCTTGGTCACTGGTTATCATGAAGATCGAATTCAGCTTCTGATTAGAGAGTTAAATCATAAGTTTGCTTTAAAGAATTTGGGCAGTATTCATCATTTTCTGGGAATGGAAGTTGTGAGGACTGCTGATGGTTTTCACTTATCCCAAGTAGGTTGTATCATTAATCTCCTTATTAAGACTAATATGGTCCATGCCAAGAGTTGTTCAAGCCTTGTTCAACTCCAAAAAATGTGTCAATCAAGCTTCATCATGATAATTCTGAAGCTTTCAGTGATGTTACTCTGTATAGGAGTGTTGTGGGTTCTTTGAAGTATCTTCTTATCACACGTCCAAATATTGGCTATATTATCAACAAATTGAGTCAATTTTTTCAGAAGCCTACTGTTACACATTGGAATGCTTGTAAAAGATTGCTCAGGTATCTTAAAAGAAATCTTTATGATAGTTTCCTTCTAAAACCATTATCCAGTTTTCACATTGAGGGTTTTATGATGTTAACTGGGCTTCCAGTCTTAATGATCGTAAATCTACTGGTGATTATGTTATTTTTCTAGGATCTCCTTTGATTTCTTGGGCCTCAAAGAAGTAGCGGGTTGTAGCTCACTCAAGTACTGAGAATGAGTATCGAGCTCTCTGTAACACCATTGCTGAAGTTAGTTGGATTGTCTCTTTACTCACTAAACTGTACTTTCCTTTAGCATCATCACCGATTGTTTGATGTGATAACATGACTGCTCTCTCTCTTGTAGCTAATCCAGTACTTCATGCACGATTTAAACATCTTGAGGTTGATATGCACTTCATACGTGATAAGGTGCTTAATAAATCAATTGATATTCGCTTTGCTCCTTCCCATGATCAGACACCGGTTGTTCTCACTACATCTTTGTCTGAACCAAGATTTTTGTTCATGAAATCCAAGCTTCACATGGTTAACACCCCCTTTCGCTTGAGGGGGGATGATAGGGAAGCCAACTCAGCTCATATGCCACGTCAGCTAACTACCATACAGACTGTCAATCAAGCTCACGTAGTTCAACTTGATGAAGGGCAAGTTACGTAAATATTGTAATTGTGGTCATTGGAATTGGTTAGGTAGTTAGAGAGGCAGTTGTGCATAGAAATATGTATAAATATACATGTATGCACTCGTTAATAAAGTTAATGAAAATCAATTCAGAGGGAGGCTGTTAAGTCCTCCTCTATTTGCCCATGTTTTAACATTCTTACTGTTTCATGACTTAAACTGTTGGGATCTCAATAAGAGGGGATCTGTTCATTAAACTCTAATTGTTCGTAATGTCATGGATTCTAGTATCACATCGACATAAACGTCAAGATAAAAACATTATTTTTATTTTTTTACCTTTTTTACTTTTTTTTATTAAGACTGATCTACTGAGATTTACATAATTCTCTTAGGGGTCGTTTGGTATAAGATTGTGAGCAGATGATTTCCGAAATAAGATTGTTGGAATATGTTTATGGGAAAGTAAGTATCCGGGATGTTAACATGACTTTGTTTGTTAATAGTTGAGAATTTCATGATAAAATGGTGATATAGTAAAATTATTTTGTTTGTTTTAATGGAATGTGTATGGGAATGTTGTAAATGTTATGTGGATTTCCAATTTTGACCTTCTATATTTTTTCCAAGTTTTTCCTTTTATGATATCCAAATTTTTCATTTCATTTTTGTGGCGCTCATCTCTTCGATCAGTTTCTCAAGGAGAACGCATTATCATCAACTAGAAGAGTCTCAAAACTAGGAGAATGCATGATCATCAACTAGAAGAGTCTCAACAGCGCAAGCTTTGTTCCGTTATGAACAATAACAACATCAACTTATCCATCTCAAGTAATTAATTAATTTTCTCTTCTTCCATTTTTTTCGTTTCTTTTTTGCGCCAAGAATTTGTTTCTTTCAATTTTCAAAATCAGGTATGGGTCATTGACATTCTTTCAGTAACTAATGCGATAGAAGAATGTTTCTTAAGGGCGATAGAAGAAGGTGATAAAGAAGAAGATGGAGATAGTTTACGTAAGTAAAATGTCCATCAGAATAAGATCAACAACAACTTGTTAGGGTACAAGAATCAAAGAAAGATAGAAGAAGATGAGGAAGAAGAAGATGGTTATAGTAGTAAAAATTTGAGTATGCTCGACATCTACATACCTCCTGATTTGGGAGGGTTTGAAATACCTCAAATAAAGGGTATCTTAACATTCTAATGATCTCAATGCCTGCTCAAATTTGATATCAAACATGGAAATCAATTAGATTCCCTAACATTCCAGGGAAAATGTAAAATATACATCTATACCAAACACACCTTTAGGATCGTTTGGTTCAGGTTTTCTAAGATTACATGTAGTCATGTGATTAGTGGGAATTATATTGATGAGAATACATGATTACTATGTTTGATAATACGATGAAATATTGCAGTAGATTAATGGAAATGCAAAATTACTGTGTTTGGTTTGTAAAATTTTTTTAATGGTATTATGCATTTTTTTGTGTCTATATATATATATATATGAAATTATAGTTTTATATTTTCTTCCATCTAATATTCTCAAGAGCTAATTATATTTAATTAAATAATATTTTGAATATTATAGGAAACTTAATATTCATAAATAGTTAGATTACAAAAATTTAAATGTAAGAATTTAGAGGAAGTTATTGAAAAATTTAACATTCACCAAAAATATATATTATAAAATCTAATTATAATTTTTTTAAAAAATAGATTTTAAAAATGACATTAAATTTTGGGTTTAAAACACCCATTACGTTTTGAGTCAAAAGAACCCACAGATTTTAAAACAATCTCACAAAAATTTCGGTTAAAACATATATTACCTCTAGGTAAAAAAGACCCCATGCCCAAACAAAATTGGGCTAAAAAACTATCTAGGAAGTGAGATTTGCATAAAATAAAAATTTTATCGATGAAATTTCTAATATATATTTTGTTGAGATTATTTAATGAAGCATAAAAAGAAAATGAGAGATGAGAGAGAAATGACGAGTGAGAAAGAGAATGTGAATGAAGGAAACATGCTTGATACCCCCTCTCTTTAAAAGCTATCAGATTGCTCTAGAAAGGGAGAATCTTATGCCTCCAGACATAATACCCCAAACAAATACATTAATAAAAAATATTTATATTCATCTTTCATTCCTTCCCCAAACTTACCAAAAACCTAAAGGCTTTTAGGGCATGTTTGGTATGGAAGTATGTTGAGTGATATGCTAGGAATGTGAGGTATTTACAACATGCTCATGTTTGGTTTGATATTTTTTTAAGATTAAAAGATTGTTGGAATGTCCAAGATACCTTTAATGAGTATATCTTGATACCCCTTTAAATCGAGGGGTATTTTCATTCCGAGCATACAGCTTCAGCCTTTATCCCTCATTCACGAGCTTCAGCCATTCTCCCTCATTCACGAGCCTCAACCTTCTGATCTATCTCCATCTGATCTATCCTTCTCTTTGTGTCTCTTCCTCAAGCTATTTATTTTCTTCAAATCCAAACCCATAAAATCACCAATTCTTTTCGCAAATTTAAATCCATACGAATCAGAACTAGTTTTACAAATACCTACTAGGGTCTCCAATTTTTCCTTAAAAACAGTGCTCGAATCCAAAATTCCCCATAAATCAAGGAATATTACATCCCATTTACCATTTAATCAAAACTCATAAAGTTAATTCTTTTTTTACTGAGAATGAAGGAATATCATACCTCTCTGGCCTCTAGCTTCTCAGTCACGCGCACAATCAACTGCAGCGCCATAACTTTTGGCATCTCCAACAACGATTCCATCGTCGACTCCTTCAATGACTTGGCGGTCCAATGAGACTATAGGAACACGTAATCTCCCAAAGGTAAACTCAGACCTTCAATGAATGATTCGAGCTCTGTTTTATTTTTTTTACATTTTTTTGGAAAAATGGGGACTTGGTGGTATGGAATTGAAGAGATAGATGTGATCTTTTGGGGTTTGATTGAATGGGTACTATTTCAATGGTTTGTGCTCAGTTATATGGAAATATGGTTGTGATTAGTAGAGATTTGGATTCGAGTAAAGGATGAGATTTTGTGGGTTCGAATACGAGAAAATAGGCGAGGAAGATGACTGCAAGTGAGATACATGTACTTTTCATTAAGCTCTGGGGAATTTTTTTTTTGTAATTGTAATTTAGTTCTAAGAGAATGAACTTTTAGCTATTATTTCTTTTGGCTCAAAGGGAGAAAATAAATTACTTCTTGTCTGAAGTTGAATGTTGGGAACATTAAGTTGTATAATCTTGATTATTGAGCTGAAAATTATGAATGTTTTCATTGTACGAATTATTATCTTATATTGTAAATTATATACCACATTAATACACTTGAAGCGATATCAGTTCAATTGTATGAACAATATTTGATGAAAATCTATACGAAGAATCATAATATAATGGTTTGGTCAAAAAATTTATAAGTATATACGAAAAAATTCATGGGCAAAATCTACATTTTTGTTATTTTTTACGTTGATCATCTTATTATAAATTAAGTAATTATTGTTCATAAGTAGTTTTTAGTCTGAGGGTAAAAAATGTCTAACATATCTTCTTACATATTACATCAAAACAAACAAAATAATCTAATACTCTCACCATTAAATCATAACATTTTTAAGTGTTAATAAATAAAATAATCTTAATTTTTTAGTCATATACATTTTTATATTTATATAAAAATAATATTATTCTGAAGATCAATTAAGTAATTTTATAAAAAAAAAAGATTCCACTGCAACCTCGCAAAACAATAGATTTACTATGAAGTCAAGCAGTCTACAAATGGTCTGGTGAGCAATTAGGTAATTATAGCGGCCAATTCATTCGTACATAGCAAACTGACAACATATCTAATACCGTCCACAGGACAAATAAAACTCTCAATTGGTGGATTGAGAGGTGCTACGTCAGAGCCTAAAAATAAAAACAGGTCTACTCTCCACACAACCACTTGCCTACTTAGGCAGTAGCCAACCGGCCCAACCCCCATACCCAAAAAGCTTCTCTCTCTCTCCAAGAAGTCAAGATCAAAACTGGAAAACCCCTTTCTCTCTCTAAATTTCCATTCATCAGCCTTCTCTTTTCTGGTGTCAATTCAAGTGGGTCTGCAGTTAAGGATAAGAGCAGCAATCAACTCCCATCTTTCGCAAATTGTAGAAAGAGGAGAGCGATATGAGGCCCAAAATTTATCTGTTTGGTGATTCAATCACAGAGGAGTCCTTTGGCAATGGAGGTTGGGGTGCCTCTCTCGCCCACCATTTCTCTCGCATGGTAAATAATTATGTCATTTTCATTTTCTCTCCTCTTTTTCTTAAGCCTCTTCTTTGATGAAAAACTGTTTGACGAACGCAAATGGTAACTTAGTAATTTTTCTGTGATGTTTAGGTGGATGTGGTGGTGAGAGGGTATAGTGGGTATAACACAAGGTGGGCGTTAAAGGTGGTAGAGAAGGTGTTTCCTACGACGGCAGCAGAAAGAGACGGAGGTGCACCACTAGCAGTCACCGTCTTTTTTGGCGCTAATGACGCTTGCCTTCCTGATAGATGTTCTGCTTTCCAACACGTGCCACTCCATGAATACAAGCACAATCTCCATTACATTGTCTCCTTTCTCAAGGTAAGCCTTTCCCATACCAAACCCCACCTCTTCTGATTATCATCTTTTTTCTTAAATATTCAAATTATATTCTTTCTTATACATAAATAACATATTTCATTTTAGTCTCTTTTTTTGTGTGTAATCAAATTGATTCATTGAGTTTCTGTCAAGTGATGCAGTAAAAATTATCATAATTAGTGTTGAAACATCAATCAATAAATTAAATGATGGAAACATCAATTTGTCTGATAAATAACTTCCTTTCAATTTGTTTGATTAACATGTTTTTTTTAAATAATTTTATGTGATAAAGATAGGTCATCACTTCATGATAATTTATGAGTTAAAAAAGAGTGTTAGGTTATCAGAACCTTAAGATTACTGATAAATGAGATCGGAAGAAATAAGATGAATGAAGAGTATATTATCATATTTGAATGTATGTTAAAAATATATAAACACTTTCGGGAAATGTTATATTAATTTGTTTTGTACGTGCAATTGGTCTATAGAAAGTTGACTATTTAACTTTTAATAAGTAAAATAAAAAAAATCATTAAAACATATTTAATATTGCAAATAATATTTACAAACAAAATAAAAATAAAAATGGTTGAAATTTTGTTTTTCATGCCACGTGCGTAATAATCTATCATGATTGAAGTTAATATGACTCATACTCATAATTTTTAAGTATGTTGAAGTATACTAAAGATGTATTAATCATCTGGACATTTATTTTCTTGTGTTAATATTTTCCTCTTGTTTTTGAAAATTTAATCTAATCTTGTTACTACCAATCTATATGGTCATAAATTATATATATGGTTCCTAAAAGAAAAAAGTGCAAAAATTACTTGTAAATTATATGATAGAGCTAGAAAATCCGAGATCGTAGCGTTTGGAAGATCATATATGATTGAGTTTTGAGTTTTGAAAAAAGGTTAGGTCGAGTACACATGGTGATTTTTTATGTTCCAAAAGTGTTGTCTCATTTAACATTAATGGAACAGACAGATTCTTGAGTACATTTTTAAAGGTTTTAGTGAATTTAATTTTGAAACTTGTTACTTCGAAAGGAAAAAATTATTGGAGTTGGTGTGGATTGGTTAGGGGCAAGTTGCAGCTGTTGACTGGTGTTGTTTGTCAGTTGGGAATACGTTAAAGACTCAATTTTATCACCTACTCTTGAAATGAGTTGATTTTCCTTAAGTCAATTTTGCCAATCGGCCTCATCAGCCATTTTGATAGTTTTTTAAAATCAATTTTTAGTCATTGAGATCCAAATCAACTACCAGGCAGATTTGTTCTGAGTAGACAACAAAAAGTTGTGAACGACACACACGGTCACTCCTACCAATAGTAGTTGGTTGTCAAATGGGGACTTACACATATGGTCACACCACACGTTGCCTCGTGTGACAAGCATTTATCACCTTCTATTTCCCCATTGTAGCCATCATCTTCACCAAGTGGCTAAAATAAATTGATAACGGATAAAATGTCTCCGATGTATAAAATTATAAATAGCAATGTTCATAAATTGACAATTTTTAAAAAAATCATAAAAAATGCTCACAAGTACAAAAAACTTCAAAAATAGTTAACAGGCACGATTAAAATAAAGAAACAGACATTCATGCGCAAGAAACATTTCTGCCCACACGCACAACTTACTTCAATTTTAGTAGTTTATATTATATATACAGCATAAATTATATATGCTTGTGTGATTTTCACAATATATTTTATATATGTAATTTCTATTATATAAATTTTGTGTACAAAAATTCAAAATTCCACTGAGGTGCATGTGAATGGTTTTTGGCATTGAATTTTCATTTTTTTAATAATTAAGATGGGTATTTTTTTTGTTTTATCATTAGTCATTTTATTTAAATTGTCTGTTCTTGATTTTCATTCAATTTTAAATTTTAAAAGTTGGGCTGAATCTTTGAAATAATTCCTAATGAACAAACAATTCGTAGAACCATTTTATCTTGAAATAAGTTCTTTTGTTTATTACAAATTGAGAGATAGAGAGAGAGTTAAATTTGAAACCTGGTTTAGATACTCATTCGAATTATAAATCATGCTAATGGTTTTTTTTGGGATAAATGAATAATGAAAGGGAAAAAGTAGTTTAAATAATACAAAAAGAATTGGGGCCAAGTTATGAGCACGCTTGAATGATTTGGAGATTGGACCACCCATTATTTAAATATTCATTCATTGCATGAAACTTTAAGGAAAAGTTGCATGGTGGTGTGTTTGTGCGGGTAATTAAGGCCTAATTTATTTATTTAATCTTTTTGGATTAGTTCATGGGTTGCTTTCAGTGCAATCTTTTGTGAAACTTTTTGTCCACATGCTTTTATAGTCTGTCATAGACTTTCTATTTAGTTGAAGACCTCCACTTTTTGTTGACCAAAATAATATGGGAAATAAATCCTAACGACTGGAGTTGTTTTTTTATTTGAACCGTCTCTTTTGAAAATAGATAGAGAAAGGAAAAGATTTTATTTTTGTTTTTATTTTTATCTATTTCTTTAAATAGACGAGTACCGTTCATTTTTAGAATGAACGAGTTAAATTCAACAAAATCTCATCCTATGAGAAACATGTGGAGAATCCCATCCAAAATTATGAGGTATCTATAATCTTATAACGTTCTTTTTTTTTTTCTGTTTTGTAATCGCACCTCTATGTATGTTTTTTTTAAGTCAATTACACTGACAATTTTTAAGTCTTTCAACGACAGAAAAAGGTTTATTTCCCTTCCCAAATCAATCGAAATTCCTTTTTCTTTAGTTATTGATTTCATATACTTTGCAAATAGAGTGTTCCATGTCTTTCTTTCTTTCTTATTTCGCTTTAATTATTGTATATGAGTGAGATAGTACACATAAAAGCCAGCTGATACGGTAGATTTGAGCTTTCTAAGAGGGTTTTCCGAGAAAATGTTGAAGCTGTAGAATTCAATTGAGGTGTAAAGTGTCCTCAATAGTACTTACCTAGTACTAATACATTTCAACAAACTTAAGCATCATATGTTAGGCATTAATTGTGTATGAATTTTCGTATTTCTTTTCGATTTTCGATTTCAGGAGCGATGGCCTACAACTCGCATCATCCTCATTACTCCTCCTCCCATTGACGAGGACGGGCGCTTAAAGTATGATTCGACCCTAGACGGATCATTTTATTTATCTAAGTTGTTTATATAATAATTATAAACCATAAAGTTACATAACCCTAATAGGGGAAAGAAAAATAAGTTCTCATTGACATGTTTTGTACACAGGCACCCTTATATTGAAAATCCATCAAATGAGCCTGAGAGAACGAATGAAGCTGCTGGTGCTTATGCCAAGGCTTGTGCTACTGTTGCCGGGGAATGTCGGATTCCCGTTATAGATCTATGGACAAGAATGCAGCAAGTTCCCAACTGGGAAACAGCATGTCTTAGGTATATATTTCAATGTTTCTCAGTTTGTGTTTTCTAATTATATAAATAAATTCCTTTTTGTTTTTGTAAAGGAAAAATCTACCGTTTTTTAGAATCGGTCGTGAATTTCTTACATCATAATATGAAAACTAAGAGAATAATTTAGAGAGAGAAAAAAAATAATGGCACCATGATTTACGTGAAAAATTATTAAAGGGAAGAAAAACCACGGGAGATTTTGATAGTATTTCATTACGATTATAAGGCTAATGAATGTTGAGCGTTGTTCCCCCGTTTGGAGTTGCATCTTGCCTATATTTATAGGCCTTTAATCGGTTACATAGAATCTGATACAGCTTATCTTAACTCTTTCTGAAAATAGGATCAACAGAATATTCCTTGAGATCTAGCTTATCAACAATAATAACCAAATGAATCTTGATCATCTGATCAATCCAATGGTCATGATTAGCTTCTCTTTGGATTGTCACGTCAGCAATCCATGTACTTTCGTCTGATTGGTCGGTTCTCGCTCTATCTTTTTTCGATGCAGTCTTCGACCTAGATCTTGCCACGTCTCATGTGAAATTATTCTTGTTCATTTCTCCCGTTACACTTGTTGAAGTTTTTCTTCATTCAGGTGTAATGATTTGATTTCTTGATCCTTTACATTATATTCATTGGGACGTGTAATAATAATGATCTGCAAAAGTTAACAACAATTATAGAGAGTTGCTTTACCGATTGACGTGTGTTTAAGGGTTGCGTGTGCTTTCTTTTATTTCATTCTTCTGTTCTCATAATGGTTTGTTCCAACATTTTTAATTCTCGTTCTCGCTAAGAATATGACTTGGCTCTCTAATTTTCAAATTTGTTAAAAGTCTGATCTGGCACTTCGGTCTTCGCTCCCGATAAAAATATGATCTGGTGCATGGTTTCCATCTTCACTAAGAGGTCTGATCTAGCGCTCGATTTCCATCTACCCCAAGAGGTTTGATCTGGCGCTTGATTTTCATCTTCCCCAAGAGGTATGATCTGGCACCCAATTCCGTTCTCACTAGGGGGTTTGATCTGGAGCTTTGAATTTTGTTTTCGCTACAAGATCTGATCTGGAGCTTGGTTTCCATCTTCGCTAAAAGGTCTGATCTGGCGCTCGGTTTCGTTCTCACTAGGGGGTCTGGTTCGACGCTTCGGATCCTGTTCTCACGTTTTGACTCTCCCTAGTCATTTCTTTCGTCGCTTCCCATCCTTGTGCTCATGTTTAATAGTCGTTATTTAGCTTTTTGTTAGAACACTCAAAATAATTTTTCCAAGCAACTATTTAACATGTTGTTAGCCTTCTCATTGAGGATGAAGTGCCAACCTTTCTGTTGAAGGCATAGCAAATTTTCTTTTTCCTTTATTTGTAGTTTTTTTTCTTATGTGACTTTTTTCCGTTCACAGGGATTGGGTTGTTTGAAGATGACTTCTAGTCTTCTTTTGAAAACAGCTACTGATTGTGGAGTTCCTTTAGTTTCATTTTGCTACAAGCACTTAGGTTCAAATATAGAATCATGAACCCATTTTTATTTTTCGCATTCTGGGAGAATGTCTCACGAACTGTCTGCTCACAAGGACTTAGGTTCAAATAAAGAACCACTGCCCCGTCTTCATTCTGAGAGTACGACTTATAAACTGTCATTTTCTTTTGAGAAAATGACTTAGGTTTAAATAATAAATCATGGCACCGTTTCCGCTTTAAGAGAGACTTACGGACTGTTTATTTTCAAGGACTTATGTTCAAATAAAGAACCATGGCCCCATCTTCATTCTGAGAGAAGGAATTACGAACTGTTCATTTTCTTTTGAGATGAGGATTTAGGTTCAAATAAAGAACCATGGCCTCATTTTTACTTTGAGAGAGACTTACAAACTACCCATTTTCTTTTGAAAGGAGAACTTAGGTTCAAATAAAGAACCATTGTCTCATTTTTATTTTGTTCTGAGAAGGCGTCCGTAGACACTCCCAAGGACTTAGGCTCTTTCCGCGGAACCATGGCCCCGTTGATTTACTACCAGTTTATCAATAAAGTCTTTCCTATTTCCTTTCTTTTCTTCTATTTCTTTTTCCTTCCTATTCTCGCTTCTTTTTCCTTTCTTTCTCTAAAATGTTGAAGTCGCGGGCTTCCTTTACTTGGCTTTTCTTTTTACTGACATTGTCTTTCTTTTCTTTTCTACTTTTCTTTACTCAGTTCTTCTTTTATGCCTTTCTTTACTCGGCTCAACCTTTCTTTTCTCAGCTTTTCTTTTCTCGGCTTTTCTTTTTCTGATATGAAGTTCTCTCCTCAACTTTTTTTTGAGATTGTCCATTCTTGTTACTCTGTTCTCATCCTTTTTCCATCGCGACTTGTGTTTCAATTCCTTTTGAGAGTATGACTTATGTGTTGTCATTTTCTTTTAAGATGATAACTTAGGTTCAAATAAAGAACCATGACCTCGTTTACATTTTCTGTATTCTAGGAGAATGTCCCATGAACTATCTGCTCCCAAGGACTTAGGTTCAAATGTAGAATCATGGCACCGTCTTGATTTTCTTCTATGAACGTTTTACATAGACGCTCTCAAAGACTTAGACTCCTTCAGTGGAACCATGGCCCTATTTTGACTTCCTTCTGAGAGTAGAACTTATGAACTGTCACTCCCAAGGACTTACGTCCTTAGTTCCTTCTGAGAGTATGATTTATGAATTGCCCCTCCCAAGGACTTATGCCCTTAGTTTATTCTAAGAGTAGGACTTATGAATTCCCTCCCCCCTAAGGACTTACGCCCTTAGTTCCTTCTAAGAGTAAGACTTATGAATTACTCCTCCCAAAGACTTACGCCATTAGTTTCTTCTAAGGGTAAGACTTACGAATTGCCCCTCCCAAGGACTTACGCCTTTATTTTCGTTGTTTTTGAAGGAAAGAGAAAGTTGACGCCAAGTATTTGTTTTGTAAGCAATCTGCACATTATCATGCCATCAGTTTTGATTAAAAGTTCCAAATTAAATTCCATGAAATTCTTCAAGAAGTTGATTTTCATATGCTTCCAATGATATATAATTCGCCATGTAATTCGATCCCAGTCGATACAGTTTAATGAACGAATTTGACTATTCTGCGTAATAAGCTTTCTTGAACAGCCATTATGAAAGTTTTCATAACTTTTGTTCAGGAGCTCTGAATCAAGTTCTGCAAAATTTGTGACTCTCAATCGAAATCTCCAAATTGAATTCCCTAAAATTCTCCAATAAATGATTTTTGTATCTATCCGATGATGTAAGGCTCACCGTGTAGTTGGCTTCTAGAAAATACAGTTTAATTTTTAAAATTGACCGTTCTACATATTCTGTTTTCTTGAACAGCCTTCACAAAAATTGTCATAACTTTTACTTGAGAGCTCCAAATCGAGTTTTTCCTGAATAACACCAACGAGAGCTGCCATAACTTTTGTTTGAGAGTTTCGAATTGATTTCCGTGAAATTCTTTACAAAGTAGATTTTCGTATCTTTCAGTTGATATAAGATTTGTCATATAGGTGGCCTCCAGTAAATGCAGTTTAATTTTCGAATTCAAGGTTCTGTATAATCTATTTTCATGAATAGCCTCCACGAGAATTTCCATAATATTTTCTCAAGAATTCCAAATCAAGTTCTGAAAAAAATTTTAAGAAGTAGACATCCATATCTTTCTAATGATATATTATTTACTATGTAATAATATATAAATTGATACAGTCTAAAAACTAAACTTCGAAATCGTGTATAAGTTTACTTTCCTGAACGACACTAACAAAAATTACCATAGCTTTTGATCGGAGCTTCAAATTGATTTCTGTAAAATTCTTCATGAGGTAGATTTCCGAATCTTTCTGTTGATATCAGATTTTCCATGTAATTGACTCCTACTAAATTCAGTTTAATTTCTACAGTTGACCATTTCGCATATTCTGCTTTCTCGAATAGCCTTCACGAAAATCATCATAACTTTTTGTTTTGAGCCCCAAAATAAATTCCCTCAAATTTTCCAGGAAGTAGACTTCTATATCTTCATAATAGTATATGATTCTCTATGTGGTTTTCTCCCAATTGACATAGTATAAATTTCAAAATTTACTATTCTGCGTAATCTTCGTTTCTGAATAGCTTATATGAAAATTGCCATAAGTTTTGTCTCGAAGTTCTAAATTGAGTTCCGCAAAATTTCTCAAGAAGCTAATTTCTATATCTTTCAAATGAGGTATGATTTGCAATAGTTCTCTTTCGTTCTCTTCAATTTAGACACCGAATCTGGTTTGAGATGTAATGGTTTCCACGTCAAATACCACTCTGGTAAGATGATCGAGCGTTAAGTTGGCCGAGTTAAATATGCTATTTTTAGTGTCTCGAGTTAGATGCATGATCTAAAAAAAAGATATTTCAGTTTGATAATGTTTAATAACTCAAATCAATTTAGACATGACATAATAAATTATTTCCATGATGCTCGATTATGAGATAATGTCATGCTAATGTTTATTTGGTTGAGCTATCAATTCGAGTGTACTAGCCGATCCAAGCATTATAAATGTGATTTACGCTAACACATGTTAAGCATGATCATATGCACTTAAATTTTTGAGATTATGCATCAAATAATAAATTCACATTTTTAATGGATAAAATGACATATTTAAGATAAGCAAAGTAAATAAAAAGTAAATACTTAGTTTTGAGTTCAATGTGTTTTTGTAAATGTCGTTTGCAAGTTAGGAATATCGTTGCCTACTCCTCGTCCATCATTTTTGTTCAATTTCCCTTCATGCCCCTTCATTCTTGGTTTTGGTTTGCGAGATTTGCACTTTTGAAACTTTCGGTAAGGGGCTTCTATTTTCCGTTTATGTTTTTTCTTTATCCCTTACTTTCATTTTTCACTTCTAATTTTGTTGCCATGCTGCTTCCGTTTCGGCTTCCATTATGCTCCTATTTCTAGTATCGTAGCCATTGCCTTTTTCATTCCCGTTGACATGACTTTTCAATTGTTGCTGCCATAATTTTTTCCGTTCTCGACGTTTCCCATTCTGAAGTTGCGGCTTTCTTAACTCAAGTGAAAGTGATTTTCTTTGCTCTTCTTTTCTCTGAAATTTCTGCCCTAAAATTCTTTTCTTATCCATTTTTCTTTTTGAATGAATTTCTCTTCTGAAATTCTTTTTCTTTTCTGAAGCGCTGAAGCTTCTCTGTTCTGAATTTTTTACTTCTATTTTTATGTTCTGAAGTTCTGACTTCATCTTTTTTGTTCTGAACTTTTTTGACCGAGCTTTCTGAGATCTTCTGATTTGAGATCCCTGAGCTTTTATGGTCTGAGCTCTCTGAGCTTTTCTAGTCTAAGCTTTCTAAGCTTTTCTAACTGAGCTTTCTGAGATCTTCTGATCTGAACTCCCTGAGTTTTTCTGGTCTGAGCTCTCTGAGCTTTTCTAGTCTGAGTTTTTCTGATCTGAGCTCTCTGAGCTTTTTTTATATGTGCTTTCTGAGCTCAACTTTTAAAAGCTGCTCAGATTTTTTTTCTTGAAGCTTCCTCGGTAGCGACGTTTCCATGGTGGCGATGTTACCCCTCGTGGTTGGTGATAACGACATCAACCATTACCACAATTTTTCAGCTTCGATTCCACGAATAGAGTTAATAATTTTTTTAGAAATAATAATTGTACAAAAGAAATATTTTTAAATGAATATGATTGAGTTTACCGCTCTTCGCTTCCGTTTTTGATTTTGTAGTCATTTTCATATATGCTTCTATTTTTAGTTTCTGTATTGCTGGCTTTTCCATTCCTACTTCCGGTCCGGCTTCCGTTTCCACTTTTTCTTTCGTTTCCACTTCCGCTTCAGTTGTTGAGGGTGGCATTTGATTTAATTTTGAGCATTTTGGGAAGGGATTTCTTGAGTTTTTCTCTCACTCTCAATGAAAGCACCAAATGTAAAAGAAAAAATACACCGTCTCTAAGAATCAGTGAATTTCTTACATCATAATATGAAAATCAAGAGAATGATTTAGAGAGAGAGAGAGAGAAAATAATGACACCATAATTTACGTGGAAAACCCTTAAAGGGAAGAAAAATCACGGGGAGATTTTGATAATATTTCATTTTGTAGAAAGGGTTTACAAGGTTAATGAGTGTTGAGAGTTGCCGTCCCCCGTTTGGAGTTGCATCTTTCCTTTATTTATATGCTTTCAATCGGTTACATAGAATCTGATACAGTTTATCTAATTTTTTTGAAAATAGGATCAATAGAATATTCCCTGAGATTTAGCTTATCAACAATAACAACCAAGTGAATCTTCATCGTCTGATCAATCTAATGATCTTGATTAGCTTCCCTTTGGATTGTCACGTCAGCAATCCATGTACTTTCGTCTGATTGGTTGTTTCTCGCTCTATCTTCTTTTTGATAGAGTCTTCAATCTAGATCTTACCACGTTTCATGTGAAATTATTCCTATTTAGTTTTTTTTTCTAAATAGACGTGTGGACTTTTTCATATTCAATACTTGAGAATATGAATTTCTTATGAAAAATGCAAGCTGTTAGGGTATTTTTGAGATTTGAATTTGTGAAAAATGATATAATAAGTTGTGTAAATGATTATTGAACATGTTTTTTATGGTGTTTTGGTAAATGAAAAAAATGCAGAGATGGATTGCACCTGGCTGAAAGTGGAAATAGGATTGTGTTTGAAGAAGTGATTGGGAAGCTGAAAGAAGAAGGCTTTAGTCTTGAAACTCTGCCTCCTCATCTTCCTCTTATAAACCAGATTGACCCTAATGATCCCCTTAAAGCTTTTCAGTAAAATTCTATACAGTTCGTGTTTGGTTATATATCTGTGGTCGTGTTTTTTTCCTTTTTCTTTTTTTGGTCATATATACATAGTTTTATTACAAAATAGTCAAGTCATGATCAGAATGACAAAACATTCTGCCTTGGCTTTGGCTTACCTAAAGGTTTCCTTTTTTTTTGGTCCAATTGACTGTTTTTCTTAATATATATATAGATGGTAGAAAGTAGCATGGATTTGCTCTTAAGTTATCATTGGATCAGGATTCTCTCATATTCATAGAATATGAGACAATCTTGTTTAAGAATGAATGACCCAGATTAATCCTAGAAAAAGGAAGAAAAACTAGACGTTTATTTTTGTTAATCAACTTATTTTCTTAAAATATAATATTTTAGAAGATAGAGAATGAATGAAATATTAGAATTTGAAAAAGATGCACATATGTCATCAAGTAATATGAAGTATTGAATATTTTGTATTTTTAATTGACTCAGCTCACAATATTTCTACTATTTGGATATTGGGGAACTAATATTAGTGTTATACATAAGGGGGTTGTAGTTTGTGATCGCTCTTTAATTTGATCCCTATACTTTTAATTGTTTCAACCATTAGCAATTAACACTGTTTTCATACTCGGGAGCTACATCTTCTTTATATAGGTGAGGTGACATATATGTGGTCTATTTATATCAAATGATATTGCACAAAGGTTACTTGACATATGTAGTAGATGATATGAATGTCGTTAGATACAATAATCATAGAGAGAACTGTAAAGATGACAAACTTTCCAGCTCAAACTGTAAAAAATGCCTTAAAACTTGACAAAAATGGCCATAATAATGTAAATAATTAATTTACATCTGTGTAATTTTTGTAAAATAATTATTTATTTCAGCCATTTTCGGTCTTTTTGTAAAAAAGGAAGTTTTCTAATCATTTTTACAGTTTGAGCTAGAAAGTTTATTTTTATTGTCATTTTTCGATAATCATATGTGGAAACAAAAACCATAGCAAGCACAAACTATAAAGATTTAAGATGTATTTTGACAGAAGTTGCACTTGAAATATGGTGAAACAATAGCCTATTTAGCTTCCCTTTCAAAAATGGTAAAACTTCTTTAGTCAGTGTTCTCTTTAGCGTTAGACGGTACAGCCAAACTCTCTCCCAAGTGAGACCCCACAAACTACACCAACCAATCCTGTAGCCTTTCAACAATATAAAAGATATCCTCTTGTAAGCTTTCTCATGAAATGACTAAGTTTTCATTATAATATTGTTGATTATGATGCAAAATTTTTATTCATGTTTTAGTCCTACCTTATACTTATTTAGAAGATGATATTTCCCAACAGGACATTCCAAGCTAATGATGTCGTGGATCCGGTCCCCCCGGGATAAATCGTGTAAGCTCGTACTGCTTCTTGTTTGATCCTTCTCTTAACACCAACCGAAATGTTTCGTCGGGATTCAATAGCAATCGTCGATAATGATATGTTTTTGTTATAAAACTCGTCTTCGCTTGCTGATCGAGATGTCGAAATTCTGACGCTACAAACAAGTAAAAGATGAAGAACAAGCACATCCAGAGGATAAGCTTAGCCATATAATCAATTCTCAATGTAAATATAAAAAGCTAATGCAGAGTAAGTAAAATGTGGGATGTGAGTGTGATCTTTTATAGCCAAGAGTGTGATAATTTCTTATTCCCTTTTTCTCTAAGTGACGAAAACAATCATTCTTGTTGATTCTGACCTCTAGAATGATAAGAAGAAACAAAAGTAATTTGGGTTTTTTTAGAGCAACTTTTCATGTTTAATATTTACTAATTATAACATATCAGCAAACAATAACAAAGTGGAAACGTCAACTTTAATTGTCTCTCTTGAAGCTCCAATAGCTTCCTTGCCACCCCTTAAGTGCATATCTATGATTGGAAAGAATCAAAATTTAATTCAGAGAGCTTTGGCTACCTGATTGAGATTGATATTTTCTGGTTAATAAAACATCAATTGGCCATTTGTTCCAACTTTAGGTCTGACAATCATAGTCGATTGGCCGTTTGGAGATACTGACATGATGAATAAATAAATAGATGCCAATGATAAGGGAAAGGAAATCCAATTTCAATGATATGTATATGTAGCAAAATGAAATGAACCAATATTAAAAGCAATAAGCAGTTGAGGACACAAAACCATGTGCTCTGCTTATTTTTTTAATTATTTGTTGACATGAGGAAATATAGAGTTTACGAGATCCAACCTAGTCATATGGAGATAAAATTTTATTATGATTATCTAAAATAACGGTCATGATATATTTTTCTTAAAGCTAAAATGCAAAAATGATAACACGGTTTATGCAACTTTTTTGGCTAATTTAGTTCCTAAAATTTAAATTATTTAAAATTAAGCCCCTTGCATAAAAACCCCACTAGTTTTGAAGGATTTCAGTTTTAGAAAAATGATTAGTTCCCTTCTAAAAGTCAATTTATACTGACTATAGGCCATCCGTCAAACTTTAAACATTTGAAAAGAATATAAAAATTGAGAATTTTGTGCAACAAGGGTTTTAAATGTAAAAATTATAAAATGCAAGGATAAAAAATTTATAAAGAATGTGATTACATAACAGTTAGATTGTTCTTGCGACTCTTTTTAAAAAAATATCACACAAAAAGTTGAGGAAATGTTTTGCAATTATTATTATTATTATCATTATTATTCTTATTATTATTGAGAAAAATGCATATTACACAAAAGTTTACAATCATTGCAAAAAGCTATTTTCCTTATGCAGCATCAACAAACAGTCAAATGACTGGAGAAGTTGCAGCACTAAGCACCAAAGGGATGAAGGGTGCTGCTGATTGACTCATCTCTGGAAAATGACTAATCTGCAGCATGACTTTGTATTTTCTTTGTTTTAATTCATGTTGTTGCATCCACTTAAAAGTATTTACTTTTTTTAGGAATGCTTTCCATGCCAATTGCCAACATGACCTAATATTCCTCATATTTTATCAAATGGTCCCAAAAATCAGTTGATCTATTGCAAGCTGATCAAAATTAGTGTCACTTTTCTTAATTGTTTAAGATTGAGGTCATTCTAGAGTAGTATTATACAATTCTAGCATACAACAAGAAAGAGAAGAAAAAGAAAGAGAGAAAAAACTTATTTTATGTACATTTGTTTATAATTTCTTCTCCTCTCTTCATCCCTCTCCAAGTAAGCTACTGATATTGTAACAATCTTAAAATTGTCTAATACATTTTTAGTAAATTACATCAACTTTCCCGTTAGTTTATAGATTAAAATGTAAAATACACATCTGCACTTTGATGAAACTGTAAACTATACCCATATACTTTTTTTTATATTTTTATACCCCTGCACTTTAATTAAACTGTAAAAATATACCATTACGTGACCTTTTATGGTTAAATTTAACAAAAATATTAACTTCATCCATTTCCATCCATTTCTTCCATTTTCATCCATTTCCCCTCATTTTAGGCCCTCATTTTCACTTTCAACACATTTTCTAGATCTCATTGTTTTGCTTTCTTTTAATGATTTTTTTTTACTTTATTCTTAAAAAAATCTGCTTTATTCTAAAAAAATATGCTTCATTCATATGATTAAAAACATAATCCCTATTACTCGGAGATTTTTTTGGTTGGTAGTTCTACTTACACATTACTTCTATTTTAGATCATTGCAATCCTAAAGAATTTTGTGTTATAGTGTTTTGTTTTTGTAATTCATTTTTACTATAATTTTGTAATTTCTTCATCGACTCTCCATAATTTGTTTTTCATTTTAAATTATGTAAAAAGACTCTTCATTTTTTAATGATATTTTCTATAGGATTTGACGGAACTTGATTCTTCAAAAAATTAATGACAGGTAGTGAAAATTGTTACATGACAATTGTAATTTAAACATTTTATTCATCCTTTAAATTTTTTATTGAACAGAAACTAAAGTCTCAATGATTTTCAATTAAAAATAAATTACAAATTTATTATTCATATGATTGGAAAAAATAAAAATATATAACTTAAATTATTGAAGTTATAATGAAATATTTTTTAGTAGCAGATTCTTTTATGATAGCAGATTTTTTTAAAAATAAAGAATATTTTTTTAAGAATAAATAAAAAATCATTAAGGAAAGTAAAATATGAGATCTGAAAAAGTATTGAAAGTGAAAATGATGACCTAAAAATGAGGAGAAATTGATGAAAATGGAGGGAAATAATGGAGGAAATTGGGGAAAATGGATGTAGTTAATTTTTCTATTAAATTTAATTAAAAAGCGTCACGGATGAATATATTTTACAGTTTAGTCAAAGTGTAGGATATAAAAATATAAAAAAATATAAAAGTATAATTTATAATTTCATCAAAATGTAGGAGTGTATTTTACATTTTAACTTAATTTATATTAATAGATAGACACTCCTCTAATTTCCAGTCCTACACTTGCACACTTCTAGTTTCACTTTACCTGCTAATAATCCATATAAATTTGTATACACTCGCTCTTTGCATTTTTTTTTATAAATTCTTACCGTCAGATCATTATTATTTATCATATATCAATTCATTTTCTTAGAAACTATAGCTTTTATGAATCTGTACTTGAGAACATGTAATTTTTATAAAAATGGTACAAGCTGTGAGGATATTGTAAAAAAAATTATATGAATTTATTTAGGAGGAGGAGGCGCGCTTAATTAAGGTCATTATTATTGACCTTTTTTTTTTGGCAATTGCTTTGGCTCTTCTCACCATTTTCAAGCTTAAAGAATGATCTAGGAATGCTAGGACAAACTGTAATACGCCAAATATGTACGAACGTAAAACAAATAATCTGAAAGTTAGAGATGTCTAATCACTTTTTGATGATAGTTGAAGTATTCCATAAAAACAAAGATAATGAAAAACAATCACTGGGCTTTTAACTAACCTCGGATTCAAGATAATCTCAAATTACCATGTACGTTGTAGTATGTGATAAATATATAAAATAAAAATTCAATTTAAATGTCTCAAAATGTAAAAAAAAATACTAAACATTTAACAATTGTATAGTACAAAAAGAAATGATTGAACATCGAATATTGTATTAACAATAAACATAATAGATTTATTTTAAATATAAATATTTGCTTCAAATTCTAGTATTTTAATAATATATTTTAACTAAAAAATTATTTTATTCTTACATTTCTCATGCTTCTTGTATTCATCTCATACATTTTAATGTATCTTACCTTAATAAATTTAATTCTTCCAATTTATTGTGTTAAAAGAAAGTTAAATACAGTCCAGAATAATGATGTAGGTAATTAACTAAATTAGACAAAGCGTTATGAAATAATAATTCAAGGCGGTACATAAATATTTCAAATATTCATTTATTAGGTATGTACAGAACAATATAGGAATCTTTAAATACAGTTTACACAATATTATCCAAGACATTAAAAGTGTCATTAATCATTTAAATATACAATTATTAGTATTGAACCCTAGTATTTATTGAGGACGATGAAAAATTCTATGAGATATTGACGACAATTTTTGTTCAAAAATATTTTTCTGCCTTTAGCCTCACTTATTTATACTAGAGATATTTTGAATGTAACAAATGTGAGTTTTATAGGATATTAGTAAAGTGTTATGTGTTGTACACATGATAAAAATTATTAAATTTTTTAGTTCTTTTCCTCACACATTTAGAGTCATAGTCTTTTCAAGTAAAAAGAAAAGAAAAATTTAGCATCAAGTTTTATATACATCTTTTATTTAAATTATAAACATAGATATTCAGCTTTCAATTGATGAATAAATTCTAACTGAATTTTATGTTGTCATCTTATTCAATAAATAAATAGACTTATTAATATCAATATGAGAGAATCATACGATATATTTTATGATTTTTGTACCTTTCACTACTTTATATTATGAATAATTAAAAATAATTTTTCTTAGCAACGCCGATGCATCGTAGAATCACTAAGAACATAATGAAGTTTTTACTATTTATTGATGAGAATCCTTTCGCAAATATGTTTTGTTATTGTTGGTCATGGAAATTTAGAAATTGAAAACTTCACTGACTTTTTTTCAAGGATATGTTCATAAATCTTAATAAACCATTTATAAAAAAAGTGTGAATTGTATTTGACATTGATCATGAATCTACATTTAAGAAACATTGATACTATTAGTAATTCATAATTAGTTATTCTTTGAATATCATAATATTAAATGTGCAATTGAAAAATCAATAGTCAATTATCATACGGAATATAAAATGTCATTTTAGATATTTAAGAATAATAAATAGATAATATTGTCTAAAAATGATTCCCAATTTGCTTATTAATTTTAATATATTATTTATACATCAAAGCTGAATCAAATAAATTTTGGTCCATGCTTTTCATAAGATTCATTAGCATCATTGATTTCACTTTCTAAAATAATTCATGAACCAAAAGTTAAATATAATATAAGAATGTTGATGAATTTCTAAAACCAAAACTATAACTAAATTTGGATTTAAATAAAAAAATATTCATTTGAAACAATTCTCATGTCATAATTCCTTACATAAGCAGAAGCTGGTGGATCGAGTACCTAGAATTAGCTTTATCTAAACAATCAAGGAATTGGAGGTGTTTACTTACAGGGTTTCCAACTCTTAATATTTGAAGTGAACAATCATTTCCCGTTTCATAAAGTATTTCTTTTATACATGAACGGACATAAATTTCTCTCTCAACCATGTCTTCAAGAAAAGATCAATCAGATGAAAGCATGTTGCTTGTCAACGTGACAATCTGGAAAAAGCGATCATGACCGTTGATTCAAACATACCGTAAAGATTAGTCTGGTTGTTAATATTGATAGACTATATTGATAGACTAGATCTTAATAAAATATTTTGTTGATCTCGTTTTCAGTGAAATTAGCTAAACTAAATCAAATTTTATGCAATCAGTTGAAAACCTATAAATTGAGGTTATTTGTAACCCCAATAGAGGAAAAGATTTAATCAAGCATTTATTTTCATATTATTTTTGTCCATTCTCTCTCTATTTATTCCTTATGTTTTAGTGTGAGGAAATATTCCTTATATTTTGGTGCTCTTGTTATGAGTTGAGAATCAACTAGAGATCATAACCCAAAACCAAACTAGATGACACGTTACGTGAGAAATGGAAAATGATGCTAACACTACTAACAATCCCATTAACCAGCCCACACAGCCCGCAGGAGTACAAAACATGATCTAGACCATTCTGACTAGAATGTAGAGCATGGAAAACCACAACAATGAAGCATTATGTAACTCGTGGAAAATTGTGCAAGATCAGATTTTGGCGTTACAACAGGATGTTGCAGAGACAAGAGCAGAGAAAAGTTAGAGGACTGTGGCGGGGGAACAGGAGAACGAGAACCCGCAAGATGGAGAATGGAGAGAGCGGACTGGCAGGCAGCCAAATTTGGGTGCTAGTCAAAATATCTGTCATGACGAGCCAAAAGTTAGTTCTCACGACTACAGAAAAGAGGCTGGGGCGAGAACGATATGACGGAGCTGATGACAGAATGGGCAATAGAGAAGATGCTGGAAAATGATTATGTTGGAAACAAGGAACCTGGGTGTCACTAGAGTGACAGATTTGAAAGCGTTGACACGGCCCCCTTTGTGCCCAAAAATTTTGGTGGCCCACATACCAAAAAAATTTGTTTCCCCTAAATTCAATTGCTATGAGGGGAAAATAGATCCTTTAGACCACTTGCGTTGTTCAGACAAGTGATGGTGTTATATCAGCACGAGGATGAATTAATGCGCAGGATGTTTCCGATGTGTTTGGAGGGCAATGCACTAAAGTGGTATCGTTCTCTACCCCCGTGTTCAATTGATAATTTTGATAGAATATCCTCTGTGTTTTTGAATAATATTCCACCTACCGGCTGGTTATGGAGGACTCGAAGTACTTATTGATGATCACAATAAAAAAGGGTGAATCTTTACGATATTACACTCGCCATTTCAAGGACGAGATGACGAATGTAGAAAATTGTGATGATCGTGTGGCAAGGCTAGCATTCAGACGAGGGTTGGACCCGAACTCGCATTTGTTTGAAGATTTGTCCAAAAATAAACCATTTACGATGGCAGAGACTTTCCATAGGGCACACACGTGCATAACCCTAGAGGAAGAAAAGAAGAGCTTGTAAAAATTGATGGAACAACGGAGCTCTGGTCAAAGCCAAAACGGAGTAAGTTCAAGAACGGGAAAGTGTGGAGTCAACAAAATGTTAAAACGGATGAAAGAATGATTGATATCGAAAAGAAATTGAGGCCAACCAGCTTGGTCCACCTGAGGGAGAAAGTTTTCACTTCTCTGACTATCCAAGTCAATCAAATTCTTGAGACCATCAAGGATAAACCCTGGCTGGAGAGGTCGGCTCCGCTAGCTAAGGAGCGGAATGAAAGAGAAAAATATAAATTTTGTTCTTACCACAAGATCACTAACTACCACACTAGGGACTAGTATCTAAAAGATATTGTTGTCAGAATAAATCAACTTCAAAAGGATAGAAATGAAGAGCACCTCAAGGAGAAGAAACCTTTGAGGATCATAGATATGAACATTTCTATGACGGCATCTAAAGGAGCTTCGAGGAAAGAAATAACATCTATTGCAAAAAAAACAACCCTTGAAGTGAATAACGAGTAGGAAGAAGCGAACAATGATGTACCAATCATTTTTTATGAAGACAATGTGTGATATGACGGACATAATGATGCATTGATAATTACCATTCAGATCAGGAACTGTTTGTTGAGAATGGTTCTTATTGATGATGGGAGCGCTATTAATATACTCCACCGTTCGACACTTGAAAGATGGCAATAGACGCGCCAAGACTCTGTAGTGCTAGGCAACCACTTATTGGTTTCAACGGAACCATAACTTATTTTGAAAGAATTTCTTTGATTCATGTGCATGCGGACCCGTTCAACCATAACACAGACTTCATCGTGATTGATACGCTATCACCTTACAATGTGATACTGGGAATAACATGGATTCACAAAATGAAGGCTGTCTCATCCAAGTATTATCAAACGTTGAATTATCCATCACCGCAAGGAGTACAAACTCTTAAGGAAGATCAGGCGGCAGCTCATTATTACGTTGTGATGGCACTTGAGTCCCTAAAGAAAAGAGATGCGCCCTTTCTTAGCAATGTGATGGAAGCAGCTGAGAAATAGCAACTGACTGAAGATATGAAGCCACAAGTAAAACATAATCTGTTGACATTGGAAACAGAAAAACAACAAAGATAGGTGTGGAATTGACCATGCGACACTACAATAGTCTCTGTCAATCTCTGATACTCAATCGATGATTGACACGTGACAATTACTATGTATTATATATTTGTTTTAATCAAATTAAATATCTAGATTTGTTAATTCAAAATTAACATATCTAATTATCCCTATCAACTAAATTATTTGTTATTTCATAAATAACAGATTTAGTTGATCTAAATTATTATCTAATAATAAAATATAATATCTAATTTCATAAATTAGATATTTCGGCTCACTTATCGATAATTAAAAAATCGATAATTATAGATATATATATATACACATATATTAATTCTGAAAATTATTTATATATATAATTCAATTAATTATTGCTTAATTAAATAATCATACATTATTATGTCATAATAATGCACTTGCCGCAGAATAAATTCATTTGCAAGTAAGTGATTTTCTCATGTCCTGAAATATTCATACTATGGACTGCGTAGTACACAGGTGACTTAGGGATCATGGACATATAATCATAAGCTTCAATAAATCAGACTATTAATTAAGCTCTTGAATTAAATCATTTTATTTATTAATTTCATTGTTACTCCACTAGAGATTACATATCGTATTTACAGAGTACTATCATGTAGTACATTGATATTATCATTTCACGTAGTTCTGTCCACCAATTATTGGTTCGTAAATTAAAACTAGTCAAAATTACCATTTTACCCTTCTAACTACCTCTTAATGCCAGAACTTTACTGTTCTAGTGGAGGTGAACAGTGGCTATCCAGCGCAACAGGCGACTGCCGGCGGTGAGATGGGCAACATTGGTAATGGGCAGCGATCGGAGAGTCCTATCGTCTGTGACAACCGTTGTCACGTTTTAGGAAAGCTTTCAACGATCATGCAGTCAACTCCTATCACCTAAGTGTTTCATTAAAACTCAAACTCTTTTAATAATCCATTTAAAATTTGAAATTGATGTAATTTTAAAATTAATTTTTAATTTTTAATTTTATGAACATAAAAATTAATAGGTTGATTGGGTTTGACCCAAGTTTGACTAAATCAAAATAGAGTGTTTACTTGACTAAGTCAAAGTCAACTATATTAAAATGAATAATTATAGAAATTGTTTTAATTAAGAAAAATAGTTTTTCTAATTAAAAATGGTTTTGTTCAAAACTTGAAGATTATGAAGATGGATATCAGGAGGAGAAAGTAATATTTGAGAAATATGTATTCTTGAAGTCCGCTTTGTAATTTTATTTCTTTATTTCAAGGGTTGTAATTTAAAAATATCCAATAGTCACTCGGTCCATTATTATTTTATTTAATTCTTAAATAATTATTTAATTGTTATGTTTGATAACATGTCCATGCGTTAGTCGATCACATGACATACATGAAAATCTCACACAGTTTTATTTAATCATGCATCTCATCTGTAGAAACATGATTTATTAGGATTGTCCTAATATATTTATTAGTATTGCTTTATGAAATTAATTACATGCAAACTGCTAGGTTTTAACTAGTTAAAACTTGGTAAACACATCATACTAAAGGCTATAGTAACCTTTAGGTTAACTGACTTTAGTAAAAGAGTTATATTAAAGTTTGATGAATATAACTAATTAGTTAATCTGAGTTCATCTAATTATGACTTAGGTGCTTCAGAAAGTTAATTGAACTTAGACCAATGAGATTGGATTAACTGATAATTAAATATCCATAGGGTTATTAGTTTAACTACTAATTAATTTAGAATTAATTGATTAGTTAAAGTAGAAATACATTATCCTAAAATAGTGAGTGGGTGAGGTGCATTGAAGGTCTTGAGATGACTTAGTTTTCATCCCTCTACGGAAGGTTTCGAGCTATACCAATACCAAGGTTGGACTACTTAAGAAGATATGTGGAAGTGATGTAGTTTAGTTTTGACTGATCCTAAGGCTGCATATTCTAAATGAAGTCATGAAATCTGAAATGATGAGATTATACTCACAAAGTCACAATTAAGCTTTTATGTCGGTAATTATGACTTGACCGA
Source organism: Datisca glomerata (assembly GCA_003255025.1). Taxonomy (NCBI): domain Eukaryota; kingdom Viridiplantae; phylum Streptophyta; class Magnoliopsida; order Cucurbitales; family Datiscaceae; genus Datisca; species Datisca glomerata. The sequence goes on along the minus strand of QANY01013766.1, from coordinate 227,088 downwards.
ACAAGCGATACTTTACTGTTAAAAGAGAAAATATAAGATATTTTAAGTTTAAATTAATAAGGATGGGAATGCCTTATAAACAGTCTGAGTTTAATCTGACCGACCCTAAGGCGGCACATTAATCGTTGGGTTGTTTTATTGTGATTAGTAATTGCTAAATTTATGTGTTTATTATGATTGAATTCATGCATCACGTTTTGAATTCTAGATATTTATCAATTATATTGAATCATATATATTTTAAATTTCAGTTATCAATATTATGTCTTTCATGGGCAACTCTGTTACTGCTTTACTCCCTCTTGAGAAATTGAATTATGATTCGTACGTTGGTAATCAAATATGAACTTAATACTGATTTGAAAGAACCATAAGTTCGCTCTTACTAAAGAATTTCGTGAGGAGCTAGCTACTAACTCCTCTAAAGTTAAGAAGAACAAGAAAGACAGCAAGCTCAAAGGAAAGTGTTTCCATTGTGGGGTTGAAGGTCATTGGAAGAGAAACTGTAACAAGTATCTATCTGAGCTGAAAAAGAAAGATAACATGATTTACTTGTACATGAAGCTTGTTTACAGGAATATGATTTGTCATCCTAGATACTTGATTCAGAAGCCACTAACCATGTATATTCTTCTTTGCAGATTCTTGATTCATCAAGGGAGCTGACTGATGACGAGGTCGTTTTGAGAGTTGGCAGTGGTGCGCTTGTGTCAGCTAAAGCATTATTGATAGTCCGTTAAATTTTTAGATATAATTACTTAGTTTTGAACGATGTTTATTATATTCATGATTTTTCAAGGAATTTGATTTCTCTTTCATTTTTGTAAGAACAGTTATTCGAAGTTTCTTTCATTAATAAAAAGTTTATTATTTCTAAGAATGGATTCGATATCTTTCATGCTCAAATTATGAGCGGATTGTATATGCTTAAACCGACTAAATGTGCATTAAATAATTCTGAATTATTTAAAGTACCAAAACCTAAAAATAACAAACAACAGAGAGTGTCTCATGACAATAACACATATTTATGGCATCTTAGGTTGAGACATATTAATCTAGATAGGTTAAAGAGATTAACAAAACATAGTGGTTTGAAAAAGCTAAATGTTAGAACTCTTCCTGTTTGTGAATCATCTCTAGAGGGTAGAATGACCAATAGACTTTTCACAAGAAAGGGCCAAAGAGTCAAAGAACCACTTGAGTTAGTGCATAGTGATGTCTATGGACCGATCACTACACAAGCTAGAAGTGGGTATGAGTATTTTACCACTTTCATTGACGACTACTCAAGATATGGCTATAGTTACCAAATTCATTGAAAGTCTGGAACTTTTGGAAAGTTTAATGACTTCAAGGCTGAAGATGAAAAGTAATTAGATAAATTATTAAAAACCCTTCGATCGATTGAGGTGATGAATACTTAGATTTATAATTCAAGGATTATTTGCTACAGTGTGGAATCATATCCTAAAATGTAAGTGACAATGATGAGTAGATTAACATCGACCTAACCATATCAAATAAGGTTCGGTTTCTCCTTTTTGCAACACCATTTTGCCCTCTAAGTCTATAAGCAAGACGCCTTTAGAGTTATGGAATGACTCTCAACCTAGTTTACATCATTTTCGTATATGTGGTTGTCCAACTCACGTTCTTAGACACATGAACAGAAAGTTAGACTCAAGGTCTGAGTTATGCATATTCGTTGACTATTCTCTAAAGACTAGAGGTGGGTACTTTTATAGTCACAATGATCAAAAGGTGTTTGTGGCGACAAATGCAATCTTTCTTGAGCATGCCTATATGCAAAACTACAAACCTCATAGAAAAGTAGTTCTCGAGGAATTAGCGGCTGATGAGATCAGACCACCTTCAATTTCTACTGATAAATGACAAACCAGAGAAGCCACAGTTCCTACAAAGGAAATGTCGGTGCAACGTCGTAGTGGGAGGGTTGTGAGACTATCATTTCGTTGTGAACTAAAGGCACTTGTCCTAGTGTCAGACACTAATAAGGATGATCCATTATCTTATGAAGAAGCAATGGATGGTCTTGAAAATGAGAAATGACGAGATGTCATGAACCAGGAGATGGAATCTATGTATTTCAATTCCATCTGTGAACTTGTAGATCCACCTGAAGATGCCAGACCCATTGGATGTAAATGGATCTTTAAGAAGAAAAGAGGTGCAGATGGGAAAGTAGAGATTTTCAAGGCACGTTAGTAGCCAAGGGCTATACACAAAGGGAGGGAGTCGATTATAAAGAGACATTCTCCCATGTGACCATGCTAAAATCCATACACATCATTTTTTCCATAGCCGTCAGTTTTGACTATGAGATATGGCAAATTGACGTCAAGACAGCTTTTCTGAATAGCTTTCTTGAAGAAAACATCTATATGATGCAAGCATAAGGGTTCGTACAAAAGAGGCAAGATCAGAGAGTATGTAAGTTGCTTAAATGCATTTATGGATTAAAGCAAACATCTAGATCTTAGAATCTTACCTTTGATGATATTATAAAGTCTTATGGCTTCAAACAAAATGTTGACGAAACCTGTGTTTAATAAATACACCAAAGATAAGATAGTGGTTTTCTTAATTCTTTATGTTGATGATATTCTACTCATTGAGAATGATATAGAAACTTTGTCAAAGGTAAAGAAGTGATTAGGTGAGAAATTTTAAATGAAAGATTTGGGAGAGGCGAGCTATGTTCTAGGCATCCAAAGCTTAAGGGATAGAAATAATAAGTTCTTGGCACTTTCTCAGACATCTTATATTGATAAGATTCTGGAGAGATTCTCTATGGAGAATTCCAAGAAAGGTCAAAAGCCGACCAGACATGGAATTGTCAATGCTTCAGGGAACAATATCCTAAAACACCTCAAGAGGAAGAGGATATGGAAAGGTTCCCAATGCTTCAGCAATTGGAAGTCTCATGTATGTCATGTTGTGTACGAGACCGGACATCTGTTATGTAGTGTGAATTATCAATCGTTATCAATCGAATTCAGGTTTGGAACACTGGATTGCAATAAAGCACATTCTCAAGTATCTTAGGTGAACGAGAAACTATATGCTTGTTTATTCAGGTGGAGACCTGAATCCCATTAGATATACTGATTTTGATTTTTAATCAGACAGAGACAGTCAAAAGTCGATATCTGGATCAGTATTCACCCTAGGTGGAGCAGCTGTAGTCTGGAGAAGTATTAAACAATTTAGTATTCCAGATTCTACAATGAAAGCTGAATATATAGCGGCTTGTGAACTTGTGAAAGAGGCGGTATGACTCAGAAAGTTCTATTCTAGTCTAAAAGTAGTTTTCGATATGGACAAGCCACTAATCATATACTGTGATAACAATAGGACGGTAGAGAATTCCAAGGAACCTAGGAGTCATAAGAGGGGCAAGCACATAGGGAGGAAGTATCATCTTGTAAGAGAGATCGTGCATCGAGAGCTTGCAACTGTTATGAAGATAGCATCGGAACAAAACCTGACTGATCCTTTTACAAATACATTTTCTACGTAGTCATTTGAGGGTCACGTGCATAACATATGAATAAGAGAGATGCCACATTTTCTTTATTGCAAGTGGAAGATTATTGGGGGTTATGCTCTCAAAGCATGTGTATTGACATTTTGATATGAAATTTAAAGAAGATTATATTTTTCTTATAATTGTTCTTTTAAATTATTGTTGAATAATTTATATAAATATCTAAAAATTTCATATTCATTAATGAGACTATGATGATTTTTAGTACGAAATGATTAAGATCATAGATAATGAATAAAATTATCAACAACATATTAAAGTATGAAATCTTTAGTGAATGCTTGCTAGTACGGTTCACTAAGTATTATGAATGTGTGTGATCTAGATCCAGATCATTGATATTGATAGACATCTTAATGAAGGTATTTTATATAATAAGATTATATATGACAATTCGATGATCATATGTAGATCAATCTGAATTCTGATTAGTCATGAACTCTTATACATGTCTACTGGATCTTTTGATTCACTCGTTAAGGTGTGTTTGTTAATCAGGCTAGTGAATTTTGTTTTGAAAATTCAATGGTGTGGATGGCTGGGGACAATGTCTTACAAGATTTGGAATCTAAGTTTTTATAACGGATCGTATATTGGTTCTCTTAAGTGTTAATTTCTGGAACTGAATGGTTATTGAGCTTAAATTTATAATAAGATTATAAATTAGCCAATCACTAGTGGATTAATGGTACTTAAGGATCAATGAGTAATTAGAAGGGTAAAACGGTAATTTTGACCAGTTCTAATTTACGAACCAATAATTGGAGTACAGAACTACATGAAAATACTCTATAAATATATTCTATAATCTCTAAGAGTATAATTTCATATTTATAGTGGAGTAATAATAAATAAATAAGATTGTTTAATTAAAGAATTTAATTAATAATTTGATTTATTGGAGCTTAGTATTATAGGTCCATGGTCTCCAAGTTACCTCTATGCTACGCTGTCTAGGGTGTGAGTTTTTCAGGAAATGCGAAAAAGACTGACTTACAAAAAGAATTTATTTGCTGAAGCAAGTACATAATTATGAGATAATTATGTGTGATTAATTAATTAAAAATTAATTAATTAAATTATTTATATATTTAAATACATTTTGGAAAATAATATATATAATTATTGATTTTTTTAATTATCGATAAATGAGACGGAATATCTAATTTATGAAATTTGATAATTAAATTATTATTAGATAATAATTTAAATAAACTAAATCTTTTATTTATGAAATAGCAGATAAGTTAGTTGATATGGATAATCAGATATGTTAATTTTGAATTATATGATATCAAGATAATTATCTGGTTAAAATAAATATTTAATTCACAGTAATTGTCACGTGTCAATCATTGATAAGGTATCAGAAATTGACATGGACTACTGTGATGTCACGTGACATTACAATAGTGTGTGTGCAATACTGTAGTGCCACTGCAGTTGGTAATTTTATATTTAAATACTATTTCAGTTTATCCTTAAAAATTTGATACGCCATTATACAAAATATATACAAATATTAGTCTAATGGTCTTAGTTGTTGAAAGATGAGGAGAGAATCAGTTGATCAGATCATTAGTTCATCAATCAAGGGTTGAACTGAGAACACAATTGGTATTAGAGAGATTTTCTTCTGTGATTAAATTTTAATCAAATCTTTAAAAGAATAATCATCACATTCTTTTAGAAAATCATCTCATTAAAATCCTTCTCAATTAATCTCTAGATCTCAGGTGTTGAGAACATCTAGAGGCAGAAAAAATATCTTGTAATATTCTACGTGGCCACACACGTCCTAATGCGTTGAAATTGACTTGAAAGATTTTGGTGTGGATCTCAGAGTCTGCTAATCGTTGGAACGATTTCATGGAAATGGAAGATCGATCGGTTTTTGTAAGGACACTTCATATAGATTACAAGAGGTATATGATTTTTAACATTATATGTTGTATATTTAACTTATAAATATATAATTTATCATGACTAATTGAAAAAGAGTTCTCACTTAAAAAATTATTTAGTTATCGTGACGTTATGTAAGTTTAATTTTATCAAAAAAATCAATTTTTATTAAAAGTTTAATTTTATAAAATGGCACGCGTCTTCACGCTTCCGTCGTGACGAATAGTAATTTTAAGTGGAATCAGATAACCCAAATATTTTATGTAATCAATTCAAAGTCTATAAATATAGACTTCAGATTTCTCTCTATTTATTTCTTATTGTTTAGTGTGAGAAAGTTTCCTTTACAATACACAAAATGAGTTTGAATCATTATAAGTCATCATATGTCTTTAACCCGAATTATATTAAAGCTACGACAAAAATAAGTATAAAACTAGACAATTACCAAACTATGTCTGACCTGAAAAATGCAAAATTAAACAAAAAAAAATCAATTATATCGTGTAATCTTAAAGTTGTGTTATCTATCAACTTAGTTCCCAAAGTTTTAATTTTGAATTTGATATCTAAACTTAGAAATCATTTTCAGTTGATACATTGTTAGTCAAAAACTAACATGACCACCACAGTCCACATATAAGTTACAGAATATTAGAAAACAACTTTAATTTGTCATTCAAAAAAAAAGTAAGACACCCAGGGTTCTTCCCAAATTTCTCATAGAAGCAATTAATGAATGTTGATGGAAGATACTAGTCATTTATGATTTTTATGTTTCATAAAATGTCCTTATAGAAACTCTCTTTCTGAAAAAGTTCTTTTTGATTTATACATTCATCACTTTCGTTTCTTATTGGAGAATGAGAAAACTAATCTCCTTTTTGGTGAATTTTTTTTTGTCATTCTAATTTTCTTCCTTCTAAAAACTTTTCTTCCACCTAAATATAGATATATGGTGGTTTGTCCTCCACCTAGATTTACATTTATGATGATTTTTTCTCCACCTAGATCTAGAGCTATAATGATTTTTCATCTACTAGATCTAGATCTATGATATTTTCGTTTGGTACGATTCATTTTATGACTGTCTTCGATAGATCTAGCCTAGATCTACAAGTTGTGATGACCGATTGTGCTTCATTGGATCATTTGACAGGACGTATTTCAATCGATTTCAGTCAGACAAACTTTTTTGGTTGACTAAGGTACTTAGAACGAGTCAAGATGAAACTCTAAATTATTATCCATGTTCGTTCAGTAGTTTTTTTTATTCTTGTGACTGATTTATGTATTTTGATTGCTAATATTTTCTGTTGATCTTTTGAGATTCAGTGTATTTTTGTTGATAAATCTGTATTTTTTTTATTATTATCTTGATATGAATATGTACTCCTTCTATTGAAATTAATGAAATTTTTTCAGAAAAAAAAGTTTCATAAACCAAATTGATAGAATAAAAACTTCAAGACTAAATTGACAAGATTAAAATTTAGAAACGAAATTGAGAACAAAATCAAATTTTAAGGGTCTAAAATATTTAAAAAAAAGGGGGTAAACTACCCACTTGGATCTCATAATTTCATCTTAGTTTCAATTTGTCAATGCTACGTTAAAAATTCTCAGTTTCAACCTTTTAACTTTACAAAAATGGTCTAACGTGGACTTTCTATCACTTCTCGTTAAGATACCGTAGAATTGCTGAGGTGTCAAGTTATAACTATATATGACACGTGGGGGACCGATTCTTTCACTGTCAACTTCCATATCATTTGGGGTGTTAGAAAATAAGGCTTTCAGAATGAGAAACAATTAGAAGCGGCGACCTCATTGTAGCTCTCCTCCTAATGAGTGACGCATAGATCACCATCAAACCGATTTTTATGACTAGTAAAATATAATTAATTTAAACCAAAACCTTAGCTCATTATCTTGACCTTATATCATGAAATATGTACCTCAAAATAGTAACGACCATGTGAGTTTTAAAGTCATTATGTTTAGTTTAATAATTTTGGGTAGGTCTTCTTACATGTACCAAAAAAATTACCAAGTAGATGGACTGTGTAATACAATTTATTTATTACTAATTGTCAGTATTAATCAACAAATTAGAGAAAAATCATTAATCAACAAATTAGAGAAAAAACATTTTTAAACCTTATTTTTCTTACTATTACAATCTCGACACTATTTATGATGCTATTATGATCTTGGCACTTGACAACCTCTAGTTATTATAAATGACCATAAAAATTTTCCACAAATTTAGATTTGTTAAATGGCATGAATCCCCAAAAAACTCCATATATATTTCTATGAATTATGTGGTTTAGTCCGTATAAAAAGCCCGAACAATATTGGCCCGTTCATCAAGGGCCAGGTCGACTGATCCAATAAGATTCTTAATTAAAAATCTTAGTAACTAATTAGAGAAATTATAATAGATAGTTATGTTTATTAACTTATATGAACAATGAATATTTATATGTATATATGTAAAAATGATTTTTTTAAGTTTAGAAAGTTTAAGCTAGTTATAAATTTAATATTTTACCATTTTTCACTTATTTTGTAATCATCAACAGTAATTTCCTATTTCTTTTATTTTTTTCTTATATTTGTTTATGACAACTTTTCCAAATTTAGTCAAACTTGTTCAACTTGCTTCAAAAAAATTTGTCCAATCTACAATAAATCTGTAGAAATTATTGAAAATTCTTTTATGTTCTTGATTTAGTTTATAATTTATTTTTCATAATATGAAATAGGTAATATATTATTTACTAATAATTTACTAAGTAAGGGCCATTCCAATTTATTTTTTTTGTGCTCATCAACAAACATGTTTGACTGTAAAAGTGAAGATGGTGTCTATCTTTTGACCAACATCCAACAAAGATAAAAAAATGATGGAAAATATGAAATATTATAAGGGAAAATGGCATAGATAGACCACTTATATGTAGTAAGTTAGAAAGTGACCTAAAAAATTAAAGTAGATAAATGACAATTTTCTACTAAATTTGGCTTTAAACTTTTATGATTTATCTACAATTCTCTTGTCTCATGTTTCTACACAGATTTTTTTAGTTATTCTTTCAAAAAAATTAAAGAAATTAATTTCTGAAAATATCTCTTAATGATAATTTTTGAAAATATCTCATTAGTTGACGAACATCTTTCCCCAAAAAATAGCAAAATTTCCAATAAATGATAAGTCATTCACACCGTAAATTTTAAAACTCCAATAAATGATAAGCTTCAGCGTGTTAATAAAGAAAATTATTAGTTGCATTTAATAGGGATTATGGGTTTAATCATTTAGTAAATATATTGCTGAAATATAATTTAACTTATAAAATATGATGACACATATTGATATGTTGAGAAAAAAATATTAACAATTTAAGTGATACTAACCATTTGTTTGTGTGAGTTTAAAAAAAGTGTGATCATCAACTCAACCTATTTCAAAATTCAAATCAAATATTTCTGTTTTATCACATCATAACACAAATCTAATTCCCTAAAAATTACTCCTCAATTCTCTCATATATCACAAAAATTATTATTTTCTCCCATAAGCACAATTCTTTATCTTTCATTAGAGAATGGGCTGTAATTTATTCTAAATTTTTTTTACAGGAAACTCTAATCTACCGCACAAAAATTTATTATTCATCTTTACTTAGAATTCATTAACATAAAAAGTCAAAAGGTGAAAATGTATGAACTTTTTAGAAATAATGTTTTAATTTATGTTTTTTTTTGTGAAAAGAAATTATAGTGAAGGTTAACGTTAAGAGCACTGTAATTTATTGTAATTTAAAGATATGATTTTTTTTTTAGTTTTTTCTGGTTTTTAACACTTTTGATGGTGAAAACAGAGACTGGTTTTTTCCCTTTGAGTGCAATTACTTATTCGAAAGCTGGTGAAGTAATTGAGAAAATGGAGGGGTTGGGATGCATATATATATTCGGAGATGGTGAAGTAATTCAGAAGTCGGTGATGTAATTGCCTGGGGATGCTTCTACAAAGGGGGCTGCGTCTTGTTTCAAAATCTAGAGACCAAAACTATGTGAGGAAGACAAGGGCAGAAAGGGAAAAAAATTTCAAGGCCAGTGTCACTTGTAAAAAAAAAGCCATATCTACAATATTAAAAAAAAGTGACATTTATGTAGAGTTACCCTAAAAAAATGGTGAATCTTGCAATTTTCTCATAAAAATGGTAAGGTAGTTAGTAGATAATATTTGGGGATTAAAATTACCAAAAAAATAAAAAGGTCATTGATTAACTTCTAATTTTTTAGGGCATACTAACTTATCACTCTTAAAGTGATTTATTTACTAAGATTTCTGATATTAGAATGTAGCATGACAATAAGTAAAAAGTTTATTAATGATAAATAAATTATATGTTTATCTATTGATAAGCTAGATGCAAGTGAACGAATAAAGGGCGTAGGGATCTCCCATTTCAGTTTTGTTTTATTCACAAAAAAATGAAACAAATATGGAGATTTCTCTCTCTCTTCTCTATCTCTCTCTCTCTCCATTTCACCAATTACTTCATCATCTTTTTCGGGTATAATGTGTTTCAAAAGAAAATTATTTAAGAGAAGTGAGAAAATATCATAACCAAACATAAACAAAAAGAAAAATATGAAATTACTCTCGATGATTACAAAAATGAAAGGTTAAAATAGTAAGTTCATAACTATGTCAAAAGCCCAAATAATTAATACAAATAGGTCTCCCACTATCAATAAAAATCTTATACCACATTTTCCCTGTAATTAATATATATTACCAATCAATTAAATTAAATAGTTTTAACAATTTGCACGTTTACTATGTCACCCTTTGTAAGATAGTTCACGTAGCTCTCTCTGTGTCTCTCTCTCTCAATTTCTCCTTTTTTGTATATCACTTCGACTCTTCTCTCTCTATACATATATGTTATATGTATTTATCATATATACAATATTATTCTAGTAGTATTTATGATCAGTCTATGCATATTAATATATATTTTATATAGCATATTTACCACGGGAATACTCTATGTATATGCTATATACATAAATGCATATATAAATTTATGCTACATAGAATATTGTACCATAAGCTTTGTAAATTTTTAATGTATATAGGTCCAAGTTTTTTTAAAAACCGATATATAAATTTATGCTATATAGAATATTGTACCATAAGCGTTGTAGTTATGAATGTATATGTGTCCTAGTTTTTTAAAAACCCATAGTATATACAATCAGTCTATGTATATTGATGTAAATTTTATATAGCATATTTACCACAGGAATATCTCTATGTATATGCTATATAAATTTATTCTATATAAAAAATTGTACTATAGGCCAGTGTGGTGTTATCCTATAAAAAATAAATATGTATATAGACATACACCTGTATATGAATAGGACATGTGCTATCCTATAAATAATATAGGATATATATAAATTTTTTGTATCAGAGTCAAATCTGATAGGGTATTTAATACTTGTTTAATTATTGTTCTTCTTCTCCACCTAAGTGACTGGTTATTGTTATTATTGTTACTTACTTGAATAATTATTTTTATTTAATCTGACTTTCCGTCCAAGTGACTAGTTATTTTTATGCTTGATTATTTCTCTATACCTTTGATTTTCTAATATGTGAATCTAACGTATCAGGTTTTATTAGATTTACTTCAGGCACCCTAATAAGACCTTTTTAAAAACTGTAAATCTCAATAATAGGGTAGCTATAATAGGCAAATGAGAGAAGAGTTAAACTTCATTGAAGGTTGGAGAAGTCATAGCAGGTTTGATGGTCAAACTACATGATGAAATTTTTAATTATAAGAATAATTTAGTCATCTTTAATTTTGAGTAGGTTATTTAGAAGTAATTCTTCTTATAGCAATAAGCCTATAATGAATACACTACCAAACATAATTAATGAAGAACATGTTGAAATATTTAACAAATGATCATGTAGATTATAAGGTATGGAACATACCAGAAATTCCTAGGGAATACATTTATAAATCAACATGGTATCATGTTGTTTCCTTCAAGACTCAACATCACATTAAAATAATTGAAAAAATATATGTTCTTTGAAAAGAGCATGAAACTTGTCAATAACTTTCTTCTAATGTAATTAAACATCACATTGAAGAATGATGCAATTTCCCTCACTTCAGTTTAGTTTAGATTGGAGTAAAACCACTCACAAGAATATGCCTAAATATATATGTCTTATTAGCCTCGCATGATACAAGATTCACCAATTTTAATGATAGTATTTTAGGATTAATTGAATCTTGTCTTTGTAATGGTCGAATCTATTTTCATTGCTTTCCAGATTATCTGTTAGTTTAACAGATCCCCATATTCTTAAAGCTTTAACTTTGAATATCAAAACTAATGGTTATCAAATCCTTGATGGAGTCCAGCCTCTAGCTTTGAATTTTAGAATTCATTACAAAGTCACCAAAACTGATATGAATTTTCAAGTCATCAGGAGTCCAAAAAACCAAACCATGTTGATTCAATCCAATCAAAGTAATGCTAATATTTAGATACATAAAACTATTAGGTGGTCTAATATTACTTTGCCTACAAACTGGCCTTTAGCCAATGAAAGCCAGCCCACTCCTATTCAATGATCTCTGGAAGATATTGACTACATTCAGTAATACATGGATGATACTGTTAAAATTAAATTTCAATCTTTCAGATCTAATCCCTAAATTAGGGAGTTTAGCCAATCTAATACTAATAGAAATTCTTTTTCTAGATCCACTATTAATAATGGTCAAAATCTTAGAATCCAACAATTAAAGCAAGAATTAAAAATAAAAAAATAAAAAAAAATTAAGACTTAAAGACAGCCACAAATTTTTAAGTCATTTAGTCAATCTTTGATAATGAGATTGAACAATCAGATGAATCAAAATTACTTACTACCTCTGATTTTCAAGGAGTCTTACCTCATGTCAATCCTCAACTATTAGTTCTTAATTTAGGCACTTTAAGCCAAGAATACAAGCCTGATTGAGTGAGTTTAACCCAACACATGAATGACCTAACCAAGCTCAATAGATGAAATAGGTTTAGAGAAACATACAATATAGATCAAAGAAAAATTATCCTTACTGAATGTAAGGCATTCACGCAAGAATTTAGGATTGACATGTTCTTCATTGATTATATTAAAGATATTTATGAAAAGAATATTAAAGTCATTTCAAAGACCAAATAAGTCAAAGAAGATTCTAGCTGGGTGACTGCTAGTTATCTCCCACTATCTAGCGAATATCTGAAAGAAACTCTTTTGATTAACCTTTCAGATAAAACTACTCAAAATATTGTCCCCCTCAATAAAAAGACTAATAAAATGCTTCAAGAATTAAAAAAAATATGTTGAGTCATATTCTTCTATTAAGGTAACTAACCAAGATAGTAATTATGATTCTGTTAGCTATAAGTCTGATTCTACCTATGAATCATCCATAATTCATGAATCCTCCACATTCACAATATTAAAGAAACATTTAAAAATCTTGAAATGAATAAGATTGAAAGGAAATGTCATAAAAGGCATATTCCTCCGGATATCCAAATCACTGAACATCTTTAGTTAATCAATTTTCTGCCTCTGCTGAGAAATTATATGAATGGAATATTGATGGGCTTTGAGAACAGAAAGTCCCCAATAAATTGCAACACATGGCTATGGTAGCCAATAATTACATTACCACCCACAATTTACCTCACAATGAGGTTATAAAAATCCTAGTCACATGATTTACAAGAATGCTTCATTCTGACAGGAAAAATATCTCACCCTATGAGAGGATTAGGAAACAATGTTTGATGCTATTAATACATTTTTTACACAATAATTAAACACTCCATTTGGACAACAAGTAACATTACTTCACGTATCAATGATCAATAAACCAATCTAAGATGTCCTACCCTAAGTGATTTTGACTGGTAGTAATGTCTAGGGATGATAGTAATCAACATTTTGGTAAAGAAAAATTCATAAATGGCTTACTAAATTTGTTTACCCATAAAATTAGAATCGTCATTAGTTATGATCTAGGAAATATAGACTATAATAGTCTTACCTATGATACTATTATTACTACAATACAAAAGGAAGGAATAAAAATGTGTATTGCTATGAAAATCAATAAACAAGTTGAAAAAGAGAAGAAAACTATCGAATATGAACTAGGCAATTTCATGAGCAATATGGATTACTTGCTATTGCTCATTCCCAAAAGAATAGGAAATATTTTAAATTTAATCCTAGAAAAATTTACAAACCCTATAGGAGAAAATTCCACAAACAAAGAAATAAAAACATTGACAAACAATTCTTTAAGAATAAACATCATTCAAAAAGAAAAGTCAATAAACAAATTATTGATAAAAGTAAAATAAAATGTTTTTAATGTGGTCAAAATGGCCATTTCTTCAAAACTTGCCAACTCAAAAATAAAATTAATCAATTAAAAATCTATGATGAAGAAAATCAAGAATTATTTAGAATTATAGAATCCATAGATTACAATGAAAGTAGTAATGAAGATTTAGGAGAATTTGAATCATCTGAATCTGACGAATTAAACTCTTCAAGTTCTAACAGTGATTCTCTTAACACCTCTATGAAGTGCAAGAATAGTTGTTGTAAAAAATTTGTTAATGTTTTAAAATAAAAATGTAGAACAAGAAAATCTTTTATTAGATTTAACTAGCACAATTGAAAATCCTGAATTAAAATAAGAATAACTTGAAAGACTTAGAAAGGTAATATGGAAGAAAGCAAATTTGAAGTCTAATAATAATATTGTTAGCCTTCACAAACCCTTGAAATATTTAACAAAATTAAAAGGAAAGAAAAAGAAGTTAATCTTCAAGAACTTAAAAAAGAAATAAAAAATATTAAGAATGAAATAAAAGAACTAAAAGATTCAGAAATAACAAAAGAATTAAATCTCTTAAAAATAAAAAATTTAATTAAAAAACATGAGTCTAGTGAAGTAGGAGAACCTAGTAAATCCCCAATATCTGATAATGAGATTGAATGTCGTCAACATACAAAAATGATGACAACTTCCTTCAAACCCTTAATAACATTAAACTTAAAAAATTACACATAATGGTCAAAATTATAATCCAAGAATTTGATTTCACCTCTATGACTCTTATTGATTCAATAGCTGACTTATATAGTATGCAAGAAGGATTTGTTCCTACCAAGTACTTCAAGAAGACAAAAAAATATTTGTCCTCAGTCAATGGTACTCGAATACATATCAATTATGAAATCTCAAAGTCCATATTTACCAAGACAATGTATGTTAACTTTTAGGGGCCGTTTGTTTCCAGCTTTCCGCGTGGTGAAGTTCGTGGTAAACTTATTTTTCAGCTTTTTCCCATGTTTGTTACAAGCATTCTCATTTGTCATGGTAAAGTTATTTAGCCTAGTAAAATAACAATCCCACATTACTTTCCCTACCACTTTCCCACAAAAATTCACTTTACCAAATAACTTTACCATCTAACAACATATCTACACATTTTTCAAAATAACTTTTACTTTCCCAAATTCTCATAAAAATACCATTATTTGTTTCAACTATTTCTACTTGATTACGATATTTTATTTCTTTCAATACCAAAGCCTCAAAAAAGTGTCGTAAAATATTCTGATTACAGGATCAACCGAAACGGTCCTGATACTGATTTTTGAGATTTTTTCGTCCTTTCCGGCTCGTCCGCCAACTCATCTCGGGGTCATCTCGTAAGATTAATATATGTACGTTAATTGAAATGAATGAAATAAAATATTAACGTTAGGTGAATTAGTCACGATAGAGGGAATTTTTCTATAATTGATGCTATTACTTACTATTCCAGTTTTTTGTCAAGACGAGAAAAGAAAGAAAAAAAGGGAGGATTGAACCAAAATGCATCTTTAATAGCTTTTTCTCTTTCTTTCTTCCTTATATAATCATAGAATGTGTAGTTCCTTGTATTATCGGATTTTCTACCCCGGGTTTCGAAATGGTTTAAACACCAATTCCATAGGTAAAAAGTTTGGTATGTAAGTAAAAAGGCCAGATTTTCCTGGAATCCTACCAAGAGTCAGTTTATAATAAACCAAGGGAAGTTCTTTGGATATATAGTCTGAAAAGATGGATTCAAAAGAGACCCAGATCAATTACTGGAAATTACAAAAATGGTGACTCCAATAACAACTTGAATTAAGAATAGATAAACTCTTCGTGTATACAAAATATCAAATCTAAATGATTAGAATACATATTAATCTAAATGATTAGAATACATATTATTCATAAACTATCAATATTTAAAAAATACTAAATCTATAAAGGAGAATATAACTGAATTGTTTATCACGTCTCATTTTTTGTGTGGAAGAGTGGACACGTGGGACGAAACCACGAATGGGGGTCCCTCAATCATTTATATTCAGTTTAGATTGTATTTAGCCAAAATATAAAAAAATTACATCATTGTTGTGTTTTGTTCTTGTGACAGAATTAAAATATTTTGTCCCTTCATGTCGGCGGAAGGATATACATAACCATGGTATACATATCTACTGAAGAAAAGTACATGTAACGGAAAAACTGTTATGTATTATTAAATATTTTAATGTCTTAATATAGATGACGGTTATTTGTATCAGATTTCTTTTTATATATAAAAGAGGAAAATTGAATGATAATTAATTTATAATATTAGAGAAAATTTAATCAAACAAGGCATAAATTATTAAGATTTTTTAGTAGATGCTAATAGAGAATCTGTATTCAATTTTACTATGTAATTTTGAATAATTTTTCATTGATTTTACTTATACGGTGTAAGTAAAAAATTATTTTAGTTTTTGGTGTAGTAAGAGAAAAATAGTTGATTNTATATATATAATCATTGATAACAAATTAAAAGTTGATAAAAAACTATAAATAATAAATAATTTTATTACTTTTATATAATTTATATATAACTTTCTCAACAATTTTATCAAACTTTCTCACACAACTTTATCCAAGTATCATACATATCAAACAAGGAAATCATACTTTTCAATAACTTTTTTCACTTATCCAAACATTAAAATCTTAATATATTGTCATCTAACTTTACCACTTAAATTTTGCCATCAACTTAACTTTTCCAGCATTCTTACTTAACCCGTACCAAATGGCCTTAATTTTAAATTTAGACACCTTAAGCCAAGTATACAAACCTTATTGGGAGAATTTAACCCAACACATGAATGACCTAGTCAATCTCAATAGACGTAATAGGTTCAGAGACTCATACAATATGAATCAAAGAAAAATTATCATTGCTGAAAGGAAGCGTTCATGCAAGAATTTAAGGTTGATATGTTTTTCGTTGATTATGCCGAGTATATTTATGAAAAGAATATTGAAGTAATTTCTAAGACCAAATGCATCAAGGAAAACTCCAGTTGGGCGACTGCTAGCCATTCCACACCTGAGAAAATTATAATTAATCAAAAAATATCTTTAATCACTGCTTCTCCTTTTAAGATTTCAAAGGAACAAGAACCCAATAAAAAAGTTGTTGAACAATTTAATTACATAATCAAAGTTTAATAACGATTGGAAAACAATTAGATAAAATTGTGAATAAGGTTGATAATCTCCATGAGCCTAAATCTAATGAATTTTTGAAAGAAACTCTTTTAATAAATTTTTCAGAATAAAACTAACTTAAATAGTGTTCCCCTCGATAAAAAGATTGAAAAAATGCTACAAGAATGGAAAAAAAAATATGTTGTTGAGTCATCTTCTTCAGCTAAGGTAATTAACCAAGACAATAGTTCTGAATCATAAACTCATAGGTCAGATTTCACCTATGGATCATCTATAGTCGATGAATCTTCGAACATTCATAATATTGAATAAAAATTTAAAAATCTAGAAATTAATATATTGGAAATGAAGTGGCTTAAAAAGCCTATTCCCTATATTTTTAAATTACTGAATCTTCTTTAGTTAATCAATTTTGTGTCTCTGCAGAAAAATTATATGAATAGAATATTGATGGGTTTTCAGAACAGGAAGTTCTCAACAAATTATAACACATGGTTATGGTAGCCAACAGTTACATTACCACACATAATTTACCTCACAATTAGGTAAGAAAGCTTTTAGGAACAAGATTCAGAAGAATGTTTCATTCCTGGTAGGAAAAGAATCTCACTGAAGAATCTAAAAATAACATCCTTACAACCATAAAGATTGATGCAGAAGGAACCCCAATCCTTGGAGAGGATCATGAAACAACGCTTGATGCCATTATTACACTATTCTACACAATAATTGAACATTTTATTAGGACGCCAAGTAATGTTACTTCGCATATCCCTGACTAATTAATCGATCTTAGGTGTCCTACCCTAAGTGATTTTGACCGGTACAAAAAAATATTTTTTTTCTAGAGTAATGTCTAGGGATGATCGTAATCAGCCATTTTGGAAAGAAAAATTCATCAATGGCTTACCATCTTTATTTGCCCACAAAACTAGAACAGTCCTTAGTGATGACGTAGAAAATATAGACTATAATAGTCTTAACTATGATACAATTATCACTATAATACAAAAAGAAAGTCTAAGAATGTGAATAGACACGAAAATTAATAAGCAAAATAAAAAATAAAAAAAATTGTCAAATAAGAATTAGGTAATTTCACCAATATGTATTGCCTGCTATTGCTCCTTCTTAAAAGAATAGAAAACATTCACATATTGATCCTAGAAGAGTTTATAAACCTTATAGGAAAAAATACCACAAAATAAAAATGAAAATTTTGACAATTACTTTTCTAAGAATAAATATTATTCAAGAAGAAAATTTCATAAAAGATTTGTTAATAAAAGTATAATTAAGTGTTTTAAATGTGGTAAGAATGATCAATTTTCTAACACTTGCCAAGTAAAAAAATTAATTAAATAAAAATCTCTGACAAAGAAAAACGAGAATTGTTTAGAATTACTAAATCAATAGATTGCTATGAAAGTAGTAATGAAGATTTCGAAGAATTTGACTCCTCTGAATCTGATGAATTAAGCTCTTCTAGCTCTGACAGTGATTCTCCAAACATCTCTATGGGATGTAAGGATAGTTGTTAAATTTTTTTTAATGTTTTAAATAAAATGAAGAACAATTTTTTTTATTAGATTTAATTAGTAAAAATGAAAATATTGAATTAAAACAAGAATACATTGAAAGAATTAAAAATATAATTCGAAAGAAAGAAAATACTAAATCTAATAATAATACTACAAGCTTTCCACAAACCCTTAAAAAAATTCAACAAAATTAAAGGAAATGGAAAATAAGTTACTCTTCAGAAACTTTAGAAATAAAAAATAGTAAAAATGTAATAAAAGAATTAAAAGATTCAAACACAGAAATAGCAAACAAATTAAATCTTTTTAAAATAAAAAATTTAATGAAAAATTATGAATTTAGTGAACTGGGAGAACCTAATAAATCCTCAGTATATGATGAGGATGAAGAATCTATTGTCAAAATCCAAGATGATGACAACTTCCTTCAAATCTTTAATCACATAAAATTACAAAATGGCACATAACAACCAGAATAATAATTCAAAATTTTGATTTCACCTCAATGACTTTTATTGATTCAGGAGCTGATCTGAATTGTATGTAGGAAAGATTTGTTCCTACAAAGTTCTTGAAGAAGATAAAATAATATTTGTCCTCTGCTAATGGTACAAGAATGCATATCAATTATGAAATCCCTAAAGTTCATATTTGGCAAGACAATCTATGTTTTAAAACATCAATTATCTTTATAAAAAATATGATAGACAAAATTATTTTAGGTTTACCATTCATTTCTCTGTTGTATCCTTTTATAACAGAGCATGATGGGATAATCATTTATCTCATGCATAAACTTATCAAATTCAAATTTCTTTCTTTTTCTCACAATGAGAAATCAAAAACTTTAGAACAAAATTATGTTTATAAAATTGTGAATTTAATTTCTTGTAAAGAAAAATAATTATGTTTTCTACAAGATGAAATAAAATTCAATAGAATTGAAGAACATCTTCAAAATCTTGCTCTTAAAAAAAATTAAAATCTTTGAACAAAAAATTTGTAAAGAATTATGTGTTCACATTCTCAATGCTTTCTGGCACAGGTTGCACCATGCTCTCAATCTGCCTTACATGAAAGGATAAGATATCATATACCAAACAAAATGGACTTAATCAACCAGCTTAGAGATGTTGTAGTATTATCTAAGTTTGACATGAAATCTAGACTCTGGCTAATTCAGATAAATGAAAATGATAAATACAAAACTACATTTGTAACTCCATTTGGCCATTACAAATGAAATGTAATGTCTTTTAGTCTTAAAAGTGCTCCAAGAGAATTTCAGAATATAATGATTGAAATCTTTAATCAATTTACAGATTTCTCAATTGTTTTTATTGATGATGTTCTTATTTTCTCTAAATCAATAGATCAACATTGGAAACACATTGAATTGTTTGCTAGGATAATAAAACAAAATGGTTTAGTTATCTCTGCAAGTAAAATTAATTATTTCAATCTAAAATTAGATTTTTAGAGTTTGAAATATATCATTCCATTATTAAACCAATTAATCGAGTCATACAATTTGCTGATAAATTTTCTGATGAGATCCTTGACAAAACCCAATTACAAAGATTTTTAGGATCATTGAATTACATATATGAGTTTTACAACAATTTGAGAATTGATTGCAAGCCACTTTTTGCAAGGATTAAAAAAATCCCCCTCCTTGGACAACTGTCCACACCAACTTAATTAAAAAAACAAAAACCCATGTTATGACACTTCCTTACCTTGGCTTCCCTACCAATAATTCTATTAAAACTGTCTAAACGGATGCATCTGAACTAAAATATGAGGGTATCTTATGACGAAAAATCTCTCAAGAATCATCTGAACAAATTGTCAGGTTCACATCTAGGACTTGGACTCAAATAAATTATAGTACAATTAAAAAAGAAATTTTCGATGTTGTATTATGTATACAACAATTTTAAGATGACTCATTAAATAAAAAATTTCTTTTGAAATTTGACTGTAAATCTGCAAAACATATTTTGGAAAAAGTTGTTAAAAATATCACTTCCAAATAAATTTTTCTTGATGATAGTACATTCTTAATATTTTTTATTTGATATCGAATTTATTCAAGACTTTAATAATTCAATTCCTGACTTCTTTACTCGTGAATTCTTTCAGGGTCGTCAAGATGGGGTCTAGGCCCCAAGCCTCAAAAGCTGGAATTGAAGGGGAGTCTTCGACTCCTCAATTGGCCCTTAAGGCCCTAATTAAATATGAGTCTCCTACTCTTAAACAAACCCAAGTAACAATATTTGGGTCCAATCAGACCTAATTACCAATAAGCTTTGGTCAATCAATTTGACCCACTCTCAATTACTCAACATTTAAATACACAAGTAGTTAATCAACCAATTACAAAATACAGAAAATAATCCTCTTATTTCAGAAAAATCTCTAGCACAAATCTCTTTCATATTGAGCACCCATTTGCTAATTTGAAGGATCCTGCTGAAATAGCAAAAGCTCATTTTCTTCCAGAATTCCACTTTGTCCCTGGTCACAAAGACAAATGTCTCAGTTTCTATAGAGATATTCTCCTAGAAATAAGATCCATTGATATTAGCCCAATAAAAATTCTGAAAGAAGGGACCCTCTATCATTCCTTTTATATTCTCAAAATCATAGTCATGCAGGATTGGAAAACTCATCCTTCAGGTCTCAAAATCCTTATAATAAAAAATAATATAATTATTTTAACTATATTGATGCTTGGCACATGATTTCTCTTTCATCAAAATAGTGATTTTCTCACTCTTTGTTTAAATTTTGACAAGAATTTCAAGATAAAATTTCCAAATTGGTTCTTAAGATTGTGGTCCATTCATGGCATTGTCTTAAACTTATTTTCAATCGATTTTCAACAAGATTTTAATTTATTTCTGAAAATATACACACCCTCATCAATTAAGGCTTCTTTTTCGTAAATTCTTTGCTTTACAAGTAAATACAAAATACCCTGGATCATGAAATAGAAAGACTCAGTTTAAGATGAAATCCTCACCAGATAATATTATGTTCAATGATGGGATAAATTTAATACCCAAAAAATTATTGTCTCCATTAACCAAGAATTTGCAAATATCCAACCTAAATTAAAATTGGCAAAAATCCATTAACCCAGGCTCCATTAAAAATTAGTGAGCTCATTAACCCAAATCTACAGATCAAATCATTCAATTCAAACTCATCCAAAGAATCCAAACCAGAATAAAAAACCCTCTTCAAAGGGCAAATCAAATGGGTCTTGAGATTCTTGAAATGCGTCATAGGCCCATTGTGGTAGGACGCGACCCTTATTTGTATTTTGGTCCTTTAATTGTTGAGGGGTAGCCTTTTTGGATAATTAGGCTTTTTGGATATTTGATTTAATTGGGTGACTTGACTCTAGAGATGATTCAGTGACAGAATTGTTATTGTCTTCTAAAAGAAGAAGCATTTTTTTGATTAATTCTTGCTTCAATTTGAATTTGGGTTGTGACTTTTGATTTACCCTTTGAAGAGGGTTTTAATTCTGGTTTGAATTGGATGATTTGGTTTGTGGATTTGGATTAATGAGCTCATTAATTTTTAATGGAGCTTTGGTAAAAAGATTTATCAATTTCATATTGGGATGGATATTTGCAAATTTGTGGCTGATGGAGGCAATTATTTTTTTGGCAATTATTTTAAACAACCATTTAACATAATACTGTCTGGTGAGGATTCAATCTTCAACTGAGCATTGCCATTTTAAGATCCATGGTATTTTGTATTTATTTGAAAAACAGAGTAATTGGAAAAAGAAACCTCAATTGATGACAGTTTGTATATTTTTAGAAATAAATTAAAACATTGTTAAAAATCGATTGGAAATAATTCTAAGACAGAACCGTGAATGGACCACCATTTTAAGAACTAATTTGAAAAACTAATTTTTAAAATTTTATCAAAATTTAAAAATCACGAGTGAGAAAATCACTATTTTGATGTAGGAAAATTATGTGCCAAGCATCAATATA
Organism: Datisca glomerata; assembly: GCA_003255025.1. Classification (NCBI taxonomy): domain Eukaryota; kingdom Viridiplantae; phylum Streptophyta; class Magnoliopsida; order Cucurbitales; family Datiscaceae; genus Datisca; species Datisca glomerata. Next base: position 204,362 of record QANY01013766.1, on the reverse strand, counting down.
GTCAAAATAATAAAAGAATTTTTTATTTGAAAATTCTTTGAGACCTGAAGGATGAGGTTTCCATTCCTCCAATAGTTATAATTTTGAGAATGTTTCAGCTTTATCATATAAGAGATTGCATCTTTATCCTTACTGCTAGCGCTATCTCTAAGTGTGTTAATCAGAGCAGAAAAAAGAGTATGAAGTAACGCACATAATCAGAGACAATTTGCGAATCTGCAGCCTGGAAAAGGCATGAGCCTAAAAGTGATTGGAAAAGGGTTGCCACCGCGTGATTGAGCTGCCAGCTCTTCTCCCTCCATTCCATGATTTCTTCTTCTCATCATGATTGAGTTAATGGTAACCTCTTAACCAAATAGAGTTGTTTAACAATGATAACAACATAAACCTTATCTATTTGAAGAACCAAGGAATCGCCACTTCTTTCACTATTGGGGGAGACCCAACCTGGGAAAAATCAAAATTCGATGTATTCTGTAAAATTATGTATATAAAATATGTAAAAATGTCAAATAATCTACAATTTGTACAAGGAATGGTTAAAGATCTTTCTTTTAGAACTTTTGATTGGGCTAATATTAATGGACTTGGTTTCTAGGAGAATATCTATATAGAAACTAAGATTTTTGTATTTGTGGCCAAAGACAGTGAAAATCTAGAAGAAAATGGGTTTTTTGCTATTTCAGCAGAATCTTTCAAATGAGCAAATGTAAGCTTAATATGAAAGAGATTTTTGCTAGTCATTTTTTTTAATAAGAAGATGATTTTTTATATTGTGTAATTGGTTGATTGAATGATTGGGTATTATAAGATTGACATTGAGAATAGGTCAAAATGGTTGACAAGGATGATTGGTAATTGTGTCTGACACACCTAAGTGTTGTTAATTGGGCTTGGTTAAGAGTAGAAGACTACTATTTGATTTGGGCCTTGAGGGCTAATTGTTGAGCTGAATACTCTTCTATATTTGAACTGTTCATTAATCTTACATGGTTCCTAAAAGTGATATTGATTCTTTTAGTTAAGGACTCCACAACAGACATATGACCTTTTTGAAATCCATCAGGCATGACGAAAAAAATTCCTTCTAGTATAATTTTTTTTTTACCGTTTCGTCCAAAAATTCAATTTTAAAAATTACCTGTCTCAATAGGTTCACAGATAAAATTTTATGTCATCATAACACATTTCATTGTTTTTGTGAAAACCTATTTTTTAACATTTCTCATACCATTGAATTAATGTTGCATTGAAGTCATGCTTTAACCCAACTTCTTCCAAAATTTTATCCAATTCATCAATCCATGTATTTTAGATTTTCAAATCTATTGTGACCATAATTAATGAATGGGAATTTTGAGCAAAAGTGGCTTCCCTAACATTGAACTTCTTGATTTTAAAAGAATTTTGATTGAGTATTCTAAATTTTACCTTTCATTTTTCTAGTAGGTCATAATTCTCAAATTCCTCCATGGTTGAATTTTGAAATGGGGTCCTGCATAAATTCATGAGAAAGGAAGTCATGAATTGAATTATTAATGTCTCGAATAAATTCAATATTGAAATAAAAAATGTTAAAAATAGACTTTTACCTGGCAAAAGTTTGTTTGGAAGCAATGACAAAACTTGTTTTGTAGATTTACAATAGTTTTTTAAAAGATTTTTTTTATTTAATAGATTATCTTCAAATTTATTATTAAATTGTATGATTTGATTAATTGCTTTAATAACGGAATGACAGATCTCAAATCCTGAAAATATAATCTTAGGTTGAAGTTGAACAATTTAATTTTTCTTGTAGAGATAACTAAACTATTATATTTTATTATTTTGGCAAACAATTCAAGAGATTTCTATCTTTGATAAATAGATTTAGAGAAAAGAAGAACAACATTAATGTGAACGATTGGGAAATCAATATATTGGTTGAAAATTACATTCGTAATGACCAAATGGAGTTACAAATGCAATTTTATATTTATCATTTTTATTTATCTGGATTTGCCAAATTCTAAATTTCATGTCAAACTTAGAGAATACAACATCTTCAAGTCTTTCGATTAAATCCATTTTGTTTGATATAAGATATCTTATCAATTCCAAAACATTGTTAAGAGTCTTGTAATTAATTACTAATCGAGGGACTCCTCGTTCAATTTCACTGGCCTTTTGGACCTAAAAGGTCGAGCAAGATTAGAGAGATTTGCTCATTCTAATAATATTTTTGTTGAACAGTTATGCAATTTCCTTCTTACATAACTTAAGCATTTCAGAATTCATCTGAAATGGTCGTGCCTTGATAAGGATATTCTTTTCATCAAATCCTTTCACGTAAGGTAGACTAACAGCATAATGCACCCTGTGCCAGAAAGCAATGAGAATGTCAGCACAGAGTTCTTTACAATTTTTTTATTCAAAGATTTTAATTTGTTTTTGAAGAGCAAGATTTTGAAGATGTTCTTAAATTCTTTTAAATTTTATTTCATCTTGTAGAAAACATAATTATTTTTCTTTACAAGAAATCAAAATTCACAGTTTTATAAACATAATTTTGTTCTAAAGTTTTTGATTTCTCATTGTGAGAAAAAAAGAAATTTGAATTCGGCAAGTTTATCCATGGGATAAATAATTATCTCATCATGCTCTGTTGTAAAATGATACTGCATAAAAATGAATGGTAAACCAAAAATAATTTTGTCTATCATATTTTTTACTAAGACAAATGATGTTTTAAAACATACATTGTCATGAAAATATGAATTTTAGGGATTTCATAATTCATATGCATTCTAGTACCATTTGCAGAGGACAAAAATTTTTTTGTCTTCTTGAAGTACTTAGTAGGAATAAACCCGTCATGTATACAATTCAAATCAGCTCCTGAATCAATAAGAGCCATTGAAGTGAAATCAAAATCTTAGATTATTATTCTGACCATTATGTGTCATTTTTTAAGTTTTATATGATTAAGGATTTGAAGGAAGTTATCGTCATTTTGAATGTTGACAACATGTTCTTCAACCTCATTATCCGAAATTAGGGATTTACTAGGTTCTCCTAGTTCACTGGATTCATAATTTTTAATTAAATTCTCTATTTTTAAAAGACTTAATTCTTTTGTTATTTATGTGTTTAAATCTTTTAATTCTTTTATTTCAATTTTAACATTTTTATTTCTTGTTCCGATTGATGGATTTTAAGATCTTGACTATAATTGACAGTGGATTCAAAAAAGGAATCCTAGCAGTGTTAGACTGGCTAAACTCTCTAATTTGTGGATTAGAACTGGAAGATTAGAAATTAGTTTTAATAGTACTATCCATGTACTGCTGAATGTAATCAACATCTTCAATTGTTCTTTGAATTGGAGTGGGTTGGTTTTCATTGGTTAAAAACTAATTTGTAGGCAAAGTAATATCAGACCACCTATTGGTTTTAGGGATTATAATATTAGGATTACTTTGGCTAGATTCAATCAACGTTGTTTGATTTTTTAGACTCCTATTGATGACTTGAAAATTCATATTGATTTTGATGACTTTGTAATGAATTCTAAAAATCAAAGCTAGGGGCTCGATACCTTCATTGATTTGGTATCCCCTAATTTTGATATTTAAGGTTAAAGCTTTAAGAATGTGGGGGTCTGTTAAGCTAGCAGACAAATCTGAAAAGCAATCAAAATGGATTGGACCATTACAGAGTGAAGAGTTAATTAATCTTAAAATATTATCATTAAATTTTGTAAATCTTACATCACGCAAGGCTAACAAGACAAAGCTATTTAAACCACTTCTTGTAAGTGGTTTTACTCCAATCAAGACTAAACCAAAGTGAAAGAAATTATATCATTCTTCAATGTGATGTTTAATTGCTAGAATAAAGTAATTGACAAGTTTCATGCTCTTTCCCAAGAGCATATTTTTTTCAATAGTTTTTACATAATGTTGAGGGTTGAAGGAAGCAACAAACCATGTTGATTTATGTAAAATAAAATTATATTAGTCTTAGTTTGTTTCTTATATCTAGGGATAGTTTTTAGTTAGTTTCCTATTTTTTAGATTTTTTTATTCTGAGTTGTTATAGTTTGAAATTTATAAATAGCCATTTGGCTATTCAAGGAATTTATGAGAATTATTATTCCCCAAAATTACATGGTATCAGAGCCCTAGATCGATTTTTTTTCTGTTTGTTTTCTTCTTCTTCTTCCTCTAAATGGATGACGACTCCACATCACTCCCTGTTAAAAAAAATGCCGCTGCCGCTCCTGGTTCATAGACCTCTGCTGCCATCGACACTGTCCATTCTTCTATGTAAATTACTGTGCATAGATTGAACAAACAGAACTACCTCGAATGGTCTCAGTCCGTGAAATTTGTGATTGATAGCCGTGGAAAATTGAGATTTCTTATTGGAGAAAAGAAGCAGCCGAAAATAGAGGATGTAGGATACATACAGTGGCGATCAGAAAACTCTCTTGTCATAGCATGGTTGTTAAACTCCATGGACGCCTCAATTGCCAAGTCTCATATGTTTATGATGACATCTAAGGAGGTATGGGATTCAGTTCGTGAAACTTATTCTGACCTAGAAAATGTTTCTAAAATTTTCGAGATAAAAACTCGACTATAGCAATCCAAACAAGGCAGCGGAGTGTTACCACCTACTATAATGAGATGGTGGCATGGTGGCAAGAACTGGACCAGTATAATGACGATGTTTGGGAGAGCCAAGCGGACCTCCTCCAGCACAAGAAACGTGAGGAAAGTGATAGAGTTTTCATGCTTCTTGCTGGAATTAATAAAAACATGGATGAAGTTCAGGGCAGAATTTTTTGCCGCCGACCCTTACCTTCAATTCGTGAAGTCTTCTCTGAAATTTGGGTAGAAGAAAGCCTCAGAGAGGTAATGTCTAGTAATGAACCAGCACCTATTTTAAATAATGACACCTCTGCTTTGTTTGTCAAAGGAATTGAGTCTAACAGTGACAAGAAAAAGAAGTCGTGGTGTGATTTCTGCAAAAAATATTGGCATACTCGTGACACTTGCTGGAAAATACATGGCAAACCGCCTGGTTGAAAGTCGATTCGACCTGAGAGAGATTTTCAATCTATTGCTGATTCTTCTCCAGAGTCACTTAATCCCGGACAGTCTCCATTCACAAAGGAATAAATAGAGCAATTGTTGAAATTGTTACATTCCAACTCTGAAAAGCCGTCATGTTCTCTTGTGCAACATGGTAATTCTAATTTCTTGTCCACTTTTGTTTGTATTTAACTTAAGACTACCTGGATTATTGTTCTAGTTTTTTCTTTTCATATAAGCCTTGTGTAGGAAATAATAAAATTTGTATAGCAGATGGCTCTTTTTCTACTATTGCTGGTATAGGAGATGTAAAGCTCTCCAATACTCTAACTTTGTCTAATGTCCTTCATGTTCCTAAATTATCCTGCAATCTCATCTCTGTTAGTAAACTAATAGCCACACTAAATTGTACTGCAAATTTTTTTCCTCTTATTGTCTATTTCAGAATCTGGCCTTGGGGACAATGATTGGCAGTGCTAGGGAGTGCAATGGTCTTTACATTCTAGATGAGGGGACATTCACGAATAAAGTGGCTCAACAAAGTTCTTGCTGGCAAGTTGCATCTGATTTTAAAGATGAAGAGATTTATTTATGGCATTTTAGACTTGGACATGCAAACTTCATTATTTAAAGTACTTATTTCCGGTTTTATTTCGCAATAAATATCCTCCACATGTTTATACACCTTCACAACCATTTGCTTTAGTGCACAATGACTTATGGGGACCATCCAGGGTCTCCGCATGCAAGGGTAAATACTGGTTTATTACCTTTATTGATGATAATACTAGGGTAACATGGGTTTATTTTCTAAAAGAAAAATCAGAAGTAGAAAGTGTTTTCAAAATTTTTCATAACATGATTCAAAATCAATTTCAAACGAGTATCAAAATTTTAAGAAGTGATAATGGGCGTGAATATTTTGCACAAGTTTTAGGTACCTTCTTTTCTGAGAAAGGAATTGTTCAACAAAGTTCTTGTAATGACACACCTCAACAAAAAGGTATTGCCGAAAGGAAAAATAGGTATCTTCTTGAGATAAGTCGTGCTTTACTTTTTTCAAATAATGTTCCTAAATATCTTTGGGGTGATGTTGTTTTACATGCTACATATTTAATGAATAGAATTCCTTCTAAAATACTAAACTTCAAAACGCCCATATATGTTCTTAAAAACTGGTTTCCTAAATCTCGTTTGTTTTCGGACATGTTTTTAAAAAATTTTGGCTGTACTGTTTTTATAAAAAATCCACTTAAAAATGCTAGTAAACTTGACCCTAGAGCAAAAAAGTGTGTTTTTATTGGTGTTGCTTCAAACCAAAAAGGGTATAAATGTTTTGATCCCACACTTCAAAAAATGTTTGTAACCATGGATGTAAATTTTTTAAAAATATCTCATTTTTTAATCCTAATCTTAAGGGGAAGAATCAAGTTAAAGATTTGGATTTTGGAATAACAAGTAATAGATTTAATCCTCATTAGAATCCCAAAAATATTGCCAAAAATAATTTTAATGATCATACATTATACCTGAATTTTTTAGACTATGATTTAGGACATAATGAAAGGCAGATTGAAGAGATTGATAGCAGTAGGGAAAGTCAGGCAGTAAATAATTCCAAAAATACTGAACAAGAAGGTTGTGAAAATGATGAACAAAATGTTTGTGAGGTAGAAATTGTTTTACAAAATAAATCTCAGTAACAAATAGTATGCAATGAGCAGAATGGGACCAAGTTTGACCATGTTTATACACGAAGGCTTCCTCATCAAAGAACTCACCTCTGCTTGACCACGCTGAGAATCTGAACCAAGATTGGAAAATGAATCAGGTAATTCTTCTATTCCTTCTAATCTTAGTCCCGAATCTGATCTTCCCATAGCTATTAGGAAAGGAAAGCGATCATGTGTCTAATATCCCATTTCTCTTGTTGTCTCTAACTCAAAACTTTCATCTTCTTTTATCACTTTCACCACCAATGTGTCAAATGTCCAGATTCCAAATAATATACAGGAAGCTCTAAATGTTCCAGAGTGGAAGAAGGTTGTTCTTGAGGAAATGAGTGCTTTGGAGAAAAATCATACATGCAAAGTTGAAGATCCACCCAAAGGTGCTCCAATAGTTGGCTGTAAGTGGGTTTTTATGCCCAAATTTAATGGAGATGGCACTCTAGAGAGGCACAATGCTTGGCTCATTGCCAAAGGGTTTACATAAACCTATGGTATTGATTACACTGAGACCTTTGCTCTGGTAGCCAAACTTAATATTGTTCGAATCTTGTTTTCTATTGCAGCTAATTTAGATTGGCCCTTGAAACAGTTTGATGTGAATAATGTTTTCCTAAATGGAAGATTGGAGGAAGAAGTGTACATGCTCCCACCACCTAGCTTTGAACATAAGTTTGGAAACAAAGTGTGCAGGTTGGAAAAGGCACTTTATGGCTTGAAACAGTCACCGCAAGCTTGGTCTCAAAGGTTCACTCAAGTGGTGAAGAAACAAGGCTATATACAAGTACAAGCTGACCATACCTTATTAACTCGACACTTAACAAGTGGAAAGATTGCAGCTCTAATTGTTTATGTTGATGATATACTTCTTACTGGAGATGACCTAGAAGAATTAGAGGCAATGAAAAATAAGCTCTCTAAGGAATTTGAAATCAAAGATCTAGGTGAAATGAATTATTTCTTAGCAATGGAGGTTGCACGGTCTAAAAAAGGGATTGTCATTTTCCAACGAAAATACATTCTTGATCTTCTAAAGGATGCAGGAATGAGTGAGTGTTGTCCTATAGATACTTCTATTGACATTCAGCAAGGAACACTAGTGGATGTGCAACAATACCAATGATTAGTTAGGAGGCTTATATATTTGTCTCACACTCGTCTTGACATTGCGTTTACGGTAAGTATGGTGAGTCAATTTATGCATCGCCCTTATAAAGAACATCTTGAAGTTGCTTATCAAATTCTGAGGTATCTAAATAGTAGTCCAGGTAAAGGCCTTTTTTTCAAAAAGGAAGACAACAGAAGTGTTGAAGCATTTACTGATGCAGATTGGTCAGGCTCGATCACTGATAGAAAATCCACCTCTGGGTATTGTACATATGTATGGGGAAATTTGGTGACTTGGAGAAGCAAAAAACAAAGTGTGGTTGCAAGGAGTAGTGCTAAGGCCGAGTACAGGGCTATGGCCAATGGGGTGTGTGAAATTCTATGGATAAGACGGGTTCTACATGAGCTGAAACTGAAAGTTAGTCTACCTATGAAGTTGATTTGTGAGAACAAGGCTGCTATAAGTATTGCACATAACCCGATGCAACACGACAGAACCAAGCATATAGAGGTTGATCGACACTTCATAAAAGAAAACTTGGAAATGAGAGTCATTTGTATCCCATTTGTGAAATCTAAAGATCAAACTGCAGATATTTTGACTAAAAGTTTATTTAAACCAACATTTGAGTTTCTTGTACACAAGTTGGGTATGTTTGATATCTATACGCCAACTTGAGAGGGAGTGTAAAATAAAATTATATTAGTCTTAGTTTCTTATCTTATATCTAGGGATAGTTGTTAGTTAGTTTCCAAGTTTTTTATTTTATATCTAGGGATATTTGTTAGTTAGTTTCCAAGTTTGTTTCTTATATCTAGGGATAGTTATTAGTTAGTTTCCTATTTTTTAGATTTTTTTATTCTGAGTTGTTACAAATTGAAATTTATAAATAGTCATTTGGCTATTCAAGGAATTTATGAGAATTATTATTCACCAAAATTATAATTTATAAATTTCTTTGCTAGGAATTTTAGGTATATTCCATACCCTATGATCTACATGATCATTTGATAAATATTCAAAATGTTCTTTGTTATTTATGTCTGGTATTGTATATATTATAGGCATATTACTACAAGAAGAATTACTTCTAAATAATCTACTCATTGCTCAAGATAACTAAATTATTCTTATGATTAAAAATTCCATCATGTATTTTGATTTTCAAACATGCTATGACTTCTACAACCTTCAAAGAATTCACTCTTCTCCCATTTTCCTCTACAAATACCCTACCCTAAGGATTTATATATTTCAGAGGTCTTATTGGGGTGCCTGAAGTAAACCTATTAGAAACTGACACATCAGATTCATAGATTAAAAATAAAATATTATAGGGAAATAATCAATTATAAAACTAATCAGCCACTTGGGAGGAGTGTCAAATTAAATAAAAATAATTATTCAAGTAATAAATTAAGCAACAATAGCAACAAGAACCAACCACTTGGGCGGAGAAGAACAATAATTAAGTCGATATTAAGCTAAACAGTAAAATACCCTACCAGGTTTGACTCTGATACCAAAAAGGCGGAATTACAAATAATTTAAGCATTTAAAGACAAAGTATTATAAGCAAGAATCAATAAGATTTTATAAGGAAAATAAACTTATATATATGTTATGAGTGTTTTCCTAAGCTTCAATAGGGCGACGACGCGTGTCACACCATACCAAGAAGCCTATGATGAAATAAAGTTTTTAAGAAGAAGAATTGACCCCAACTGGTCAGCTTCAAGGAAGCTCGGGTTGCATAGACTCGAGCACAAATAAGGGAAATCAAAGTTCATAAGGAGATCTCGGATAGTGCTAAGCGTGGGGTCATCAATGCCCGCCGAAAGTAACACCCTACGTAGCACCTCCTCACAGGCCCGAGCATCCAAAGACTCATCGTCATGGAAAGATATCAGGATAGCTCCGTCTATCCATTTCGTAGGCACTTTGACAATCAATACCTATTACTTTATGTCAAAGGATGTCTCCCTTTTGTCTAATCAGGTGTCTGTCTTGTAAGGCTTCCCCAGTACGCCACCGAGAGCCTTCCTCTACATGCCTTCTCCCATCTTAAGACTAAGATATGAATACATCTACCTATAAAAGAAAATTATGACAAAATATCGAACAAATACTGACTCAGGCATTGGAGGCCCTTCGGCGAGGAAATCACCTGAGAGGACCCCTATGCGGGCAGGATACCCAGTTTTTGAGGTTGTGAGTGAGGAGTTCCAGCCAGAGGGAAGAACACGCATAACGTCACTGTTGCATATTCCCCCGGTTAGGAGGACACCTACGCTTCACACGGGAGATTTCATGCCACCTCACTATTGAAATTTTCAGCATCAATAGTTGGCGCCGTTTATGGGAATTACTACAAGGATGTTCCTGTTCAAAGTATTCAAAACCCTTTTTCTTCCCTCAAGGAGAGAACATGTTTAGTAATCTACACCGATGAAGTCCGGGACGAAAGAAAGAACTCACATTTTCCCCTGCCAGAAGAAAGACTTCATATCACCATGACAATCACCTAGCAAATGTAGACAAACATGACGGGTATAATCTCCAAGGTAACTAGGAAGGGGAGGAAAGGCGTGTCAGTCACCGTTCAAGTCATAACAGTCTCTTACATGAAAATGATCCTTCCTCATAGCTCAAAAGTTCACTGGCAGAATCGTCAGGCATTTATGGTACCCTCGGGAAAAATCACCCAAGGAAGGGCAGGGTGTCCTTCTAACTAGGGGAAAGTGCCACCTTTCAGTGAAGTCGGGACCAACACGAAGATAGACTGAGGATGGCTAGACTCTCCCTTTGTAAGGTTCTAGTTGGGGTCATCACTAGAAGAGAAAGGAGAAGAATAAAGTTGATGGAGAGTAAACGAACGTGAAGACCCCAAAGGACCTTCGGGGCAGTATATGATCAACGACGGAAGGTGCTGGAAAGTATCGACGGGCCACCCTCCATCTAAATACCTAGTATCATTCTTGGCCATCAACGATTTCGCAAAGCTCCAATGTAGGCGAAATGTAGTACAAATGAATGGTTTCAGGATCATCCCCCCACCACAGGTGAGATAGAAACTTGGGCTACGCGGCTTCCAGTTCCTAAATCCCACTTCGGGTGAAACACAAGAACGAAAGCCTTAATAAGACCGGCGCATGTGCTCAGAAGCGAAGCAGAGACATGAAGCCCCGATTCTAAAAGGATTAACCCATAGGAAAGGAGTATGTGATAGGCACACCACCTAGGAAAGAATTAGAGGCCAAGATGGTTGGCCGTACTCCCACCAGAACAGCCAAAAGGAAGGATCAGGACAAACCCATATCTACCCACGAACAGAATGTGGAGCTCGTAGGTTCCTACCATCGATGCGAAGGCGCATCTCGGGATATGAGGAGCCCTAGAGTAAAGGAAATGATTGACTCTTCTACAAAGTATACGGAGGATTAAAAAATGATGTCTAGCGATGTGCTCTAACTTGGAAGTCGGGACTAAACAAAAAGTGATGATTGGCAAGGTGCTCTAACCTGGTAGTTAGGATTAAATAAAAAGCGATGACTCACGAGGTGCTCTAACCCAGTAGTCAGGATTAAACAAAAAGTGATGACTGACGAGATCTTCTAGACTGGTGAGATACTATACATGGCAGTCAGGATCAAACAAAAAATGATGACTGCCGAGGTGCTATAACCCAACAATTGGGATTAAATAAAAAGTGGACTTATGAGGTGTTTTAGCCCATCAGTTAGGATTAAAGAAAAGTGATGGTTGCTTAGCATTCATGCTCGCAGACATGATTCAAGGTTCTAGTCAGAGAAGGCATGCCTGACTAGACATCAAGGAAAGATGACTATCGAACCCTCATGCTTACAGTAGAGATTCAATCATTTAGCTAAAGTAGCCATGCCTGGCTAAACATCAAGGAAAGATGTTTGCCGAGCACTCATGCTCGTATAAGAGATTCAAGGGTCTAGCTAGAGCAGGCATGCCTGGCTAGATATCAAGGAAAGTTATATGTCAAGAACTCATGCTCGCAAACGAGATTCAAGGGTCTAGCTAGAGTAGGCACATCTGGCTAGACGACAAGGAAAGATGTCTATCGAGCACTCATGCTCGCAGATGACATCCAAGGGTCTAGCCTGAGCAGACACGTCTGGCTAGACATCAATGAAAGATATCTACCAAGCACTCATGCTCATATACAAGATTCATGTCTAGCCAGAATAGGCATGTCTGGCTACACATTAAGGAAAGATGTATGTCAAGCGTTTATGCTTGCAGACGGGATTCAAGGGTCTAGCCATAGCAGACACGCCTGGCTAGATGACAAGAAAATACATATGTCGAGTACTCATACTCGCAAATGGGATTCAAGGGTCTAGACAGAGCAGGAACGCCTTGCTAGACATTAAGAAAAGATGTATACTGAGCACTCACGCTCAAAGACGGGATTCAAGGGTCTTGCCAGAGAAGGCACGCCTAGCTAGACATCAAGGAAAGATGTATGCCGAGCACTCATACCCGTCTGATAAGCGTACAGGAAAGCCTTAGCCAAGGCACTCTCGACGCTAAGGACAAGGATATCTATAGAGCATTGTAGCTCAAAATACATGGATAAGGCTCTTTGATGAGCGCTTCAGCTCGAGGATTTACCTAGAACAAGAACACCCAGATATATGATAAAGGGCAGGTCCTTTAACCAAGTACCAAAACCAAAAGGAATTCAACTTGCTTTTTAGATCGCCAGACCAAGAAAAAGCTCAACTAGGAGAAGGTATGCTTAACTGAATGTCAAGGTAAACCCCCAATGTGGGGAAGGTTCTCCTGACCATACCTCCTAGATGGGAACATGGAAGGCTTCATAAAGGCCACGACAAGTCTGTAAAACCCTTGACCTGCAAAGGGGGCAACTCATTGGACAAAGATCGAGACCATAAAAAAGGATCAAGGCCCTTTAGGTCCCGCTCCGGCTTGGGACCACAAGCTCGGGTCAGTAAAAGACGGAAGGGATGCAACTCCCAGTATAATATTCAGAATAAGTACGCTACTCAAGATAAAGGTCTCATTCACACCAGGGTAGCTCGAACAAGGAGCTCGAATAATGAAATCTCCATACCTTGGCAAACGAAGCTACCTAAGTCCTCGACTAGGGGTAACTGTTATGGGTGTTTCCCCGAGCTCCAATAGGGCGACGATACGTGTCACACCACACCGAGAAGCCTATAACAAAAAAAGTTTTTAAGAAGAAGTACTGACCCCGATTGGTCAGCCCTAAGGAAGTTTGGGTTACACAAACCCTAGCACGAATAGGGGAAATCAAAGTTCATAAGGAGAGCTTGGATAATGCTGAGCGTGGGGCCATCAGTGCCCGCTGAGAGTAACAGCCTAGGTGGCACCTCCTCACAGGTCCGAGCACCCAACAAGTCCCTTCGCCATGGCAAGATGTCAAGATAGCCTCGTATGGTTATTTCATAGGCACTTCGATAATCAATGCCTATCAGTTTATGAAAAAGTTGCCTCCCTTCTATCCAATCAGATATCGTGTCTTGTGAAGCTTCCCCAGCACGCCTCCAAGAGGCTTTTTCGACACGCTTTCTCCCACTCGAAGACTTATGTATGAATACATCTACCGATAAATAAAATAGGTACGCTATATATCCTTAAGGAAATTATGCTAAAATATCAACCAAATACTAAGTTAGGCTTCAGAGACTCTTCGATGAGGAAATCACCCCAAATTCTTTTCGCCATAGAGTTCTTTGTCCGTGTTGCATAGGTTCCCGCTCGAGAGGACCCCTATATGGAGAGGAGACCCAGACATTGAGGTTGTAAGGAGTCCCAGCCAGAGGGAAGGACACATATAACATCATCGTTGCAGATTCCCCTGGTCAGGAGAATTCATGCGCTTAGTACGGGAGATTGCATGCCATATTATTTATAGGATAATACTAGCATGTATAGTATTATCCTATATTATTTATTGGATAACACATATTCTATTCATAGATATCTGTATGACTATTCGGGGTGAAAATTTGTGTACCAAACCGAATCGAACAGAACTGAAAATGGTTGATTCTTTAATACATTCGTTTCGAGAAAATTAGATAACCTAAGTTTCTGTTCGGTTCGAAATTTTGGTGGTTTTCGAATAGAACGGAACGGAACCGAAACTATAAATTCCTATTATTTTTTATTTTTTATATATATAATTTTATAACAAACCTGAATTGAATCGAACCAAGATAAAACTTTAATTTTAATATTATTTTTTCAATAATATTATTTTAAAAAATTAGTTTATCTAACAATTTTGAACCAGAGAACCGAACTGAAACTCATGGTTCGATTCGGTTCGATAAGGCCTGAACCATGATTTTAAGCTCGGTTCAATTTTTATCCAAATAACCGACCGAACCGAATCGATTACATCCCTAATATCTATATATATATATATTTATATATATATATGAATAGGACATGTGCTATATTATATATATAGAGACATACACAAACTTTAGGAGAGAGGAGAGGGAGAGAACAATTGGAGGTGAGAGAAATTAAATTTTAGGAGAGAGAATAGCTTGAGGGCATAATTGTAGTGTACAGTATTAAATGCTATATTTTTGTGAGACCATTTAAAATTGCTATTTTTAATGTTTATTAAATCTGAATAATTCTTTTTATTAACTTTATATAATGTTAATATATATTTAGAAATCCTATAATTAATCGACGCTCAAGACGAGACCGGACTGGCCGAATTGCAATCACAACTCCCAGCCAAGAAATACATTTCACAATCATTCAGTTTTGCATGTTTTACTTTATCTAAAGATGGAGTTATTTATGAATCCCAAGAAATGGAGGTGTAAGTATAGATGTGTACACAACACAAAAAAACGAAGTAAAGATCCGCCTTATTCCCATTTTAATATAAAGTTGTATGCTCATAAAATGACTCAAATTTTGAAAAACTAGTTGGAATTCGTCACTCTTCTTCAACGTCAAGAATAAGATCAGGAGTCTTCAAAATAACATATCAATGATGAGCACCACAGTTTGCTTCTAGGTAAAGTGGGAGAAAGAATGAGAGTTTTTGGTGTTTGTTTGTGAGTTTATGGTGTTTAGGTAAAAGTGAAACGATATTGTTTCAAATATACTGAAACGACATTGTTTTAAATATACTGAAACAACATTGTTTCGTTAAAATTAACGGAATGTGATTTAGCCTCACGTCACGTATGCGCCATAGTAATGCTATACAACATAGTATTACATAGCCTCACTCAACTTTTAAATTAGGGTGGAAAAGATTGGTTGTAATAAATTTTGCCATTTGTTCAAGGCTGTAAAGTAGAGTTCATTGACAATGTTTCAAATAACTACATTGGATTGAAGTAAAAAAATTTATGATGAAATTGAAACTTAACAGCACAGACACAATATAAGAATGGACAAAGATCAGATGAAATAATGATAAAGCCCTATTCTTAAAATTGTAGGTCTGAGTTTTAATATGTTTTTGTATAATATGTTTGATAAAAAAGGCGAAATAAGTAATAGGTTTTGAAGTCTAACGACTTAAGGTGATACTTTGTCCAATATTATATTTCCACTCATTGTTCATTCTCAAATCGTACAAAACTTGATGCTTGTACTATGAAAACTTTGTGCTTGTACTATGTCATGCTAGGAATCTTGTCACAAGATTCCCAATTTTCGTTATAGAGTTAAACCTCGTAATATAAGGCAAGTATCACATGGTTTTAGGTCACTTGATCTTTATGTTCATTTATACCCTAGACGGAATCGATAAACAATAACTATGTTGTACTGGCATTCTTTTGAAAAAGCATGAACAATACTGAATTTTTATGGGTCGTTTGGTACGAGTTTTCCTTTAATAAAGTTCGTGATAAACATATTTTTTAGCACTTTCTTTTATTTATTACAAGTATTTTAATTTGTCATAGTAAAGTTACTTAGCCTAGTTAAATAACAATCACACATTACTTTTCCTATTACTTTCCCTCAAAAATCGACTTTATCAAATAACTTTTCCAACTCACTTACCCATCTTACACATTTTTTACAATAACTTTTACTTTCTCAAATCTCCATAAAAATATCATTATTTATTTCAATTATTTCTACTTAATTTTGATAGTTTATTTTTTTCAAAATCAAAGTCTCACAAAAGTGTCATAAAATATTCTGATCTTAGAATTCCGTCATATCCCCTTCCAGTCCTGGTCGAACCAAACCGGTCCTGATACCGAGTTTTGAGATTTGTTTTCGTCCCTTCCATCCTTTGTCCCGAAAGGCCCGTCCTCAAACTCGTCTCGGAGTCGTCCCGTGAGATTAAGATAAGTACGTTAACTGAAATGAATGAAATAAAATATTATGTTTGAATCCCTATGCTGTTTTGTTCATGTGCTAGAACCAGAATATTTTGTCTGTTCTAGTCGGAACGGAAGGGAATTGATAATCATAGTATACATATCTACTAAAAACATATGTAACGAAAAATTGCTATGTAATATTAAATATTTTAATGTATTAATATGAATGACGGTTATTTATATCAAATTTATTTTTTATATAAAAAAGAGGAAAATTATATGTAATAATTATTTTATAATATCCAAAAAAATTTAATCAAATGCGATATAAATTATTAAGACTTTTTAGCAGTTGTCAGTAGAGAATATGTATACATTTTGCTATGTGATTTTGAACAATTTGTCATTGAATTTATTTGGACGGTGAGAAAAAACTTATTTTAATTTTTGGCATAGTAAAGAGAAATTAGTTGATTTAATTTTATTGGTAGAGTTAATAAAATAATTAATTAATTAGTACGTAAATATTTTTGTTACTCTCATATAAAATTTATTATGCGTATTAAATTTATTGTAAGGATCCTTGATAAGGAAATGAGTTGGGTTGGTGTTGCTTTCAAAATGGAGAGTTTGCAGAAAACTTACAGTACAAATTTACTAGTTTGCACATCTGTGACATTAGCTTGTATTCAACAAAAATTTATAAGCAATATATAATATAGGGATAAGAAACTTGAAAGCAGTAACCATTATATTTCATAAGAACAAAAAACATGGTCCTTTTTCCCCCACTAGATTTACATACACCTAATAGTGATATACATACACTTCCAATTACATACACCTAATAGTCATATACATACACAAATATACACATCAGAATTGCATATGCCTAATAGTAAACATTCAATTTCATAGCAATACATCTGCTTGACCAAAAGTATAAGGCGTTAAGCTTGATAAAATATTACATCATAAATAAATTGCATGTCTTGGGAACATACATCAAGTACGTTGGTAGCAATTTCATTCTTCCTTGTTCTATATCTAGTTCTATGAGTCACACTCACATTAACAGTAATGTAAGTTCCGTCTAGAGAGCCTAAACAATTCTGATATTCAAACAAAGAAAATGAGATTAACTTCTTTGACCTTGACTGATGCATGTGTTATAAATAAATATTAAGATTTTTATTACCTTAAACCATTTCCACCTTTCATCAGTTACGTTCGAACGAATTGGTTCTGGTTTCCTCAATAACACATCATGAAGACGCAAAACACACTTTAAGACTATATTAAAGTGCATACTAACAGTTTCATCAGAACGTGCAAAGTGTCGTCTTATAACTCTATTCTTAACATGGTGTGCAAGGATGTGTAGGAAAATAGCTACCATCTTTTCAACATCCATATTTTTTGTTCCAATTAGGCCACCAATTGTCCAAAGGAGATTACAAAGTATACTAAAGGTTCGTCTATCCATACGTGTACTCTCTATGCACTCTAAAAAATCAGTCTATGAAAGTTTAGTTGGCTAATTCATTGTCTCTCATAAGAATTCTCACCCCAAGAAGTTAATGTTTTATATTGTTTTAAGACTTTAACATACACCCACAAGACAATCAACAATGTTACTTTGTTTAACATCTCAAATTAGTTAATTGCAACAAACAAAATTTTCATTTTAGAGAGCAACATTTGATGAATATCTGCAAAAATAAAATGATAGAGTAAATTTCATAATACGATTTATCATGCGAAATTAAGAAATATAAAATCTTTTTCCTTCACACTCTTTTAGAGAGAGAGAGAGCTAGTAGAGAGAGGTAAGCATGTAAGTATAAACAAATTGTATTCAAAATTAAGAAATATACAATATTGAGAATTACAGCAAAACCTAATTACACAGACCAAAACTCCACTCGAACAATTCATTCATTCGCCCAAACTGCTTGATACGGTAAATATAAACAAATTGCTTTCTTAAACACTTCTAATTTCTTGATACGGTAAATATACATCCAACCATTTAGATTTTTTTGATAAGGACAGAAAATTACAGTTCCTTAAATCAATAAGAATACCATTCACTTAACAAAGAAAAAAATAAAAAATAAGAAATCTATCAACTAAATGTAGCAATAATACAAGATTTTGGAGATAAAATCAGGGACCAATCCCAGCTTATGTCTTTTGAAGAAGAAGACTAGCCAGAGAAAATAGAGTTTCTTTCAATTTCTCAGAAAAATGATCAAAACTCATATTTAAACACAAAATCCAGAGTTTGAACAAATTCAGAGTCTAAACCCGAGAAATAGAGAAGATGGATTCATTTCGAAGCTCTGATTCATAGTTTCAAACGATTCTTCTCTATTACTATGTTCTGAGTGAGTGTATTTTGAGAAGAACCCCTGAGAGAGGAGAATGAGAGAGAGAGAGAGAGAGAAAGAGAAGATAAGATTATAGCAGATAAATTTTTTTGTAACTTTGATTCTAATAACTGATTGCTTCTGAAAAATAGAGAGAAAGATAGAGAGAGAGGGGGGGAGAAGATGAACCTGCCTGGAGTTGAAGAAGTGTATATGTACCGACTGGATGAGCTCAGACGAGCTGGAAGGAAACCCATATTTTTCTTCTATTTTGAGAAGACAAAGGCTTCGATTTGGTAAAGTGAGATAGTGAAATTGAGATACAGAAAAACAAAGAGAGAGATGGAGATACAGACATATTTTTTTTCTGAAAGTGGGGGAGATATTTTAGAGGTGTGTATTTTTTATCTTTTATTTAACTATGTTGGATTGATTTGTACAATTTAAGAAAAAATTTATTTTTATTTTTTTGTAGTAAAAGAGAAATAGTAGATTTAATTTTATTGGTGACGGTGATAAAATAGTAGATTCATTTTTTTCAACAACTTTCTCATGTCTCATTCTATACTAAACAAGGTAATCTTACTTTCCCAATAACTTTTTAAATTAATCATGTGTTACCAAAATGGCTATCTCAAAAACTTTCTAAAGTTTCCAACATTCTTATTTAACCTACACCAAATGACCCCTTAGAGTTATCGACTACTTGTTTACATCCCACAAGACTACTGCCTATAGTTGGAAATTGCAAAGCTCAACATCTACCCCAAAGAAAATTAGTATAAAGAGAGGACCATCCTATATAATGGATCGGAATTCTCTCATCTTCCATGAACATGAGAAAATCCTGTTAAATCTTGACCAACCATCATGAAAATGTGATCCTAGCAAATGGACAAAAAAAATTAAAAATAATCTTTTCATCTCGACATTTGTGTTGAATTAATTTCGATCGTCCATTCTAACACACCCGGAGAAGATTAACCCAATAGGAGGGGATTTTTTCCTATAGAATTGATACTATTTAGACAACTTTATTATTCTAAATTCAATTTTTTCAACACCTTTTAAAAAAAATATCAAATGTAGCAATTTTCTAAAAAAATAAGTAATCTAGTGAATTGAATTAAATTTAATAGTTTTCCTATTTAATTAGTTACTAATGTACTCTTTTATTTTTTTAATATAAATATTTAATCATCCTTTTTCTATCTCCAATATTTATTAATTATCTCTCTTTATATCTTAACCAGATTCTCTCTCTCTCCATATATTTATCCATTAAATATTTATCTTCCTCTATTTATATCTATTAAATATACATCTCTCTCCCCGTCTCTCTCACTCATTATATATATATATATATATACATCAAAAGAGGCAGAATTATGTTTAATTTAGAGACAGGGGGTATAGAAGCAAGAATGTTTATTGAAGAAAAAAACTTTGATAATTTTGATTTGCAACGATTAACTAGTGCTCCCCTCACTAATTAATGTTGAGAAGAAAGAAGAAAAGATTACAAAATAGGAGGAAGAGAAAACTTTGTTTTTCAAAACAATTTTTTCTCTCAAATTGTGTATAAGTGAAAACCAAGTTCTGGATTACAAGTGAGAGAAGACATCTTATTTATAGGAAAAGAAAGTGGAGTTCACCGGGAACCCATCACTAACCTGCATTATTCTTTTCTATTAAAGTAAAAAACATTTTGCATTGTACCTTTCGACCAAATAAAGAGAAAATGAGAACTAGCCATCTAATAGACAACTTACACAATAATTCTAGAAGAAGACAAAATACAAAGATTCTTGATCATTGCTATCTTGAAAATCGTATTTTGATTATTACTTCATGTTGGAGAGACATCATGATTGCTTCATCTTATAATTTCTTGAAATTTACTGAAATTATGACATTATCATGATATCTTGAAATTTTCTTCATATTAAAATTTCTTGATTTCTTGATTGTCCTTTTCTTGAGTTTTGGCATTTTACCAAGGATAAATTCCTCTTATTCAATAACTGATCTGAAGATCTGGTGATTTTCCCAAGAGAAGATTTCCTTTCTTTTCATTCATTTATTCAACATCACTGAGCTAGATGTATTCATTCATTCATCATCACTGAGATTGATGTTATTAAATGAGTCTTATGAATCTTAGAATGCATCATTAGCCCATAATGGAAGGACATAACCCTTTTGAGTATTTTGGTTCTTCAATTGTTGAAAGGTAGTCTTTTTGGTAGATTAATCTTTTTCGGTATTTGACTCTGCAGAAGATTCAGAATCAAAATTATTATTGTCTTTCAAAAGAAGAAGCATTTTTTTTAGATTAATTCTTGCTTGAGTTTGGATTTGAGCTTCGTGGCTTTTGATTTTCTCTTTGAGGAAGTGGGCTTAGATTCCTTAGATGAGTTTGAATGAGATTGCTTAGTTTGTGGATTTTGGTCAATTGGCTCATTAATTGTTAATTGAGCCTGGGATGAAGGGTTTTCTAATTTTAGGTTAGGGTGGATATTTGCAAATCCTTGGTTAATAGAGGCAATTATTTTCTAGGTATTAAATCCTTGCTTGAGAGATTGAAAAAGGGTCAAATTGATTTACTAGGACTGATTAGTAATTAGGTCTGATGGACCCAATGATAGTCAATTGGTTAGGAGTAACAGTCTCCTCTTTAATTTGTGCCTTATGGGATAACTGTGGAGTCGATGACTCCCCTTCGATTATGGCTTTGGAGGCTTTAGCTTGGGGTCTAGACCGCATTTTAGACCGCATTTTGTCGACCCTGCAAGAATTCATGAGTGAGAAAGTCAGAAATTTAATTATTAATGCCTTGAACAAATTCAATATCGAAATAAAAAATATTAAGAATAGACTGCCATCTAGCAAAAATTTGTTTGGAAGTAATGTTTTTGACATATTTTCCCAAAACATGATTTGCAGACTTACAATCAATTTAAAAAAAATATTTAATAGATCATCTTGAAATTTTTGAATACATAGCACAGCAACCAAATTTTCCTTTTTAATAATACTATAATTAATTTGGGAATGGGTTCAGGTTCCAGAGGAAAGCCTGACAGTTTGTTCAGGTGCTTTCGAAAAGATTTTTCATAATAAGATACATCTATATCCAAGCTGAGAGGCATCAGTTTAGACAATTTTGAAAGAATTAATAGTAGGGATGTTAAGACAAGGAAGTGTCTAAACATGAGTTTTAATTTCTTAATTAAATTGATATGAACAGTTGTCCAAGAAGAGGGGGGGTTTCTTAAGCCTTTCAAAAAGAGGCTTGCAATCAATTCTTAAATTATTATAGAAATCAGATATGTAGTTGAAGGATCCTAAAAATTGTTGTACTTGGGTTTTATCAAGGACTTTATCAGAAAATTTATCTACAAATTGTATGACACGATCAATTGGTTTAATAATAGAATGGTTGATCTCAAATCCTAGAAATCTAACCTTAGACTGAAACAATTTGATTCTACTCGCAGAGATAACTAAATCATTTTGTCTTATTATTTTAGCAAACAATTAAAGATGTTTCTAATATTGATCAATAGATTTAGAAAATATAAGAACGTCATCAATAAACAATAGAAAAAATCGATAAATTGGTTGAAAATTTCATTAATTACATTTTGGAATTCACTAGAAGCATTATTTAAACAAAAATACATTACATTCCATTCATAATGGTCAAATGGAGTTACAAATACAGTTTTATACTTATCATTCTCATTTATTTGGATTTGGCAAAAATCTAGATTTCATGTCAAACTTAGAGAATACAACAGCATCTCCAAGCTTGTTGATTAAGACTTTCTTGTTTGGTATAGGATATTTTATTCATTCCAAAATATTATTAAGAGGTTTGTAATCAATAACTAATATAGGAACTCCTCGATCAATTTCACTGGCCTTTTGGACATAAAAGACAGAACATGACTAAGGAGATTTGCTTCTCTAGATAATATTTTTATTATAGAGTTTTGTAATTTTCTTTTTATAGAATTCAAGCATTTTAGAATTCATCTAAATTGGTCGTGCCTTTGTGGGGATATTCTTCTCATCATATAAGGTAGACTTCCAGTATGATGCTTCTTATGCTAGAATGCATTAGGAATGTCAGCACATAATTCTCTACAAAAACTTTCTTCAAAGATTCTAATTTATTTTTGGAGAGCCAGATTTTGAAGTTATTCTTAAATTCTTTTGAATTTTATCTCAGCTTGAAGAAAATTTAATTATTTTTTTACAAGAAATTAAATTTATAGTTTTATAAATAGAATCTTATTTTAAAGTTCTACATTTCTCATTGTAAGAAAAAATATTGAATTCAACAGGTTTATCCAGGATAATTGATGATCCAATTATGTTCTATTGTGAAATGATACAATAGAGAAATGAATGAAAATCCTAGGATAATTTTATCTATCATACTTTTTACTAAGATAAATGATGTCTTAAAACAAACGTTGTCTTGACAATTATGGACTTTGAAGATTTCGTAATTGATATGCATACGAGTACCATTGGTAGAAGACAAAGACTCTTTCGTCTTTTGGAAGTAAGTGATAGGAACAAATCCTTCTAGCATACAATTTAAATCAGCTCATAAATCAATAAGAGCCATATGTTGGAATTATGTCCACAAAGTAGGGTGTAATAACTATTTATGAGTAAACAGTTATTTCTGAGACATTTATGTATTACTGAATTTTATGAATAAATGAAAGTTTATTTTAATTGAAGTGTGTTTGTAATTTACTTAACTCCAGAAACTATTATCAACGAACGAAGA
Organism: Datisca glomerata; assembly: GCA_003255025.1. NCBI lineage: Eukaryota > Viridiplantae > Streptophyta > Magnoliopsida > Cucurbitales > Datiscaceae > Datisca > Datisca glomerata. The sequence goes on along the minus strand of QANY01013766.1, from coordinate 180,925 downwards.
GTAAATTTCCAAACAAACTATTCTGAGATAGTTCAGAATGTTATTCGCAGTCTTAGAACCGAGTGGACAATCGTATCTAATTATGACTGTTATATTGAACCAAAGGATGCTAGTCATGGGGCATGGGAGTGGAGACTCTAACGGTTGACCTAGACATGTTGTAGAACATGTTGAATAGATCATTAATCAATTAGTTTAGAGCAAAATCATTTTTCTAACTCTAAATCTAATTATTATACCTTAAGGATATTTTCATAATTACATTAATCTTGAGGCGAATATGGAACTTGACCTAGTTACCCAGGATCTTTGATTCTCCAAATGAGTCAGTTCGAATTGTTGGACAATACCTCGACTGTCAGAATCGTGATTCAACTATGTTGAAGTTATGTGATTCACAGATATGGAATTTATGGCAAGATTACAAAAGTAACAATATCACCCTATACTTTATTGATGAGTGTGTGAAAAATAAACCGAGCCATGTACTCGATGACGTGAGTCATTGAATAAGATATGTTGAAATGTACGAGACACTTCATGGATATATCTTTCTTGTTCACAGTCAATAAAGAAGTTAATGAAATAATAACTAGATGGGTAAAATGATAATTTTACATCACACTCTTGTTACTGATATACATGAAGGGTAATATCATAAAATATTATGTGGACCATGAAATATAAATGTTTATTTGCACCATCAGAAAATGTAGCGCGCGTGACTCGAGAGTTCATTCGACATCAGACTTATAGTGGAGTCATGCAATGTCAGGATTGAATAAGTCAGGAATTTATGGAGATAAATTAGTCGGATATTTGAATCTCATAGCTCTGTTCATGTGGGTCTATTCGGTCTCAGTAGTGACTCAAAAGAACAAGAATGAGAAACAACGACAGTTAGACAAAAAATGTGTTTTCGACCAGAGTACACTTCCTGAGCCCATATGAAATGGGTGTCATCACTATATTAGTGAATGCCAAAATTAATGCTCAAATTAATTATTTAGTTATTTTTTAATTATTTGATAATTTGTAAATAAAAGAACTTAATTAATTATTTGATAGTGATCAATTTAATTCATCAGTTTAGACAAATGAGTTTGGATATAATTTTGGCTCTAGGGAAGATGTTAAAATCACAAATGCAAGTTACAGGAGAGGGGATTTTCGATTTTTAACATATAGGGGTGTATGAGTAAATTCTGTAATTAATATATAAAGGATTGCATTAGGTTTGATTTTGAACTTAAGTGTGTTAAATAGAGCATAAAAAATTTCTCTCTCCCTCTCCCTACTATTGCCGCCAAAATCTATAGGGGAAGAGAAAAAATTTGTTGTCTCTTCCACAGTTATTTTGAGAGCTCACACTCAATTCCTGCTAATATCCTTGAGAGATATACTTTTGATTCTAATGAGTGGTTGTCAGTGCGAAGATTAATTACAAGCTCTGCGAATCTCAGGAACGAGGAACGCAAGATAGAGAATTGGATCCCGCCAAATTAGAATTTCTCCATTACAAGAAAATGTACAAATAGTTTTTATCTCTTCTCGATACATTTAGACAACTATTCATGTTCATTGGTTGGCTTTATGCTTAATTCAATTAAAAGTTTGCATGAAATTTTTTATATTTTGTCCATTAATTTGTCATGGTTCATTAATTTTCTACAAAATCTAAAACCCGATCCAACACCATACAGGTGAAATCAAAGTCTTAGATAATAATTATGATCATGTGCAATTTTTTAAGTTTGATGTGATAAATGATTTGAAGGTAGTTGTCATCATCTTATATGTTGACAACATGTTCTTCAAAATCATTATCGTAATGAATAGGTGATTGACTATGTTCTCCTAGTTCACTAGATTCATGTTTTTTAATTAAATTTTCTATTTCTAAAAGATTTAATTCTTTTGTTATTTTTAGTTCTTTTAATTATTTTATTTCATTTTGAAGTTCTTAAAGAGTAATTTCCTTATTAGTTCTCTTATTATCATTGAATTTTTCAAGGGTTTCGGACATGCTAATTGTACAATTATTAGACTTGGTATCTTCTTTCTTTTGGATCACATTTCTAAGTCTTTCTAAGTAATCTTGTTTTAACTCAAGATTTTTAATTTTACTAATTAAATCTAGTAAAAGATTTTTGTGTTCTTCATTTTTGGTTAAAACATTAACAAATTTCTGATAACAGCTATCCTTGCACCTCATAGAAATGTTGGGAGAGTCACTGTCAGAACTTGAAGATTTTAAATCGTTAGAATCAGTGGAATCAAATTATTCTAAATCTTCACTACTACTTTCATAGTAATCTATGGATTCTATAATTCTAAACAAATCTTATTTTTCTTCATCAGAAATTTTTAATTGGTTAATTTTATTTTTGACTTGGCAAGTGTTGAAAAATGACCATTTTGGCCACACTTAAAACATTTGATTTTACTTTTGTCAAAAAATCATTTATTGGGTTTTCTAGTAGGATGATTTCTATTCTTAGGGAAATGTTTGTTAAAATTTTTATTTCTCGATTTGTGAAATTTTCTCCTATAGGGTTTGTAAACTTTTCTAGGATTGAAGTCTAGGTGAGAAATTTTCCTATACTTTTGAAAAGGGGCAATAGCAGGCAATCCATATTGCTCACAAAAATTGTCTAATTCATATTTGACAGTTTTCTTCACTTTTTAAATTTGTTTGTTGATTTTCATATCAAAACACATTTTTAATTCTTCCTTTTGTATTGTTGTGATGACGGTATCATAAGTGAGACTATTTTTATCTATGTTTCCTAGGTGATCATTACTGACAGTTCTACTTTTATGGGTAAGCCATTTTTAAATTTTTCTTTCCAGAAGGGTTGATTACTATCATCCCTAGCCAAAACTCTGGACAAAAAAATATTTTTGTACCAGTCAAAATCACTAGAGGTATGACACTTAAGATTGACCAATTGATCATGAATTCGTAAAGTAATATTACTTGGCATCCCAATGAAGTGCTCAATTATTGTGTAAAAGTGTATTAATAGTATCGGGCATTGTTTCCTTATCTTTGTCCAAGAATTGAGGTTCTTTCGGCATCAATGTTTATTGTCGTAAGAATGATATTTTTGAATTCTTAGGTGAGATGTTTTTCCCACCAGGAATGAAGCATTAATGTAAATCTTATTACTAGGAGTTTTATAACCTCATTGTGAGATAAATTGTGGTTGGTAATGTAACTATTGGCCACCATAGTCATGCGTTGTAACTTGTTGAGGATTTCCTGTTCTGGAAGCCCATCAATATTCTATTCATACAATTTCTCAGCAAATACAGAAAATTGAGTAGCTAAAGAGGATTCAGTGATTTAGATATTCAAAGGAATAGGCATTTTATGCCATTTTCTTTCAAGTTTATTAATCTCAAGACTTTTGAGTGTTCCTTCAACATTGTGAATGGTGGAGGATTCATATGCAGAATCGGACATATGGCTTTCAGAATCAAAATTATGGTCTTGGTTAATCACCTTAACAGAAGAAAATGACTCAACATACTTATTTTTTAATTCTTGAAGCATTTTATCTATCTTTTTATTGAGGAGGATAATTTTTATAGTAGTTTAATCTGAAAGATTTATTAAAGGAGTTTTTTTAGAAGATTATCAGGATTAGGTACATGAATATCATCAACTTTATTCTCAATTTTGTCTAATTATTTTTCTATTGTTATTAAACTTTGGTTAGTATAATTAAGTTGTTCAACTACATTTTTATTGGGATCATCTTCCTCAAAAATTTTAAAAGGAGAGGAAGAAATTAAAAAAAAATTATGATTAATAATAATTTTTTTCAGGTGGGGGATGACTAGCAGTTACCCATCTGGAATCTTCTTTGACCCATTTGATCTTAGAGATGATTTTAATATTTTTCTTCATAAATGTCGATATAATCAAGAAAAATATGTCAATCCTAAATTCTTGCAGAAATACCTTCCACTCAGCAATTATAATTTTTTTTATTCATATCATAGGTTTCTCTAAACCTATTACGTCTATTGAGGTTGGTTGGGTCATTCATGTGTTGGGTAAAACATTCTAATCAGGCTTGTATTCTTGTCTTAAGGTGTCTATATTAAGAACTAAGAGTTGAGAATTAAAAGGAGGTAAGGCTCCTTAAAAATCAGAGGCAGTAGGTGATTCAGATTCATCAGATTGTTCAGTCTTATTATCAAAGACTGACTGACTGACTTGAAAATTAGTGGCTATACCTTTAAGTCCTAATTTTTTATTTTTTATTTTTTAATTATAGTTCAAATTGTTGGATTCTAAGATCTTGATTATTATTAGCAGTGGATTCAGAAAAAGAATTTCTAAGAGTACTAGTCTAGCTAAACTGCCTAATATGGGGATTGGAACTGCAAGATTGGAAATTAATTTTAACAATAACATCCATATACTGGTGAATGTATTCAATATCTTCCAGAGGCCGTTGAACATGAGTAGGCTGGCTTTCATTGACTAAAAGTCAGCTTGTAGGCAAAGTAATATCAGACCACCTAATGATTTTAAGGATTCTAATATTAGCATTACTTTGACTGGATTGAATCAAAAGGGTTTGATTTTTTAGACTCATATTGATGGTTTGAAAATTCATAATTGTTTTGGTAACTTTGCAATGAATTATGAAAATCAAAGCTAGAGACTGGACACCTTCAAAGATTTCATAATCTTTAGTTTTGATATTCAAGGTTAAGACTTTAAGATTGGATCATTACAGAGTAATCAAAATGGATTGGATCATTACAAAGGGAAGATTCAATTAATCATACGATACTATCATTAAAATTCATGAATCTTACATCTCATAAGGCTAACATGACAGAGGTATTTAGACATCTTCTTATGAGTGATTTTACTCTAATTTGGACTAAACAGAAATGAAGGAAATTGTATCATTCTTCAATATGATGTTTAATAGCATTAGAAGAGAGTAATTGAAAAGTTCCATGCTCTTTTCCTAGAGCATATATTTTTCAATTGTTTTAACATGATGTTGAAGCTTAAAAGAAGCAACAGACCATGTTAATTTGTAAATTTCTTTACTGAAAATTTTAGGTATATTCCATACCTTATGATCTACATGATCATCAGACAAATATTCAACATGTTCTTCATTAATTATGTCAGGAAGTTTATTTATTGTATATCTATTGCCATAAGAAGAATTCTTCTAAATAACCTACTCATCATGTAAGTTAACTAAATTATTCTTATGTCTAAGAATTTCATCATATATTTTGATTAACGAATCTGCTATGACTTCTAGAACTTCTTCTAAAGTTTAACTCTTCACTCATTTGCCTCTCAATAGCTACCCTACCCTCAGGATTTACAGCCTCACAAAAGGTCTTATTGGGGTCCCTCAAGAAAACCTAATAAAAACTAATACGTAAGATTCACATATTAGAAAATCAAAGATATAGATAAATAATTAACCATAAAAATAACCAGTCACTTGGGTATAAAAGTATATTAATAGAAATAATTAAGCAAGTAGGCAGGCAGAAGATAATAAATAACCAGTCACTTGGGCAGATGACAAGATGAATAACTAAGCATGTATAAAGACCCTACCAATTTGACTTTGATACCAAAAGAGACGGAATTACGTTTAATTTATAGAGACGGGGTATAGAAGCAAGTAGGCAAGCATAAAACAATAAATAATTAGCCACCTGGGCAAATGACAAGATTAATANTATATATATATATATATATATATATATAACTAATTAATTGTTACAAATCATTTTCAATCTGATAAGTTTTAAATTTTTCTGCAATAAATATTTGAATTCTTAATTTTATGTCTTGCCTTTAAACTATTTAATTACTATTGATAAGTATGTTATGTGATTGCCTTTGAAGAAATGATCCTCCACATCAAAAATTAATCGCTCTTTACTTTCTCATTTTTAAATCAAACTTTATTTCGCCGCTCTTTGATATCAAAGCCAAATGTGGTTGGTTATTAATATTTACTTGCTTACTTGCTTAATTATTTCTATTAATCTATCTTTCCACCCAAGTGACTGGTTGATTTAATTATTTCTCTATTACTTTAATTTTCTAACATGTGATTCTGATGTATCAGTTTCTATTTATTTTTCTTGAGATGCCTTGTAAGACCTTTTGTGAGGCATTAAATCTCGTGGTTAGGATAGTTATAGAAGGGCATTGGTGAAAAGCTTAAACTTTATAGGAAGTTCTAAATGGTTGCTAGTTCTGTATAAAACATTTTTTCCCTATATATAGTTGGTCCTACTACAGTACATAAACTCTACCCTTAAATAATCTATTGTTAGATCCATAAGATATAATCTAAAAATAAATTTAACCCCATATACGGTATAATCCATGACCCTAGAACTTCCCTATATTACATTAAGCCTTGCGCCTTCGCAGAAGATTATCACACTTTCGTTCTTGTTGGGATACACGGTAAATTATCTCATCAATACCTAATTTCGAATAATGGAAGATAACTGGATCAAGACCCCAAAATTAAGGGTCTATGGTTTGTGATGGGCTTGAAACTAAGGTCAGTTATACGTAAATTAATTTAAATTTTTTTTAAATTCCAAAATATCATGTTAGTAGTAGTTATTGAATCTATTTTAAGTAGAAATATTGTAAAGTAAAAATGTCTCTTCTTTTTGTTTTTGCATCATTCTAAACTGTTATCGTAAATTAATTTAAAACCAGAATAACTGTTTAGTAATTTTTTTTTAAATTCCAAAATATCATGTTAGTAGTAGTTACTGAATCTATTTTAAGTAGAAATATTGTAAAGTAAAAATGTGTCTTCTTTTTGTTTTTGATCATTCTAAACTTTAATACCAGAAAAATCAAACCAACTGATGAATCCAGTAGGGCATAAACTTTTACTACAAAAACAAGAGAGATTTCACCAATAATAGTGTATTTTGAACAAAATAGGGACTCAACGAATCACGAGGGTGTTGCGCAACTAGAATTTGAGGGTTTGCTCCTCCTAAATTGCGGATTCGAATTGAAGCGCTGTAATTTCGTAGTCATCAGACTGAGAATTTATCTTCTGAATTAATCGATGAGCACTTACGGGAAACTTTTTGCCTTCTATACTCTCAGGATTAGTCAGTAAACTACGTTCCAGAACCGACGTTAATAAGAACAAATAGGCACTGAATGCAATATGTTTGCTCATGCCATAACGCACCACATGAATCCAATAGGGAACAATACCGATATGATTCTCTCGTATACCTTTTCTTATCTCTAATATCTTCCTCAGTTCTCATTAAGCACCACAAAGCCTGCACTAATTTTCACAGCTACTTAGATTGGCTGCTGTGGCTGTTGAATCAATACAATTAGTTGTGACCTAATCATTAATTCTTTTTGTTTACTTATTGCAGCCTTAGCACAAAAGTGACACTTTTTTTCTAAATTTCCATCAATTATATGGAAAAGCGTTTTATCTTTAAATTCCCTTTTTGCCTCCCATTATTCACGAAAGAAAAAGAAAAGAAATAGCAGCAATAGACGTTTATTTATGTGGAAAATACACGAGGCATCAAACAAAGGAAGAACAGCACATCACTATCTAAATTAACATGCACACCATGATAGTTAATTTATTTGTAATAAGAAGCTCTTTAGAGAGTTACTCTTGCTGTTCATACTAAATACACATACAAGTTCAGAATATGTAGCACCAGAAAATGCTTTATTCACGCCAAGATATCAGACATATATGAACAAATTCAAAATACTCTCGGAGTATTGACTTTTCAATACTCCTCGAATACTGTCACATGTAGATCTTTTTTCTCGTAAGAGTCAACACTCTTTTTCACGTGACAACAAAATACATGGAGTACTGGAAACTTGATACTTTGCAAGTATTTGAGATTTTCCCGACTTCCACACATTTTGTTGAGATGAAAATGTTCACTTAAGGCACATTTGGTGAAGTTTTCAAGGTTGGTCCGGCGTACAAAGACACACAACAGTTGAAGTTCTTGGGGGTGCTTAGGAGTGGGGGTAGGGTGGATATGACACTACCCAGACGCACACCATTGAAGTGTTTGGGGTTACTTAGGCTGCCAGGGGCTGCTTCACTGCCCAAAATTTAGACAGTGAAGCACCCCCAAACACAGCCTTAGTGGTGCATCGGGTCAGGGCCCCCAGGACTAGATCGACTGGGAATATACTTGGATTTCTTGGTATGTTCAATTCCCAGTTTCTTGTCGAATAATGCACTGAACATACTGAGTGACTCTTGATTTGACCTGGAGTTGTTGTTTGTAGCAACAAATCCTCCATTAAGTGGTCGAGTTTCAACCATCAAATTCAAGAACGAGAGCAATATTATCAGCAGGAAGCAAGCCAAAACACTAAACCTGGCCATTTCACTCTCAAGAGTTTCAACAAAATGGAATAAGTATGGTAATGGAATTGGAAAGCCTAATATTTATAGAACTAGCAACAAGGTTTTTGGTTGTAGATTAATCAAAGTGGGAGGCATGGGTCCTCAAGATCCACACAAAAATATTTCTTTTGATTCTCTATAGAATCTTGTTTAATCTTAAACGTTGTACGGTACATTATCAATAAGAACCAAAATTTACCAATGGGAATCGATTATGTGAAAATGGGTATTAGATTTAGGTGTTAGCTGGGGATGACCCTTGGAGATTTCAAGAAGCAAAGAAGGGAAAGAATATTATTGGATGAAGAAAACTGAAGTGGGCCTGGTAATGGAGAAGCTTACTTTATAAATAACTCAATTTTCTCGTACTGAACTAGAGCACTACATCAGACTTCTTATTATAATACGTGCAATACAAACAAATCAAGACGCAATTCTAGTCCTCTAGCTTATTAATTAATTTATTTTTTATTTATTGACATCCTCTAATCTCTTTCTGTTGACTTGTATATGTGTTTTCCTATGAATTTTCTATTGCAAGATAAACCCAACTCGTCAAAGTGGCTCTAGAAGTGCTTCGTCCAAGTTTGTCTTCGGAACATAAAGTTCAAAGGAGTCCACTAGTTTTTGGCAGAGTGGTTCACGTTTGTAATATAAATCATTCCCAACTTATAGCTAGATAAGTTGACATGCATTACATTTAGATAAGAGAAAACAATTTTAAGCATTATCAAATTATTAAATAATCTCTCTCTAACCTTAATCTGCCTATTGTTCTTGGATTTTTTTTTAAAGATTTGACTCGACATCTTTAGACCATTGTAACATCAGAACACTTTTTTCTCTGGAAGAACACGAGAGAAATCTATTGTGACAGGGATTGGTCTAATCCTATACTTAAAAGACTAGAAGAAATTGCCTTGAAAAATCAAGTAAGCACATAGAAGAAGGGCAAAGAAAGCTCTCGCATTCCTAGTCTAAACAAGACGGTGCCGACTTATTATCCCAGAGAAGTTGCAGTTTTCTCTTTACTTCTCTCCACTCCTTTCTCTATCAACCAAATCCAACCAAACCTTTACATCAAGTTTGATGCTCATTACTCTGAAGTCTAAACTAGTCAGAAATGGGATGCCGGGAAAGAATGTATTCATATGCACCATTAACAGTTATACCTAATGAGAGTGAATGAAAGTCTTTTTTTTAAATGTGCTCACCAACCAGAAGAAGAAGAATGAGTTACAGTAGACTGACCTGGACTGCACATGAGCATTACGAGTTTGATACAGAGAACAATAGAAGATTGCAAATTTCATGCGTCTATGAAACATAGCTGAGTTAGTCTTCAACTGGGAGCAAAAATCCTCCTTTAACTGGAAACAGTAACTCCATCTGATTATGTCTGTGTTTGGAGCTCCTTGGATAACAGTTGAGTAGCGAATCTCTGAATCTTCCGAATGTTAGAGTTTGTGAAGGAAATTGCAGCTTCAAATCAGGATATGATAAGAGTGAAGAACTAAAGAACCTAAAAATAAAATGAAAGTTGGAAGGATATCTTCTCCTCGAACATAGGATGATTAAGCATCAACAGATGATTGTTGTTGACAATAGCTCGAACCAATATTTCTTTGGCCTCATTATGTTTCTTTCTCAGCATATTACAAATCTGCAAGTGGTAAATATTACAAGATAAAAAGGTAAGTTCTCCAAAAGTCAACTTTTTCAGTACGTATTTAATATTGCTTACAGAAAATGATACAACCTGTCAGTTTATAATGAAAATAAAAGTCATTAATGCAACAGAAAAAACAATGATAGTCTGCTGGTTTAATTGACTTTTGTTAATTTGGGAGAGAGAGAGAGAGAGTCTCTGTTAACTCACATCTTCAAGCTCCTTTGTATATGCTTCAGCTTTTTCAACATTTTCATCGTTTTCCATGGCCAATGGCATTTCTAATTCCATCACATTCAACTCCTGGTGAAATTCATGTCTGGAGGTCAAATGCTCATGGAGAGCAGTGTTGGTCTTGCTCCCTACCTAATTTTCATAAATAAAAACCAAGCCATAAAGAATTAAAAAACAAGTCACGTACAAACCGTTGGTTGTCCTTTCTACGCTTTCATGAACTTTAAAAATGATCACCATCATCTATATCCACCGTAAACAAAAATGGGGAAATACCTGGTCTGCAACATCTTTTTCCGATGGCTCTTTGACAATTCTGGAAGTATTTAGGGAGAAATGAAGTGTTAATAGAGTAATCATTAAACTAACTTACAACGCATATGTACTGTATAATATGTCACCTGCTATCACTTGGTAACGCGAAAAGGCGTTTGGGAGGTCTTAAAGGCACCAAATCTGCATTGGAAGCCTGCATAAGTATTAACTTAAAGTTAACATTCATGGTAATTTCCATGAAGGTTTTAGTTTATGTGCAAGAAATGGATTGAAGAAGATATAGACCTCAGCGGTCTTTCGTTTCAAGGTTGGGACTTCAGGGTTCTGTTTCTCAGTGTTTCCAACATGATTGCCGATGCCAAGTGTTGCATTTCTTTGTTTTACTTCAATACTTTTCTCTGCTGATCCCAAACTAATTTTTTTCTGATCTCTAGAGTTTGGTAAATTTTTATTTCCTCCTAGAGGCCTATTATGAAAAAGGTCTTATAAATATAAATTAGCTGTATTTCAAATGTAAAGAGGAGTAAATAACTAAGATAAGAAGTACATCGCATTATACCTCAAAATTTTCAAGCTAGAAAGATCAGGCATCTTCACGCTGGTTTTAATAGAACAAATCTTATTCCCTTGAGCTGAAATTTCCTTTAAGTTTCGAACAGGCTCCATTTGGGGATTTAAATAAACTCTCTGGGAAATGGGTTTCTCAGTAGAACTGTGAGGACTAACCTTTGTGCTGCAAGCAAACATTTAGAGAACCAACATGCGTAAGTTTTTCTGAAAATTTTACATAAAAATACACGAGGAAACTTCTTGAACAACCTTAGGCACATGTTCAATGTAAAAGATGAACCCACAGACATACAGTTCTCTGTTGTGGATAAACATGAGCGGGAAAAAAAACCGACACGGGACAAATTTCAAAGCAATGGAATGGTATAAAAAAAGCATCTCAAAGAAAAAATGCCCATAAAGGGTTACAAGAGATGAACAAAACAAAAAATACAAAAACTCTTTGTAATTGTTGCAATACAAAAAAAAAAAAAAAAACTAAAAACTACGATCAAACAAAAAGTGGATAATTTTTTCATCGAGAAAGGGAAATTCGTAAGATATGAATATGGCCTAAAACTCATCTAATAACAACGTATGGAACCTCACCTCAAAGCACTAAGGTCTTCAAAGCTCTTCTTTTCAATTCCTACAAGAACACATTCCACATTGACTACTTTATCATGCACCATAGATTCTCCACCAACTTTGCAGCCATTGGGCATGGTATCAGAAGGGAAACCTTCATTATTCACACTATGAAGGGAAAAAGTAATCTCAAAGTCAGAAATCCAGTCTTATCTAGTTTTATCATGAAAAAGTAACCGCGTTCCTAAGGGACAAGAGGGCTTTCATTATGAATGAAGATCTCACAGCAGGTAAACTCCATGTATAAATGCCTTACCAGATACTTCCACCATTTCTAGAGGTCTTTCCACATCCAGGTTTTAAACTTTCATGTTCTGTTAATCTTCTAGCACCAGAGATTGGAGTAGAAGGCAATTCGCTTCCAATGTTGGCATTGTTGCCATCAATGCCTTTCCTGTTGAAGATTAAAGAGATAAAATACAATTTGAATAATAAAAATATATTTTTTATTATAAAACATCTTACTGCTCGCCACTGGCATCAATTGTTTTGTTTCCGAAAGAGAGGTAATTTGTCCTGTTTGATGATGACAGGTTCAATTGAGGGCCACTTAAATCTGAAATTGTTGAAATTTTTGACCCAATAAAACCAGTTTCTTTATCATTTGGTGTGGCTTTATCAATGGCAGATCCTCTGCATCAAGCAAATAAAGAATGTTTAAACTTTTATACAATATTTCATGCATATCGTCAAGGCTTAAATAAAAATTTGACAAACATAGATAAGGTAACTCAATCTCAGAGCACCTTTGTTAATCAGAGTGCATCTATAATTAATAATCCCAAAACACACATGATTCATTTCCACATTTTATAACACAGTTTCAACTATCTATGCATTTCTCTGATTCTTCTTCACTCATTTATTCATTTACGTCTTGTGGTAAGGAAAAACCCTCGACATTATCAGCTTCTTTTTCAGTCTCATCTCCAGGTGTATGTATAGTGGCCAAAAGAAATAAACGATGATGTTTTCTACCTGCTTAGTGGGGCCAAAAGACGCAATGGACTTGTATTCCGGTTGTCTCCTGTGTCCTTAATGTCATTCAAAATATTCATGGAGACACCTATGGTAGTGTACTCTTCGTGGTCCAAGTCATCTTTAGCTGTTATGGTGTTGTCTACTTTTTCTGTCAAGGTATCGCTGATTAACTTACTCCTTTCTGAATAATTGCTTTTTGATACAGAGAGATTTGAAGCAGATGAACGGTTCTGCTCGACACTTTCACCATGATTTTCTCCAGCAACTTTTGTTTTGCCAATATTGTGTCTTGGACGTGAACCTTTATTCACATCTATCCCCAAAGAACAAACTTCAGTTTGTACGTCAGAACAAGTATCTTTATGTGAATCTTTCCTACTTTCAGATTGGATGAGTGGATCATATACTTTCTCAGTAGTTATAGGCATTTCCTTCTCTCGTTGAGTAGGCATAAACATTTCCTTCTCAGGTGAGCAACTTATTTCATGATTTTTTTCACTCTTAGTCTCTGAAGAGGTTCTTGATTCTTGAGCAGCACCATCAGCATTTTCTGAAACCAGAACAGATTTACCTTCCACCAAAGTCTCAACCTTTGAACTGGCCACAATCTCTGTTGATGAAGGTTTGTTGGTTACAATATCATTGGTTTCTTCAGCTATGTGAATTTTGGAGCCTTGTCTCTCTCTTAGAGGAGAAGCAACAGCTTTGCTATCTAGCATCCTATTAGAAGGGCTTCCTCCTTCCCCTAAGCTTTGATCAAGATCAAAGCCTACCAATCTAATACATAGAGGTAAATCATGGATAAGCAGTTGTTATTCATATGAAGACAATGCCACTCACGTTGCTATCATTGAATTAAAAAGGTCCAAAAGTGCCTTGGAGGGTTTTCTACTCACTTATTAAAATCAAAAGAGAAATTAAACCCATCTTCTTTCCTTTGATGATTTCCTTTGGCAGATTCCTCTCCAGAACCATTTCTGGATTTTTCACTTGATTTTGGAAGACATGAGAAATCAAGATCTGGCATGTCCACTTTGAATGATGATAATTTCTCAAAACTGCCACCCAGATTAAAGTCCATATCCCTAAGAAAGAATTGCTTTGTAAGTATTATGGGAAATTGAAACTCATGAAAACATGACCTGATATCAAAAATTCACACAACCCTTCGTTGCACGTACAAATAAGACATGAAAGTACACAGCACAACATGCTCAGTAGAACTGACGAGAAGAAACCCCCAGCACACGAATTAGTTTGATGCATTAGTTGTTACTCCAAATCAAACAAAGATGCAAGTCCATGCTTCACAAATTAAAAGGAGCTAGGATATCATATACTGGACAGTGGACACCAATAACATGAATACCAATAGCACCTCCAAGTTTTTTTTAATACTTACAGTTTTCCAAAGTCGAATGCCTTATTCTTGCCTTTTGAAACTGTGTCAAAGCTAAAATCCATTATGTCATCCTCCGTTACTGATATAGATTTCCAGGAGTTGAGAAATTCATTTCCAATCTCCTCATCTGTCTCAAGCAAAAGTTCCACAATAGATTATTTGCAGCATCTTAGGAGAAAGGAACTAAAAAAAGGTTCTAGCAACCTCAGTTTTTCTCATTTGCTGTTTTTCTCCTAATTGTGTATTTTTTCGAATACTTTATTCTATTCTTTGAACTTCCTATTTGTCCCGACTCTCTCACATATAAAAATTTCTATTACCACCAACCGGCTCAGGTAATAGCATAAGTAAAAGCTGCATATCTCCCAAAAGTGGAGGTCAAAGTTTAAATCCCGTTCCCCAGAACTTGTCAGTGTGCACTTACTAGGTAAAAGACCATCAACAATCCTACGTAAATACGGGAAAATTGAATACCTAGCATTGAACTCTTCTTTTTGGGATCAACGGATGAAGAAGCTCCTTTTTGTGATGTTTCCATATTCATGTATCAATGGATTTGATGAACGATCTGTAGGAACAATAAGAAATTATCAGATATAATCTCCAAATTGAATAACAGAATTTGAGGGTTCATATATATATTTCTTCCAGATCAACAATCCATATAAGAAAAGAACTATTAAAATTTGAATAAGAAAGAAAACATTATAACAACAAAAAGAAGTCCAAAAATGTTATAAATAGAATAAAAGTAATAATAATAGCAGCGAATGATGATCAATTCTATTTTCTTCTAGCAAAAAAAATAGTCAGCGAGTTTAGAGTCACTTCTGCTATACCTGAATCGAGAAAAGAAAAAAAGATTAATTTTCTTGACCTAATAAAAACATCCGCCTCAATGGGAAACCAGCTAGAGTTCTTGAAGAAATCAGTCTCTTTCTCTACAAACAATATATAAGATAGCCAGCATGCTCATGGTTTACATTGACATTAATTGCAAAATTGTAAAGTGGGAAGGGGAACAAAAAGAACTACACATCTTAAATTTATATGTGAAAAAAGTGTAAAACGCACAACTCTATAAGAAACTATGAAAAAGAACATGGTTCTGAAGGTCCATCTTACCACAGAAGAAACCATCCTACTCTCCAATTACAACCAACTCTAACAAAGCCAAGCTAGCCAAGTTGTTTTGTCTTTAAAAGGGATACTGGTTAAGTTAAAACAGAATTCCATATGTCACCCCTGAAAAGTTCATGTTGTTTTCCATTTTCTTCTTTTTTAATCAGATGGGTACGTGTAGTTGTTTTCTTTCTCTTCTTAGAATTTATATAAATAACAAAAGATACAACTTTGGCTACAAGGTAAGGTATAAACGAAGTCAAGTATAAATATTTAGCACAAGGTAACTCCATTATAGTTTATCTTATGGTCAGAAATATAGAAGAAAAGTTGCCGTTTCTTTGTTATAATTTACATACGTTACAGTTAGGTCCAATGCATACAAAACTCCCTCCTTCCCTCTCTCAATTGAAAAGTTCATATAAAGCATGACTAGTTAAACATAATTGAACTCTAAGAAAATCAATTATCAATCAGATTACCAAAATGCGGAATCATGCCTAGATTGATTTTCTTTTTTTTCTTTTTTTTCTTGAAAGAGAGAGAAACGCAGATTAATAAATCTAGAGATATATCTTTTGTATTATAGAGTCGCAAATAATGCCTAAGCTGAAAATGATAAAAAGGGCTGTACTTAACTGAAGACAAGACTAAAACATGCCGCACTTAATCCATATTACTACCAACGTAATGTGTTAACTTAGATTATAACCAAACTGATTCAAGTAAAAGAAGTAAAACAACAGTTAGACTGAATCTAGAGCAGAAATTAGAAAACACAGAGCTCAAATTTCCAAAGGTCTCAGCAAGCAAAAAAAAAACTGTAATCGATGTTCCACAGCTACATGCATAAAAGAGTGAGAAATTTAAAAATAAAAAAGGAACATGGATTATCACTCCTCCACGTCTTTTATTGATCAGAAAATGAAGAACAATATTTTTCAAATAGATCCGTGAATTTCAGAATGAGCTTCAACAAAGCACGTCGAATGAACGAGGGATAAAAGTCAGAAAAAATTAAGACAGAAGTTTACCAGATATTGATCAAACGCACTATACGAACTGAAAACCTCTACCTCCTCGGACACTGCAACTGCAATACTCGAAAACCTATGACCTAAATTGACAATGAACGGACTAAGAAGCAAAAACTATCCAGAAATTTTCATACATAATGCAATATTCGCAAATTTGTTACATATATGTTACGATAAGCAGATTACGAGCAGATTTGCTTGTGGAAAGAGAGACCGAGTCTTGAAGTGGTGGAGACGCGAGGCGAGAGCTATGGCAATTTGGTTGGAAAGAAATGGATGGCCGGATGGGATAGCTATGGTTGAGATTATGAAGAAGGAAACGGAGAGCCTCGATTCAAACATCCGCGTTTATATAGTGTCTAGTTCGAGGACGCGGTAAATTATACCGCCCTTCAATGGAAATTGGTATTTGTTACGATTAACATTATGGATGTAATTTGATATGATTCGGCCATGCCTGATTCTGAATAATGGATTTCTGATGGACTATGAATACAAATTTATAGATTTTGTTTGCCAAACTCATGTTGCAACGTGTTGTGTTATTCATTTTACTTGGGTTATTCATCAACTCTGGAGTCTCAATTGACATATTATATATTAAGTTTCAGGCTTTTCAATCGTGCGATTTAGGGCCCAAATAGAAAAAAATTCTCTTCAATTCTTAAACAATGTTTTGCGTCAACCAAGTAAAAATTGGGTATACTAATTAAAATAACAAAAATAAATAACTGAGAAATGAATTTTAAGAAATTTGGAGAGACTGATATTTAAACATAAAGGAAAAATTTTAGAATATAAGAATAGTAAAGAATTTATGTGAAAAAGTAGAAAAGTAAGTTTATTTCATATAACATAAAAATATTGATATGAATCCACTAAGCAACCATATAGATATCGTATTTTGTCCGGTCTAATATATTAAATATACATACTTTGTATTTTGGCTCATATAATAGTCTAAGACTATATGTATAATTTGAAAACTAGTCCAATGCTAAAATAAGAAAAGTGGTCCAAAGACTAAAAAATAAAAAGTGAGTAAAAAAAGACTAAAAGTAAAAAATGCAAACCCTAATTTTGTCTATAAATAGAGAGGAGGTTTTCACTTGAAATGAGAGATTTGGGAGAGTGAGGAAGAGAATAGAGTTTAGAGAGAGAAATAGAGGTTTTGAGAAAATAGTGAAAAAGAGAAGAAAAAAAAAATGTAAGTTTTCATTTCTATTCATCTTCCATCTTCTCATTTTCTTTTTTATTAAAGTAATTCAAATCTCTTACATTTTATCTTACAATATATTTTGTTCATTCTAATTAATCATCTCTCTTTTTCATACTCATGTATTTGATATTTCTTTGTTTTATCTTCCATATATAAGTTTGTTTGCTCATTCTTTATCGTTTCTCCTACTTTTAATCTTAAGTTTTACTTTCATATATTGTTTGTCTCTCTACAAGTTTGATGATGAGATTTTTTTGTCATCAACTCAATCAATGAGAATGAAGATAAAATTTTGAGGGGTGTAAAATTAACTCAATATGAATCAACCATTTAATGGGTTGAAAGTGTACATTTGATGAAAAGATCTCCTATGATAATTTCTCATACATAAAAATGTATAAAATAGAGGGTAAAACCTCTATACAAGATTATGCAAATATTTTAACCCTTTGATTTTTTTATGTTCTTACAAATCTTCTCTTCTTTTATTTTTAATTTTTTGACCATCACTTTTTGTGACACTTGTTTAAACTAGTCACTATCCATGATCATTCCTAGCAATGAAAGAATAAAGGAAAAATGGTAATTAGTGAACTAAGTAGTTCAACAAAAAAATGGTATATTTATATCCCAAACAAAAATTATTTTCTTTTGAAAGTTTTATGGATTTTCCTTAGTGACACTTGTTTAAACTAGTTATCATTCATGATCATTCCTAGCAATGAAGGAAGAAAGAAAAAATGGTAATTAGTGAACTATAAAGTCCAATAAAAAATTGTATATTTATATCCCAAACAAAAATTATTTTATTTGAAAGTTTTATGGATTTTCTCTAGTGACATTTGTTTAAACTAGTTACCATCTGTGATCGTTCCTAGTAATAAATGAAGAAAATAAAAATGGTAATTAGTGAACTAAGTAATCCAAAAATAAAAAATGATATATTTATATCCGAAACAAAATTATTTATTTATTTTTAGTGATACTTGTTTAAATTAATTACCATTCATAATCATTTTTTTGCTATTTGATTATCATTGAATGAAGAAATAAAAATGGTAATTAATAGACCATGTAGTAAAAAAGGGCATGATCATATATGAAATTAAGCATTTTTCTTCATAAATTAATTTATTTCACACATAAAAATTTATTATCAATTTATTTACTAAACAATTATATATATAAATATTCATGTGTGTGTGTGTTTGTGTGTGTGTGGGCGCGCGCGCGTGCTTATGTGTGTGTAAAATGAAAAATTAAAATAAATAAAAAAAGACAGAGGGTGACGTCACCCTCTGTCACTTAACAGAGGATGACATCACCCTCTGCAAAAAAAAGTTTTTTTTACTTTATTTTTTTCGTTTTTGTTGTTATATATTTTTTTGTTTTTATGTTTGTTTATTTTTTTTTTAGTAGATATTATTAATTTGTTGTAATTTATTTTTAATTATTTCACGTCTTGTTTCATTATTTTTATCATGCATATTTTTTTTAATTTATTATACATATTTATCATCTCTAACATTTATTTTCATTATTTTTTTTAGTTGTTATCTCTTCTTATTTATTAAAGTATTATTTTCATATGTCATAGTTGTATGTAATTATTATTTTATCATCAAAATTGGCGCTCGTAAATTAAAATTATAAGAATTTGATTTAAATTTTTGTAAATTTCTTTATCTAATTTTCACTAAAAAAAATCAACGACGGACTTTGAGATTTTCGGGATACCAAACTTCTCGAACTACTGAGGTGAGGGGATACCGAGAATAACTCTAATAATGCTTTTGATTTAAAATGATATAAGAATACAAAAAATATTTTTTCAATGGTCTTTGAACCACCCATTAAAAGTAATCTATTTTGTTCATTTTTATGATACAAAATGCATCAAATGGGACATTCAAAAATGAATATCTTTAACATTTGCCTTAAAATAAAAAATTAGATAGCATTTGATTAAATTTGGTGACCATTTTATAACGGGTGTTGTGGGGTGCTAATACCTTCCCCACACACAAACGACTCCCGAACCAACTTTGAGTTTTCGTAGACCAAAATTTTCATCTTCAAATTGGGTGACCAATCACACCCTAAAATGATTGGTGGCGACTCCAAATTTCTTTTTCCTTCAAAAAATAATTTTTTTAATCGCCGCTCCGCGTCGCGTGCACGTTACGACAGACCAGTCATGGAAACCCGATAACAATGATGGTTTAAGAATCCTATGATCGATTTCAAACAAAGAAGGATAAAAGCTTCACCCAATTCAAACTTGTTGAAGAGAACCAAAACTATTCGAAGACGCCACAATTTGGGATGGAAGAACGGATTGATAAGTCGGGATATGTCGAAGACGCCACAATCCGGGATGGATGAACGGATCAGATAAAAATCTGATAATTAAGTTCAAATAGTTCAAAAAGAACTATTTGAAATTCTCTAAATTTTATTATCAATAATCTTTCATTTTACAAAAGATAAACCCTTTTTTATATAGAGGCTTGTTGTAGCACATAATATTAAAAGACATCTGATTTTAGCCTAATTATTAATTAAGATAAACCTTAAAAATTCTAAAAGGAAACTGAAATTATATTTGAAAAATTAAAAAGACACATAATTTTAATCTAATTACTAATTTAACCTCTAAAATAACTTTGATGACATAGACAAAATTTTTATTATCATTTGGACTCATCTTTGCATGTATTTTTCTAGAATCAATCTAAAACTCAATGGTTGGCCGAGTTAGGTTTTCTTTGAATTTCTGAGATATAACCCTTATAACGACCCATTTGGAATGAGTAATTGGCTCCCTTTGATTTGCTTCTTGGTTCTGATCAAATATTAAATAGCTTTTAGGCAAGAAATCAAAATGAATTGTTTTTGTCTAGTTAGAAAATCAATATCAATGGTCGATTTTTTAATAATGACTTAATAACGTCGACGTTATAGAAGTTCCTGGATTATGTGAAATAAGAGTAGTGCCAAAAACACCCTATAATAAAACTGGTAAATCATTTTTTGGGCGAGTTGGAGCTTGGGAGGGTTTTTTTTTCCTTCGACGCGGTATCTAGATTAGGCCTACTAGGTGTGAAATTTTCACTTCCAAAGCCCAATGCCTGACTAAGATTTATTTGGTCAGGTCTCAGGTTTAGTCTTTCGATCTCAATTTCATATCATAGTCGGACGAGTTTCGAGCATGATTATCAGGTTTAGGAGTCTTCATGCTTTTTTTACATCATTACTCAACATATACTCACAATTCACAAACTTCTTTAACAAGAAACTTTCACTCATTATAACCTATACCAATAAATTTTGAAATCAATAACTTTAAACTATTGCTTAAAATAGTTGAACTTTAAACATTAAAATAGGTGATCCTATAATTTTCTCCCTCTTTTGTACATTGAAGTTTTTCTAACATTTAAACTTCTAGTGTCATGGAAAGTTAAAAGGGCTCGACAAGATGTGTTCAGGATTAAACATGACTAACTTGACTATACTTGAATCTTTTAATCGTATCTTAGTCGTGAACTTACTTTTGACATTAAATACACGTCTAAGATAGTATTAGAGTGTTGTGCTCATTTTAAGACATTTGATTTTATAGAGAGTCAGATTTGCTAAAACTTATATGTACCTACAAATGTAACTCCAAACTTATGGTAACTCTAAAGTTTTACTAAAAAAATTCATTTAATAATCATCATATTAAGAAATAATAGGATAAAATAATCTTTGAAAATATATTAATTGTAAATATAATCATTTAACTAATATTATATGGTCGTGTGTGAAATCTAAACTTTTTAAAAACGACCCTTGTTATATTTAAAAAAATTAATTCATGGAAAATTTTAATTGAAAATATCACAATCATTTTTGTATTTAAAATTTTAAAAGCAATTATAAACTACAATCTCGTAAATTAACTTACAACTTTCCGAGTGTTGCTTTTATGGTGGTTCCAGTGTTGCCTTATTTGCCACACCCAAAAGGCGAAACCTCACGTCACTTACAAAAAAAGAAACCTCGCGTCACCGCAATTAAAAATGCAGCAATAGTTGAGGCTGCTGCATGCTCCACGTCGCTCCTCCTACTTCTCAGTAAGCAAACCTCCACCAACCTCCGATCTTTTGAGTTGGTAATGGTACAGATTTAAATGGACTCAACCCATCCTCTTAATCAACCAACACGATTAAGTTTACAAACTAACAATGGATGTCAAAATCTCAGAAACCTCTCTGATTGTTCCCTCTCAAACCCCTGTCATTCACAACCATGTCCTCCCTCTTTCCCACCTTGACACCGACCCCAATCTCCGAGTCACCTTCCGCTACCTCCGCGCCTACGCCGCCACAGAAAACCCTTCCTCTCCTTCCTCTGACCCCTTCCACGTCATTTCCACCGCCCTAGCCTCTGCCCTCGTTAAATACTACCCCCTCGCCAGCACTCTCCGCCTCCGCGACCTCCGTGATCCCCGTCTGGAGCTATTCTGTGCTAATGGTCAAGGTGTTCCAATGATTCGTGCTACCGTGGACTGCACCCTCGAATCAGTCGATTACCTTGACGACCCGGATGAATATTTCGTTGAGAAATTGGTTCCCGACCCGGACCCGAATGAGGGGATAGTTAACCCATGTGTGCTACAGCTCACGGTGTTTAAGTGCGGCGGATACACTCTCGGAGCTTGCATACACCATTCATTATGTGATGGACTCGGAGCCACTCAGTTCTTTAATGCTGTGGCCGAGTTGGCTCGCGGGGCGACTGAGGTGTCGGTCGAGCCGGTCTGGAATAGGGCCGATTTGCTGAGGCCGAGAGAGCCTCCGCGTGTAGAGGCGCCGATTCAGGAGTTTCTGAGTTTGCAGAAGGGATTTGTACCGTACAAATGGTCGGCCGGAGCGGTGGTGAGAGAGTGCTTCCATGTGAGGGACGAGTGTT
Source organism: Datisca glomerata (assembly GCA_003255025.1). Lineage (NCBI taxonomy): Eukaryota > Viridiplantae > Streptophyta > Magnoliopsida > Cucurbitales > Datiscaceae > Datisca > Datisca glomerata. The sequence continues at coordinate 158,376 of QANY01013766.1, read as the reverse complement.
TGGAGAAGTTAAAGACCATGTTGTTCGACCGGTCTGGAACGCGGTTCACCACGTTTGAAGCGCTGGGTGCGTTTATATGGCGAGCCAAGTAAGTCATCCCGGTTTTTCTCTCATTTTAGACTTGATATAAATTTTACACGGCGAGCCGTGAAACGTGATATAGATTTTTTTTCCCAACTAAAGTACATTTATTTGAATAATTTTCATAAGTTTTATCCAATTAAATTTCTGCAATTAAGTTAATTAAGTTTTAAGAATATATATGCACACTCTATGACATTTTTTCAGGTCGGTTTTCTTTGATGTATTGTTTTTTTTTATTTCTATGTGACAAACAAGTTGAGATTGTGCTTTATTTTTTAATGATTAACTTTTCTCATTATATTTATTTCGAACAATAACTTAGTATTCACCCATCTAAATATAAATTAAATTTGAAATAATATAATTTCCTCAAAATATACACCATTATGAGAAAAAAAAGAATAAAGAAAATTAACCAATAACAATCTCTATTTATAGACTCAACGGATATTTTGACGCGATAAAAAGTGTGTTTTGGGAATTATAAAAATAAAGAGCGGATAAAAAACGTCCAAAAAATATTCTCCTCCTCTTCCAACTTTTTATATATTAGAAATTTAGGGTAATCATATTTTTTTTTATAAATGTAATGGTTTGTTTGTTTTGAGTAATCTGTTAAAATCAATTGTAATTCTAATTTACCTCTTGAAAATATAATTGAATTACCACAAAAAATCGAAGCTTTCTAAAATGTCAATTAAAAATATTCATGAGAAGATAATTGAATTACATGCAAAATCATTTGTATTGATTCATCACATAACTATACATATATCAACATATAAATTTTATATTTTTGTCAATTATTTTAGATCACCGTACATAATCAAATGTGTCAATTATGTTTGTCATCATCTAATTGTCATACATTATATTATCATCAATTAAATTGTCATGATTACTCTATATTTCATAAACCAAATGGCCTAGTAGTTATACTATTTTATCTATATATGTCAAGTGCTAAAAGTTGTCTAGAAATTGTGCCTTGAATCAAATTTCTGATGCTAGAGGATGAATTAACACAGTTGATGAAAGTGTAAGCTCTCACATTTACACCACAAAATTGTGGAACGAGTCATAAAATATTTCAATCTCATGAAATTGTAACTTTGACAAAAATAATCAAATGTACGAACTTAGCATGGATTGTGGAGTGTAACAATATCCGTCCATATAATGTATATGCTCCTCTCCACATTTTACCCGATGTGAGACGAAACTCTAAATGGAAACACTGTTTGGTTAGTTTATGATATGAAAATGGTGAAGAGATAAGGAAACAACATCGTTGTTTCATAATAAAAATAAGAAGCTAAATTTAAAAAAGCAGTTTTCAAATTCATTTAAGATTAACAGAGGCATTTAGGTCACTTGAAAACTTAATTTTCTGTACCTTTTGTTTAAAGGGTAAAGGCATCAAATATTCCAGTTAATGAGAAGGTGAAATTCGCATATTCAACCAACATACGCAAACAATTGACGCCACCACTCCCAAAAGGCTACTGGGGCAACGGCTGCGTCCCAATATACGTGCAACTAAGCGCCAAGGAGTTAACAGAACAACCCATATGGGAAACAGCAAAGCTAATCCAGAGGAGCAAGAGCAACATAAGAGATGAGTATGTTCGTTCTTTCATTGATTTTCTGGAGCTTCATTATAAAGATGGGATAACAGCAGGAAATGAAGTGAGTGGGTTTACTGATTGGAGACATTTAGGACATTCGACGGTGGATTTTGGTTGGGGAGGTCCTGTTACTGTTTTGCCACTTAGTAGATGCCTTCTTGGAAGTGTTGAGCCTTGCTTTTTCTTGCCTTTTTCTTCTGCGAGTTTTGGTCAAAAGGAAGGGTTCAAGGTGTCTGTGGCTTTGCGAGAGGTTGCCATGCCTGCCTTCAAGGCGGAGATGGAGAAATTCGGCAATCAGACGCCACTCATTTGATGTTTTCCAAAAACAGTTGGTATTTTTTTCTTATTAATAAAAGTCAGGAAAAATCCCCCCTATTAAATGGCTCAGGTATTCCCTCTGTTTTAGAAAATAACACAAACTTCTTTTATTGACTGCTTCTCCTTTTTAAGTTACAATAGTTCAATGGTTGTTTGGAGAAACTCGACCTAAAAGACCATAAAAATGGTTTTATGGTCACTTTTGGCTGGATAACATCCTAAGGATGGAAGAAAAGTTCATGATAACTCTCCCGCGGATCACTTGAGAAATGTTATTATGTACTCTAGGGCATAAGGGTTCATTGATAAATAAACTCAAAAACATTATTTTGACACTAACACGGTTAAAAAAAATTTAAGTACAACATTTTTCAATACTTCTTGTTAACCGTGTGGGTGTTCTTGCCGGAACCATTTTTCGATTTCAAATTGTCATTCTCTTCTTCTAACCATTTCCAGAAATCAATTTGTGATTCCATAATCATTTTTTAAGAAATTTGTAAATGGTGTGTTATTGTACTTTCATGATGAAACTAGCATTAGTGTCATTTTTTAAAATTGACGTGATATCTGTGTCATTTTAACAAATTAAAAAAGAGATAAAAAAAATGTGTCATTTTATCTGTGTCATTTTAACAAATTAGGATTGGAAGCAAGTTTGATCTAATAACAGTTATGGTACTATAGCATGAACTTTTGTATGATAGTGCCATAACACTACATATGTTGTTTAATAAGCATATTGAAATATGTACCTTCTTCTCGTTTACCTTTTTGGGTATCTTTGTATTCAGAGAAATGTATGTGACATTTCAATTCATTTATTATTTAGAATCGCTAAAAAGTTATACACTAAAAGAAAAATAGTCTATAATAACAGTTTTGAAGGGTTACAATGCCGATTTTAACAACCGGCATGAAGCTGTAGGTGGCTCTTCAACCGCCACCTAAATGACCGCCTAAAATATATCTACGTTATTTCTTGAACCTCCAAAGTAACTGCTATGACCACAACCTCATAAAATTGAAGAAATATAAAAAATGTAAATAAAGATAAATAATAAAATGTCAAACACAATGAATTTACGTGATTCGACAGTGTGCTTATTGTCATGGGCGAAGATAAGAATTTCAATAATCAATAAAGACAGTACAGAAGAACGCCAAAAGTATTCACAAACTCAAATCTCACAAACTCAGACATTGAATTAAAGTAGAGCCTTAAAATATTCATAGAACTCACACATATGTTTCTATATATGGTATAATTTGGTACAATACAAAGGTGAGATGGGAGTTCTATTTATTTTGGAAACTAAAAGAACATGACTACTAAATAGCCTATGTGGAACAAAAGCAAAAAATCTCACGTTTGAAACCACGCCTCAACAAATCTTCACATTGACTTCAAATTGCACTCAGATATTCAAAAGTATATTTCTTCAAACATCTTCTCTAAAATAGCAACAAATCACTTATGCAAATACCAAACAAGTCCATGTAAATATGGAACTTGTGAATTGGAATAGACTTACTCATCATATCAGCTAGATTCTCTCCTATATGAATTTTGCTAACTGTAACAACATCTAGCTCACAAATAGAGTGATATTTGATATTAATATGTTTGGTCCTCTCTTCATACATTTGATTTTGGGTCAAATGTATTGCATTCTGGTTGTCACAATTGTCAACAATAGTATCCTATTGAAGTCACCAACGAGTGACCAAACCGCTAAACCAAATGATTTGTTTCACTAATTCTACTACTACCATGTAATCTATCTCTATAGATGTTATAATAGTCTTCCAACTAATGGTACAACCAAAAAGTGAGAAAAAGTAATTTGTCAGAGATTGTCTTTTATCAAGATCACCAGCATAGTCGGGAGTCGTCAAAACCAACAAAACTACTACTAACATCAAAACTCATGCCATAAACTAAGCCTAAATCTGCAGTGTCTTTCAAATATCTATGAATCATTTTCACAACTTGCCAATGAACCTTTTCAGGGTTCCCCATGTATCTGGTGACGACACTAAGAACATGTGAAATATCTGGAGTAGTACAAACTATAGCACATATGATACTCCCAACTACTCTAACATAAGGAACAACTAACATCTACTCATTTTCTTTATCATCTTGTAGTGATATATATGTTGAAACCTAAAATGTGCAGCAAATGAAACATTTGCAGGTTTAGACTCCTGCATACCAAAGTATGCAAGAACTTTCTCAATGTAAATCTTTTCAAACAAAACCAACTTTCCCACTTGTCTATCCCTTTGAATTTTCATGCCCAAAATCTTCTTGGTAGCATCCAAATCTTTCATCTCGAGCTCATCACTAAGTTGAGCTTTCAACATGATGATCTCAGCTTCATTCTTTGTAGCAACAAGCATATCATCAACGTAGAGCAACAAATAAACAAACAAATCATCTAGAAATATGTCTTTGGTAGGCACAAATGTCATAGTCACTCTTGGAGTAACTATGCCCAAGCATAAACAAATCACACCGCTTGTACCACTGCCTGGGAGATCACTCCAAGCCATATAATGACTTCTTCAACAAACAAACATGATCTTCCTTAACCTGAACCACAAACCCTTTCGGGTGATGCATATAAGTATGTTCCTTATAAAGCTCACAATGTAAAAAACATGTCTTGACATCTATTTGCTACTGCTCAAAGTCAAACAATGCAACTATGGCAAGCAACAACCAAATAGAGCTATGCTTCACAACTAGTGAGCACACTTCATTGACGTCCACACCCTCTCTTTGGCTATACTCCTTAGAAACTAAGCGTGCTTTGAACCTTGGTACTTCAACCTATGGGATTCCTCCATTTTCTCGAAGGCTTATTTGTACCCAACAATCTTTTGGCCCTTAGGCGGTTTAACCAACTCCCATGTTCGATTCTCATGAAGATATTCAATCTCTTCTCTCACAGCAACAGTCCACTGAGCAGACTCATTGCTTCTAACAGCCTCACGATAGCTGGAAGGTTAATGAGCCTCAATACTATCTGCGATAGTCAATGCGTATGATACCAATTACCAAGTCTGCATGAGTATACCTCTGAGGTGGTCTAATCGGCCTCCTCTCTCGTCTAGAAGAAATATTGTACTGTTGTTCCCCTTGCTCATCTAAAATATCATATACTGAATCGTGCAACTTGTCCTGAAGTGGCTCATCAGAAGTGTTATCTTGCATTTTACTAAGAGTTTCAACCACTATCTCCACCAGCTCACTGACACCACTGTCTAAACTTGAAGCAACAAACTCTTTCTCTCCAACAGCATGACATATTCATTAAATTTAACATCTTTACTAATAATAAATTTAGGTGACTTTGGTTCAGCACACCACAAACGATAACCCTTCACCCCAGATTAAAATCATAGGAATACACATTTTTGTGACCTACACCCAAGCTTTCCATCACTTGCATGAGCATATACAGGACACCTAAATATTTTCAAAACAGAATAATCAGCTAAAGAACCATATAATACCTTAATCAGAATCTTCAATTCAATATTACAGTCGATGGAGACCTATTCACCAAGTAGCGTGCATAATTGACAGCCTCAACCTAAAAGTTATCATGTAAACTAGCATTAGAAAGCATGATACGTGCTCCCTTCATAAAGGATTTGTTCATACGTTCTACGACGTCATTCTGCTGTGGTATTCCCGTGCATATGTGGTGTCTCATAATGCCTTCCTTTTCTCAATATTCTTCAAATAAACCCTTGTAAAATTTCAGATCATTATCAATTATGAAATACTTGATTTTATTTTCCGTTTGGTTCTCAACACGAGCTCTCCACTTCTTGAAGGTCGAGAATACATCACTCTTCTACTTCAAAAAATAAACCTAAACTCGCCAAGAGTAGTCATCAATAAATATCATAAAATAACATGCACCTAATAAGAGAAAAGGACCCCAAATATCTGAATGGATATAATCCATTATACCTTTTAGTTCTATGAATCATCATGTTAAACTTGACACTATAGTGCTTCCCATAAAGATAATGCTCATAAAAGTTGAGATCCCAGTTTTATGACCACTCAACAAATCTCGCTCGCTCAAAATCGACATCATCTCTAGCTCGTATGTCCTAACCGCATATGCCAAAGGCGGGTAATATCTAAATCTGGATCTGGTGAGGATGAAACTACTACATGACCAGTTACTCTGCTTCCCTAAAGTATATATAGGCCGCGAGTCAAATTTTCATTAATCACCACTAAAGCACCATTGTAAACTTGCAAAACTTCACATTCACCCGAATCTTGATAACCGTTCGGGTTTCATCCTTTGAGTTCAAGGTTTTCCAAGGAATTCAAAGGAATAAGGTTCTTTCTCATATCCAATACATACTACACATTAGTCAAAGTTCAAACAATACCTTCATACATCTTGATCTGAATCACATCAACTGTAGGAAATCCTTCCTTAATAATTTATTTACTAGATTAGGAAATATGTAATTATGTTATTATCTTATGAAATATTTTATGAGTAAATTAAAAGATTTAATTTATGTAAATTTTTTTTCTTTTCTTAGTTTATACCAAGATTCTATATATTCTTTCTCTTTGTACGCTTGATAATTAGAAACAAAATTATTCTATTCATAGTATCAGAGTCAACCAAAATCTAGGGTTCACTCTCTGATTCTCTTTCAATTCCAAAGATCCTTGTTCGGAATTCTCTCTGTAGCAGATTTCTGCGACAACTTCCGGGTCTCTCTCTCGGCGTTATTCTCTCTCTGGGTCTCTCTAGTCTGGGCCGCTGCTCTGTCTAGTCTCCCTCTGCGAGTTCTCTAATTTGCGCCATCTAACTTCGAATTAGTATAAGCTTTTTCGGATCTTTCGATACATAACAGAACAGAGCTCACTGGGTTTCTCCGCGAACAGCTCGTCTGGGTTTCTCTGTGAACTGCTCTCTGGATTTTCGCAAACGTTCTCTCCCTCTGGTTTGGTGAGGCGTCTCTCTGGTGCGACAGCCCTCTCCCTCTCTCTGTGCGACATTCTCGGTGATATCCCTCTCTCCCTCTCTGCGATAACAGTGTGCTATTTTTTGGGTTTTTGATTGCTCGGTGATATCTGTCTCACTCTCGCGTCTGTTTCTATTTTTTCTGGATTATTTGGATCTTCTTTGTCTGTTGCTCGCTGCTGGACTGTTTTTTCCATGGTTGGTTGATCTGATTTTGCTGAGTAATTACTTTGTGGGTTGGTTTGAATTGCTGAATAGGTGGAAATTCTAAGTTTGTTGGTAATTTTGTGGTTTGGTCTGAATTTTGTGGGTTTGTGATATTATTGGGGCTTTGTTGGGTCTTTCATTATTTGTGTTGGGCTGTGACTGGTTGTTGGGCTGTTTTTAAAACCATTTCAAATATCATGGCGCCAGTATTTTCTTAAGCAAGTTTTTCATCTACTTCAAGAGGAGACGTTTTCACTCGGGAATAATTAGAACTCTTTTACAAAATGATGGGACAAAAGTTACAACCCTCTATAGCATGTTCATTTGCATAATCACATCAGTCTAGCTTGGCCCATAATAACTCAAAAACTTCATCTGACCATTAGATAATAGATTCGATGGCGTCTGATCATATGACCTATAACTCTAGTGTTTTTGACACTTTTTCTCATTGTTCTAATCAGTAGCTCTTTCACTCCTATTAGTGGTATAGGACAAATTTATGTAACTCTATCCATAATCCTTGATCATGCTCTTTGTGTACCAAAAATGGCTTGTAATCTTTTATCCATTAGTAAAATCACTAAATCTCTTCGTTGCTCAGTAACGTTTTTCCCTGATTGTTATGTCTTTCAGGATCCAATGACGGGAAAGATGATTGGACTAGGTATAGAGAGAAATGGACTCTACTATGTAGACATTGATGGAGTAGTGTTATAACCCTTTTTAGTGATAGTGGAGAAGGAAAGAAAAGGAAGTATGATTGTATCACCTTAGACATGGTCATCATAGTTTTGCATCTTTGAAAACTTTATATCCAAAACTTTATTCTGGTATAGAACTCTCTCACTTAAAGTGTGAATTTTGTGAACTTGCTAAAAGTCATCAGACATCTTTTCCTTCAATTAATAAGAAGTCTTTAATTCATTTTTCAGTAATTCATAATGATGTTTGTGATCATTTTAGAATACCATCTCTCACGGGTTTTAAATGGTGTGTCACATTTATTAATGACTTCAGTCATGCTACATGGATTTATCTCTTCAAAGATAAATCTGATGTAGGAAGCGCTTATAAATTTTTTACACCATGATTCAAACTCAATTTCAAGCAAAACTTCATGTTTTTCGATCTGATAATGGTGGAGAGTTTTTAAATCAAACTCTTGGGACATCTTGGCATCAGTTAGCAATGTGTTGCAACAACAACATCAGAACACAGAGACCATCGCTGATAGGATGTTGAACATCACCGAAATGTTCGGGGATCAGGGTCGTCAAGCCAAACAGGCGGCTGTGCGGAATTTCATGAATTGTTGGATGAAACCCGAAACTCTTGTCTGAGAACATATGATGTTGACTATTATATCTGAATGAGATGGAGATAATGGGAGCTGAGGTAGATGACATGACTCAAGTTCATATGATACTCGAGACTGTGTCAGACACTTTTGAGAAATTCTATCATTTGTTACACCAATTAATACTTTAAGAAAACATTTTCCAAACTCTATTCTCTTAGGGTCTCTTTCCCTCAAAGTGTTTGGTTTGTGTTGCTTTTGTACAAATTTATGAAAGGCCTAAATTTGATCTTAGGGCTCTCAAATGTATCTTCTTAGGGTAAATTAACACACAAAAATGATATAAGTTTTATCACCCTCCCTCTTGGAGGACATTTATTACTTTGGATGTAATTTTTTTTAAGGTCAATCATATTTTCCCCCTCCTGATCTTTAGGGGGAGAGAAAAGAAAAGGAATAACAGTCTTGGTTTGTTCCATTTCCAATCATACAGGATATTCCTATCTCTACTTTAGACTAGGTAAATCCTAGGGGTAATTTGGAACAAAACGCTACTACCAAGACATATGACTCTTAAACAGAGGTACACCTTTCACCGAAAAAGAATGGTGAGTTACTAACATACTCCAGAAGAAAGAAAGATAGATTGAAGAACCATATCTCTGTTTCAAGGCCAATCATCTCACCCTGATTCAGGTATGAAAATCTCAACTCTTCTCCTCTTCAAGTTGAAACTGATCTTGATGTTCCTATTACTCTCAGAAAAGGCATTAGGGCATGCACTAAACATCCTATTTCAAATTTTATGTCTCTTTATAGAATAAGTGAAAATTTTAGCTATTATATCTCACAATTGTCCAACAAAAAGATGTACATAACACTCTTAAAGATCATAAATAGAAGGCAACTATTCTTAAAGATATGTGAGCTTTGCATAAGAATGATACTTGGGAAGTGGTTAATCTATCCAAAGACCAAAAAACAGTGGAATGCAAGTGGGTGTTCACAATTAAATATAAAGTAGATGGTTCAATTGAAAGATTCAAAGCTAGATTGGTTGTTAAGGAATACACTTAAACGTATGAGCTGGACTATCAAGAGACATTTGCACCAGTAGCTAAAATGAACACCGTAAGAATTCTCTTAACTCTAACAGCCAACCTTGATTGGCCTCTACAATAATTTAAATGTGAAAAATGTCTTTTACACGGTAACTTGGGCGAAGAAGTGTATATGGATATGCCTTCAGGTTTCGAGAATATTTCTAGTTAAGGAAATATCTGTAAGTTGAAAAATCTCTCTATGGGTTGAAATAGTCCCTTAGAGCATGGATTGAGTGATTCGCCAAATCTCTCTTTAAATTCAGTTTCTCTCAAAGTCAAGGAAATCATACATTTTTCACCAAACACTCTTCAAATGGAAAATTAACAGCTCTTATTGTCTATGTAGATGATATTATCGTTACAGGGAACAATTTGGAGGAATTGTAGAAATTAAAAAACTTGTTGGCAAAAGATTTCAAAATTAACGACTTGGGATCTCTTAGGTATTTCCCTGGCATTGAAGTTGCAAGATCTGAGAAAGGGATTTTCGTATCACAAAGGAAATATACTCTGGATTTACTGAATGAAACATGAATGTTAGGGTGTAAACCTATAGATACTCTGATTGAACCAAACCATCAGATAGGCTTAGAGAGGGTTCCAACTGATAAAGGAAGATACCAAAGACTGGTAGAAACACTTATCTACTTATCCCACACAATGTCTGATATTGCCTATGCTGTGGGAATAGTAAGTCAGTATATGCATGCACATCTTGAGTGTCATATGGATGCAGTGCACAGGATTCTAAGGTTCTTAAAGTCAACTTCTGGAATTGGACTATTATTCTCCAAGAATAGTCATCAAAAGGTAGAAGCCTACACAGATGCAGACTGGGCAAAGTCTGCTACAGATAGAAGATCAATCACTCGCTATTGCTCATTTGTGGGAGGAAACTTGGTCATATGGAGAAGTAAAAAACAACCAGTTGTTGTTAGATCTAGTGCCAAAGTTGAGTCAGGGCTATGACCCTTGGCATATGTGAACTTTTGTGGACATACATTCAGCAAAGAGAAGATTGATAGTGGACAGATTTGTACTTGCTCAACAAGTCATTGCATATATCTTTACAAAAGGAGTTTCAAGTTTTTCTTTTAAAAGGATTGTAAGTAAGTTGGGTATTGAAAACATCTTTGAACCAGCTTGAGGGGGAGTGTAAGAAATCCTTCCTTAATAAGTTATTTACAAGATTAAGAAATATGTAATTATGTTGTTATCTTAGGGAGTAAATTAGGAGATTTAATTAATATAAATTATTTTTTCCTTTCTTAGTTTATATGTACGTTCTATATATTCTTCTCTTTCTAAGCTTGATAATTATAAATGAAATTATTCTTTTCATCAACACCAATCCCAACCTTGTATGACGTGCTATTTCCTATCAGTACTTCACCCATTATTGATTCATAAATAATAAACCAATCCACGTTAAGGAACATATGGTACATACAAGTTGAATGAAGAACCTAATTATTACTTGGCAACTCGTGGATACTGCTAAGACAGTGTCAACATTATCATAATTACCATCTTCTCTACTACATTAGTAAAATTAGTGGTAGTTGAGGATTTTTCAGTAGTCCCCTTTTTATCTTTGATCCTCACCAATGATTTTTATGTCAATATTATTCAAACACAGAATAACGCGATTAAATACATCAATTTGATCTTTAGTTTGTGTACATTCAATCATACGAAGCGTATATAAATGGTGCTTCAAATAGAGCCGGTTGGTGAGGGACTTCGTCGAATACAACACCTAATTAGTAATTAGACAATGATAACATAATTGCACTAAGCGTGCGCTCCATGAGATCATCTTTTTCTTAATCAGTCAATTTCTTCGGCAAAGCGTCTATGTCCTTCACTGCTTTAAGCAAGCCTTGTTGAACTAATGAGACTCGCATCTTCAAATGCTAAAGACTGAAGTCATTCTTCTCATCGAATTTATGTATTTCATATTTTGCAGCCGTAAAAACAAAATTCAAATAAAACTATAGTTCCGATACCACTTGTTATGACCACAACCCCATGAAATTAGCAAAAATGCAATCGATTGATGGGATTTGGTATTATACTCATGAGTTTTTATGAGATTATATTTCAATCTTTATTCTTAGATCATATTGATTTGGCCTCATAAGCGAGACAATTACTCCATTTCATGTTGCCACCAGAAGCAATACCTTATATTTCTTCTAGATAATCATCTAATTTTTCTATAGTAAGTAGATATAATTTCTTTAACCCGAAAGAATCTAGTTCAGATGTGGGATACTATCTATAAAAGTTTTTCATTTAAGTTTGAGGCTAATACAATAACATGAAACAACACATAAATGAATCGATTAGTTCATTGAAAAGATATAACTAGCATTACCTAAATTAAGAATACGAGTAAACTTAAAGACCAAACTAATTTTTTCACATTAAATATTCAAAACTGTCATGTGCAAGTCACCTGACCTAATGAAAAGATTTCACCATTCTTGACGGAATGATCCAATTGATAATGATTTGTAACTTCAAAGACTAAATTGGCAGAAATTAAATTTTATCAACTGAAAATGAAGATGAGTAATACTTTTAAAGATATACACTGCATTTTACTCATCATAACACGAGGTAGCACAAAAATTAAGCCTATGCATGTTAAAAGAATTAGTAAACCAATCAACCGGCACTGACCAATCCATACTATTGTTTATTGAGCGGTTTAAATGCTAACAACGACTTTGTTTGCTTTAATTTTTTGACAATTGATTAAATCAGTTTCATTTTCATTCATATTGTGAATCAAATTAAACTAAACCATTATGTCTAATTCACTGAAAATAATAGAGAGACGAGAAGAGAAAATTTTACATTTTGTTTCACTGCTAAAGCTCTGGCTCCTGCTCCTACTCCTCGAGTACTAAGGAAAATTTAGCATTTAGTTCACTCCATTTGATTCCACACCATTTTCACACGCCCCTTCTTCATTATTGCGCATACCTCGAGATTCACCGAGCTATAAGGTGTTAACGCTGCGATCTTGTGGGCTCGTCCTATGCTTCCCGGCTGGGCATGCAACACGAATCATTCTTTTAGAGGGCCTGAGAATATCCATAACACATTTGATGACAAAATCAACTAGCTGTTAAAAAATCATCTTAAACTAAATCAAATCGTACAATGAACTCATAATTTAACCTTCACACTTACATACTTAAGACCTTGGATGTCGTATTATCTCTAGATCTTCTTAGATAATCGAGTGCTTCGATTGATATACTTATTCTAATATACAAGTGATCATCAAACCATGAAAATCTCTTTATGTAATTATCTGAAACTCACCTTCTCATTAAGACTGTGTTAGGGTAAAATAATAATGAAATGTCACAATATTTTTTTATATATGTATTTGTAACTTTGACAAAAACAAATGTATTTTACCCAACTTATTTAAAACATATTTTATCCAAAAATAAATAGAAAATTTCATTATTCAGTATTTTGTTTTAGCTTTTTAAGCAAAATTCCGTGCTTTATTTTAAAGGCAAATAAAGTATGACAAAGCACAATTAGAATAGAGGAGGAACGACTGAAATCTATCATCTTATCCGCAAGCCAATAGAAACCATGTCAAAATTCTGAGACTCTAAAACAGTGACTTGCATTTCCATTAGCACTCTCACAATGGCGTCCGTACTCGGAGGATCCTCCTCTGCGGCTATCTTGGCCTCTCGATCCCTACCTTCCTCCACCTCCAACCCTTCAATTCCTTTCCTCTCTCTAATTCCAGGTAAACACAACTCTACCCAACTAAAATTTCCAATTTCTCTGCAATTCTTCAGTACATTTATGAGATTCTTCCCTTCAAAAATGCGAATTACGTGGATTCAGGTGTAATAAGATGCAGCTGTTGTTAACAGTTTTGTGATCTTACAGGGAAAAAACATGGAAAGAGGTCTACAGTGAGTATTGGGTTTCAGGGTAAGAAAGGTAGGTCTCGGTTCCATGTTGCAGTTAGCAATGTTGCCACAGAAATCAACCCTGTCGAAAAGGTATGCATTTTCTTCGTCATATAAACCTCCATTTATCCAAGGAAAGGTTTAGTCTGATTCCCAATTTAGTCTTAATAAGTCTAATTTTCTCAACTAAGTCCTCAATAATTTAAAATATTATAGTCCAGTCGTTTCATTAAGTTTCAAATTGCTTGTGATGTTGTAAACGTGAATGTTTATAATTAACATCCAGGTAAGCTGTTGTTATAATGTCTGGGTAATCAACTACATAAAAATTTGAAAGTTTGAGGCCAAAAAAATGACTTATTGTAACATTTGAAACTATTCGAGAACTTGATTGATAAAAAATGGACTAACGAAGACAAAATTAGGAATCAGAGTGAACTTGGAGAACGAAAGATGACGTTTTGCCCTTTATAACTTCACTGCACGAGGTTCTTTCAGGCTTTATTTGATTGCTAAATTTCTGTCATGATACTCTCATCGCTGTAGGGTTCAAGAAAGAATTTTTGAATTAGGTGCACTCTAGATGTTTGTTGAAAAGAAATTACTTTTGACAAGGCTTTTAGAATGAATGTTATCCTTTTCAAGTGAAGCTTTAGAAAAATTTGAAGGTCAATTAGTTAGAAGAGGATGCCTGAATATAAAGAATGTGTTTAGGTTTGAGATTATGTGAACAGAAATCGACTTTCTTGTGATTATCAGACCGAGAAGCTAACGAAGGAAAGCCAGAGGCCAGTATATCCATTCCCGGCAATCGTTGGACAAGATGAGATGAAACTGTGTCTTCTCCTCAATGTGATTGATCCCAAGATTGGAGGTGTGATGATCATGGGGGATAGAGGAACGGGGAAATCAACAACTGTTCGATCCTTAGTTGATTTGCTTCCCGAAATCAAGGTCGTAGCCGGCGACCCATACAATTCCGACCCAGAAGACCCGGAATCAATGGGAATCGAAGTCCGGGAAAGCGTAGTGAAAGGGGAGAAACTTTCCGTAGTTATGACCAAAATTAACATGGTAGACTTACCATTAGGTGCCACAGAAGATAGAGTGTGTGGCACAATTGACATTGAAAAGGCACTTACTGAAGGTGTCAAAGCATTTGAGCCTGGCCTTCTAGCTAAAGCCAATAGAGGAATTCTCTATGTAGATGAAGTCAATCTTTTAGATGACCACTTAGTTGATGTTCTATTGGATTCAGCTGCCTCGGGATGGAATACGGTAGAGAGAGAGGGAATTTCAATTTCTCATCCTGCTCGTTTTATTCTTATTGGCTCAGGGAACCCTGAAGAAGGGGAACTTAGGCCACAACTTCTCGATCGTTTTGGTATGCATGCTCAAGTGGGTACAGTGAGAGATGCCGAGTTGAGAGTGAAGATAGTTGAGGAGAGGGCTCGGTTTGATAAGAACCCGAAGGAGTTTCGTGAGTCGTACAAAGCCGAGCAAGAGAAGCTACAGGAACAAATTTCCTCTGCTAGAAGTTCTCTATCTAAAGTTAAGATTGATCATGATTTGAAGGTGAAAATCTCAAAGGTTTGTGCTGAATTGAATGTGGATGGATTGAGAGGAGATATTGTGTCAAACAGAGCTGCTAAAGCGTTGGCTGCTCTCAAGGGAAGAGATCAGGTGACTGTTGAGGATATTGCTACTGTTATACCGAACTGTTTACGACATCGTCTACGGAAGGATCCGTTAGAGACGATTGATTCGGGTTTGCTCGTCATTGAGAAGTTTTACGAGGTTTTTAGCTGAGGAATAAGCTGTTTTTTGGATTTTTTTGTTGCTGTAACAGTTTGATGTTGTTTAAATTGTGTAGCATTTCAATTGACATTCTCCATTTACAGGGATATTGATTTCTCACTAGAGATTAATGAGCTCCAGATTTAAGGAAGATGAAGTTCAGTTCTCTCTTTCAAATTTTCAATCAGTATATGGACTCTCATTAAGTTTGGATCTTGGAACCTATGGGAAAAAATAAAAGAATAATAAGTAACTACAATGGCACATTTGTAATTGATTTATTAATTTTTGTAAATCCCTAAAAAATATGATGAGCCTTGATCCCTAAAAGATATATATTGATATTCTACTATTGGTCTCAGCGCTGTAACTGCAATTAGTGTGAAATTGTCTGATTAAAGGTTAATAAAAAAGATCTTTGAGTTTTCCTAATTCTCTCAGAGTTTTGTCTCACAATAGTCATTCTCCAAATTTTTTAGATCTCATGTGTTGAGTACATCTCGAGACAGAATAATGTCTTTGATTTATTCTACGTGCTCACACATGTTGTAGTGTGTTTGAGGACTGGCTTGGAAGATCTTGGTATGGATCTCACATGATGTTGTTCATGAGATTACAAGTCGTTGTTTGCAAGGACGCTTTGATAGGCTACAAGAGGTATAATTCATATCTTTGTATGTCTTATATTTAATGTATAGATATAACGACTTTGATCTGAAAAAGTGTTTTTCAATTAAATTTTTTTCATCTGAAATTTCTTAAATTATGTTAATTATGTTAGAAGAACATATACACCTATTCTAGGATACAATTTTAGTAAAATTATATTTTTGATTTGTAACAATTGAACTAAATATATGTTAGAAGTAGTCTCATTTTTTAAAATACATTTCAAATTAGGAATAACAATAAAGTAAAAAGCTTGATTATGATTTGTGAGAAATAAAAAAAACCAATAATAATGCGCTATTAAGAAACTCAAATGATAATTTAAAATTTTTGATATAAGAATATTTTTGACATAAAGAGTGAACAAATTGTTTAAAATTAATTCTTTTTCTCATCCCATTTTTAATGTATGAAAGAATATTTTCAAATTTCAATATATATATCTGCACAACTTTTCCCGTCAATTTTTTCAGGCTGTATTTGATATTGAAATGTATGAAGAAAAAGAATTTGTAAATAATATTTTATGTTCTTTGTTTGGCATGGCCTCAATAGAAATCAGTGAGTTCTCTGTGTATCTTCTACCATCAAATCTTTCAAGGCCATCATTCTCAGTCCTTAATTTTTTGAAACTGTAAGATAGAAGACATCTAATCGATGATAAGTAAATTCATTTCTTGTTCATAATTAATCTTATCTTATTATATTAAAAAGAGTTTAAAAAGAAAAACTTTTGATTTTTTTTTTATCCTTCAACTTTCTTTAAAATATAGTACAATTTATTTTTTTCTCAAATTTTTATCATTTAATATAGTTCATATAAAAGAATAATATTTTTTATTTAATAGTAATATATTATAAATAATGTTTAAAGTTCAATATTTTTATAATATCATGCTATTAAAAATGTAAATATCCAATATATGAATCTCAATGAATTTTAAAATTATTTTTAAGTCAACAATAGCTTATTTGTTATAATTTATTAAATTAAATATAATGCATATTTATGTTATCGAAACATGATAATTTTCTATAAATGAATTAAGAAAAATATTTTTAAACGAGATGAATTATCTGTCAATATGATAGATTCTTTGTGAAAAACTATTTTCTACATTATTCAGATATCATTGCTATGTTGTAAAATTTTAAGAATATTTTAAATATGCTTAAGTATTTATTATTACTACTATTTTACTTTTAAATTATATTTACAATTATTTTTTAAAGATGATATATTTATTTTTAAAATTCTATGTATATTTTAAATTGATTAACACTACTCTTCAACTAGTATAACAAAATGTCTTTAATTTGTTTTCTTCACAGTTTAGTCCCTATAGTTTCAATTTTATAACTCTAGCCCCGACACTGTTCATGTTTATGCCCCTGACACTGTTCGTGTTTATGCCCCTGACACTGTTCATGTTATGCCCGTGGCACTGTTCAGTTGCTAATAATTTGTAATTTCAGGGACTAATAGAAACTATAGAGACTAAAATTAACAACGAATACAAGCTATAAGGGTCCAAATTCAGAACTGGTAATAGTAGATTGAACACTTAACAGAACAAAATAGTAGATTGAGCCACAGAGTTTTACATTATAACTCAGTCAATGGTGAGAATGGGCGGCTGTTTAAGCTATTGTTGCTCAGTCCTGCAATAACAATCTTCCCAAATTAGATCAGTATGTACAACCAAATACCTACAAGCAAGATCATGCAGAAAACCCGGAGAAAAGGCGAGCCTGGGGAAACATTTCTCTTACCCGTGGTGCTAGTGACACTCTCCAGTCTCAAATTGATCCACCCGCTCTCACCTCAAACCCGTTTACTCGTGGAAAATTAAATTTCACTTATAAATTTATATTGTGCTTTTATTCAGTCCGTCTGGGAATTGTGGTGGATAGATGATACTGTGACTCGAACTTCCAGGAATTTAAGGCATTGTTGAATCTTTCTCTAAAACTCTAGGAACCTTGAAAATAGGATTCTGCTCCACAAATGGTGGCGGCCTTTGAAACACGACCGATGCTGCCTTAATCAAGATTCCGGCAGTTAAACCCCAAATCAAATACTTCTCGTTTTCGGTTTCATAGTCGAAGAAATGAATCAGATATTTGTTTCCCATCCACTCTCTCTCCTCTTCTCTCCGGTTTTCATCCTGAATCATCATTTTTCAAACAGATATTTAGAGAAAGTGTGAATCTTTTCTAAATTCTAAATCAATATCAAAAGAAACAACCTTAATAAACATCTCCAAGGGAGCATCAAAAACTGATTCGACTTCACTGGGATTAGGAATAGGCTTGAATGCCTTCCTCTCATTAAGTATTCCAATCACGGGAACCACTCTTAGCAGATGCTGCACAGGGAAAGAAAGATTGAGAACAAATTGTCTTCACAATTGACAAAATAATGAAGTCTTGGTTAGACATCGTATAAGTCGAATTCAATAACAGTAATAGGATTCTGCTCCACAAATGGTTCTTTCCGGAGGTCAATTTGGTTTACGATTAACCATGTAGATTCCGATAGAGCAGATGCATCTTAGCAATAAACCTTTTCGTAGGACCCTCCTTTGCACATGATTTCTGATTCTATAAGCTTTTAAGTTATGAATAATAGCTTATGATTACTAAACCTGAAGAAGATTTGAAATCACAACTAAAGTATGGATAACGACTGCTCGATTACTCAGTAGAAGTTGAGAAAATAATACAACTTGGAATCATGGAGATTATATAACAATGTAAAGCTGCGATACAAACTAGGACAATTCTAGACAAAAAATGCTTCAAAACTATGCAACCTGTAATTTCAGGGTCATGTTATGTTACTGCTAACAGTAAGGTACTGGAGGAGAGAGAATGACAGAATGAAGATTTTCTCATGTTTGCCTTTCTGAAGATTTTCTCATGTTTGCCTTTCTGAAGATTCTCTCTTTCTTCACATCCTAGTATCTGACTGTTGACTATTAACAGTAATGTAGAATTGTCCATAATTTCAACATACAAGGTTTTATTGTCAATGAAGTAGAATTCTACTTCTAGAGAGAGAGAAAGAGAACCTTGGACAAAAAGGGTTCAAGAACAGCGACAACATTAACAAGCGAAGGATCCAAACCAATTTCTTCATTTGCCTCTCTTAAGGCTGTTGCTTCGTCATTCTCATCTCCCTCCTCTGCTTTCCCGCCTGGCAATGCAACTTCACCTGCGAACAATTCTAGACCGAATTACCAATTTGATCTTGAAAGAAGAAGAAAAAGGGAAAAATCATAGATTTTCTCAGCAACCAAACCAAGGGTATCCAATGCTGCACTGACCCGAGTGAGTAGACAATCTCGAAGACCGCTTGGTGAGAATGACACGCAAATCCCCAGCATCCCCTTCAAACAGACAGATCAAAACAGCAGCTCTCTTGGGTTTGAATCTATCTAGGTCTCGAGCAATTGGGGTGGTGGATTCCGCAAAACCTACTTGAGAAACAACTTTTCCATTTCTTTCTTCGCTGCTCAACTCATCTATGTCGTCATCCAAAGAAGGGGGTGGCTTGTACAGGCGAAGCTGCTGGGTTAGGGCGGTGAGCACCCGTGAGCCTCCGTAGGAACTGGTAGAATCCATAAGCCTAGAGACCAGTGAGGTGGGGGGTGATGGTGTTGATAATGTTCTGAGAATTGAGATCATGAATGGGTTAGGAAGGTTTTATTGTGGAATTGTTGTGAATTAATGGTTTAATGGAGTGTTGGTATTGGTGTGATGTGTGAATTATGAAAATAGGCAGTCTGATGATGTCTGATCTACAAAGCACCTACTAGGCCATTAGCTATGCTTCTTAATTTTCTTGATTTCAACGGATTGAGTCATGAATCTTCAATTATTTTGCCCCCATTCTTTGGAATTTGCAAAATAACATGATATTTTATCTTTAACCATCTTTAAATAATGGTCATTCTTATTGAGAACGAACGGTAAGGATCATCTTGACACAAATTTCAAGATAAAAAATTACTCTTGACATTTTTTCTTTTCTTTTGATTTTGACTATTTGTTTATGCTTAGATCCGTTTCGTTCATCTTTTAAATTGAACAGATCAAATTTGAACACAACTCTCATGTTCTTATGAACATGAGAGAAATCAAGTACGTTTAATCTATTTGGATCACCTCCAGTTAACATGTGCTTTTTGGTTCTAGTTCTGCTATTCACAGGAATACTTGGTCCCCTCCTCCTCTGGGTTGCATCAAAATTAATGTTGATGCTTCTTTCTCAGCCTCTCCTCCTACTGCTTCTTGCTTGCTAGAAATGTATTTGGAGACATTATTGGCCTTAGTGGTGAAAAAGTCTATTGTAGTAGTATAGTCCATGCTGAGCTGAAGGCAGTAGCTGATGGAGTGGAGTTGGCTGGAAGAAAAGGCTGGAAGACATTAGCATTGATAGCGATTCAAAATCTGTTGTTGATTACTTGAATGACTCGGCTTCTCCTCCTTGGGAGCTTGCTAATCTCATCAACCACACAAAAGAGAACTTCAAAACTTTTCATTCTTGTCATGTAAAGTGGATTAGTATAGAATGAATACAATTACTGATGCTTTAGTCAAATTAAACATAGATCATAACTATATTTTAAATAACCCCTACAAATTCCAATTAATATTTCACTTTTAGTTGATAGAGACAAATTTCTCTTCTTGGGGGGTTTTAAACCACCTTGATGTAAACTTTCCTTTTATTAGCTATGAATTATCCCAAACAAAAAAAATTGTCTATTTACATTATAACTTAAATATTACTTTCAAAACTATACAAAACAGAAAAGTAAAACAAAGAAAAGAATGAAAAGGCTCAGTTCCAAATTACATGATCCTCACACCACTCTCAAATGAACTTATCACAAATTACATACAAATAAAGATCACTTCTCCGTAGTTTGTTCTTCCCTGAATTCCATAAAAAAATCACGATACCGACTGTTCTTTCTTACCATTGGCTTCTTCATGTGCAGCTGGCTTTTCACTAGCTGGATATGTTAACCTCTTGGCCTTTGTAGTCGTCTTGCCATTGGAGGAAGAGTTCTTAACAACTGAAACGGGTGTTCTAGGTGATGGTGAACTTACATTCTTACCCACCTTGCTAGACTGCCGACTTGGTACTTTCTTCGGACTAGGGGACTGAGAAGGGACGCGGCTTTCCCATGGACGAGCTGCAATCCAACGTTCCTTCCAGCTCCAACCCCAATTAGATTTGCCAAGTTCATCTTTACCCAGACCATGGGTTTGACTAGAGTTTGCCCTCCACTGATAATTGATGGCGTTTATATACACAGTTTTTCATATGGATTCAATGAGAGTAAATGTGTATATTGAGTCTCTTTAGTGTTGGAATAATACCTGATGTGAGAAGGCGTATGCCATAGCACGCTCTCGCTTAACTGCTGCTTCTTCTCTCTCATGTATTCTTGCGAGAATCTCCTCCATCGTGTCCGAGCCACCACTCCACTCCACCTACCATCCATTTAAGCAATCATAACAAAGAAAGAGAGTTCAATATAACAATTTAATGGATGGTCTCAATCATTGAGATTCATATAGGAAATATTAACAAGATAACAAAATAGCTGCCAATAAGGAAAAGTCCACAATAACGAGCTAGCTAACTAACTGCCAGTAAGGACAGAACTAAGGGATAAGGGTTCCCCCTCCTGTTCTGTTGAAAAGGCAGGACTCCTGCTGCATTTGGGCCGTCCGTTCGCAAATTTGTTCTGACGAAAAGACAAAAAAGAACTAAAAGAGGACTGCTTTTTCGATTTACTTTCTGGTCAGATCTGACCAACACCCCTCCTGTTAGATCCCCCAACAGGAGGGGATCCGTTTCCAAAACTAGGAAGCAAGACATTACTCAATAGGGAAACGGTACTCAATGCATAACTTCGCTGACATCAATAGAGTGTAGATAAAATCATTTTCATACAACAGTTGACAAGAATATATCAGGCAGGAAGCGACTGTAAATATCTCTTTATCTTTTTGTTTTTACCCGTTCAAATCTTAGCAGAAGTAATGATAATCGCGTAGAACTCGATCTCATAAATCAGGGCCCAGTTAAAATAAAAGGAAAAGTTCAAAAAGTCAAGACGAGGTGAATATCTTCAATGTACAGAATAGTGGATGGTGTCTAACCTCTAGTCCATGAAGTTTGGCCTCAAGTTTTCGCTGATTCTCTAATTTTTTCTGTCTAATACGGCCTTCTGCTACCATAAAAAGTCGGCGATCTCTAATTTGAGTCTGTATTTTGCTCCATGAATGAAGATGACTTAATGTAGACGTCGCTTGCTTTTTAGCAGAATAACCATGGATTAGGGTCTTCAATCTCACTGCACCTTTCAGCCGACGCAAGCTTTTCCTCGCCTAATTTAAAAAATCAAATAATCACTTGCTCATCACGATTAACTGTTATATAATATCTCAATGCTGTCGAAAAACGCTATCGCATGTCTTCCATTGCATTTTTGATAACGCAGTCTATACCGATGCTATAAAAAATCTGGAATATACCAGAGCGCTTCTCTCACGCTATGCCAAACACAATGTTAAGTATCAATGCTTCATTTGTTCAAAGAGAAAAAGAGTCACATCACGTATTTCTTTATTACGAGCTGCGTATTTTCCCCAATTACAAATATAGTGGCTGTTTGCACACTTAGTCTTTGTTTGGATCTTGAAAAATGTAAAGGAAAGAAAATGTGATGAAAAGTAAGTGAAATTAGAGGAAAATGAAATGAAATTATTTAATAAAGTAAAATTCATTTATACCACAATTTTCCTCTATATAATTCCTATGACTCCAAACAGAAATACCATCCCTCACGTTTTCCTTTCCTTTCTTTACTAATTTTCAAGGTTCAAACATAGCCTTAGGCATTTAAATACTTTTGAAGTAACAGTGGGAGCAAAACTTTCACGCTTGGAGCAAGTCAAGCGAATCGTTCAAGCTCTAGATTACATTAGCATGGACGAGATGCCGAAACATATTTCTACTTTTTCCTAAAACAGCATCTTATGTATAAGACTGTAGAGTGTGATTTGTAGCTCACCTTGTATGCTCGAAACACAGTCTGGATACGAGTGGCAGCTTCATCTTCAAGCAGCGGCCGAACGGAATTAGGGTTTCCGCTAGTAGGACCATTGGCATTACTAGTGGGTTTAATCTGCACATCATTGATCCAATTTTAAAGCTATTGATTTAGCGAGATATGATTTCTATATATTGAAAAGGAAAATTCAACAGCTTATGAATAGAAGAAAAAATTAGCAACATCAATCTGGCAATATCAAGTAAACACAATGATCTTGCATTTATTTAAATCATGCTACTAATAGAGACAAGCATATTTAATGTATCCTGCACATGAATAGTTACAAAATCCTCATACACAACACCATAATCCAAAAACCTTAAAAAATTTCCTAGAAAACTCTCAAAATGTCCCTTGGTTCTCATTTTTCAATAAACAGCACTAGAATACTAAGAAAAAGTGCATACGGGCACGGGCGTGGGTCAGAGAGATTAAAATTTAAAGAATCAAGGCATCTAAAGGATGCCATTCTTTCTTTCAACCCTTTTATTTCTCATTTGCTAGCAATTATTAGTAAAAAAGTCATTCAATTAGTTACTCAATCTACATAAGAAACATACCTTCAGTTGTTTTGAACTACTGTGCTTCACTTTCTTTAACTTGATAACTGTTTTAAACCAATCTCCAGAACCCATTTGGATATTCAAGTGCTCGTATTTAACAAGACGACAAACCTAGCATAACGTCAATGTCATTACTAGCCAGACATGGAAAAGGAAAAAAAAAAAATTTACATTTCAACAATAATTCTAATGGAGCGTTTTCCATTTCCTATTCTGAAAACTCAAACATAAATACTATCATTCAACTTACCCTATGCATGATATATGAGATTATATAACACTGCTGTATCTAATTTAATCAAAAAATTTAACTTCAGATTGTGTGTAACTTATTGCACCCTCTAATAAAATAAAAAAATTGTCGTCCTACTTCAAAGACATGATAATTTTTTTACATAGTAACATGGCATATCTCAGCTTCATATCATTAGCGAGACTATTCTTCCCATTTCAGTTCTTTCAAGCTAACTCTTCTCAAAATCAGGCATGAAATCAGCAGAAAACTACATTACATCAGTACTTACTGCAATATCCACACTTTATGGTATTTTCATCTCCCATAAAGAAAAATACAAGAAAGAATTTATGATCAATAATAACAGGAGAATGCATGCTAATGGATTCTAAAGTGATTAGCTCTGTAATTTTCTTAGAATCAGCATCCAGATCCCACTCTCTCTCCCAAATAAAAACTGGGTACTACAAGAACAGAGTTTCTACTCACAAATAAATCAAAACCATGAGCAAAAACAAACAAAAGAGTACCTGGGTAAGGAAGAAATACCGGAGATAAAGCTCAAAAGGCCCACCCTGGAGCTCTTTACTTTGATGGGTGCTCGAGATTTGGGAAGAAAAAGCGGGGTGACAATTTGAGTAGTTTATGTAGTCGTAGCAAAGAAGGCAAGCCAGAGAGAATATAAAAGTGGGTGCAGCAATTTGGACAGCCATGGCCCATTTACCAGCCTCTCATCTCATATTAAAAGTCCCCCAAACAAATAAAAGGAAAATGATTCTGATTTTCTCGGAATTGAAAAGAAAAGGAATTTCTCTGCTCAATCAGTGGCGATCAACCAACATCTAACAACTCAGATGAAGATGAATGTTGTGGGTGTGGTATGGTTGGTGCCTGGTGGGTATTTGAGAATTCAACTAAGGGAGGCTATAGCGACCTCAGAACGAACACATGGTCCCGTTTGATGGAGATGGACTGCCTTCTTTCTCAATAGAGCACAAAAGTTTAGTAGAAATGACAAACATATATCAATTTGTTATTTTTTTCCCACCAAATCCAAGTATATACAATTTGGAAAAATGTTGTGTTATAAATTAATAATTTATGTGATTGGATAAATTAGAAATATAGATCAAAACTTGTGAAGTGAATTTTTGATCTTATGTTATGCATTGCTAGATCAATAAATTAAAAATGAAGAGCTTGATTATATCTGTCCATCAAAATTGTTAAATATCAAAATAATTGATGGTCCTTACAATATACATGTTGAACTAAATTGTAAGCGGTAAATCAAACGATGAAGAGTATTGTTTTGTACCCACATGAACATAGTCAAGTTGATAAGATAATATGCTTTCTTTTCTTGTCGATCAGAATTCAATTTCTGTGAAAAACACTCAAGGGGTTTAATAATTCTTTAATACATTAGGCTAGTGTGGGAGAATGTGACCTAAAGATCGGTCTGAAAGAGACTAATTGATGTACGCGTAAACTATCCTAGACACCTTGATCATTATAACTAAAACATAAGAGTATTGCTTTGTCGACAATTTTTCATGTTAAAGCATGTTAAAGAATCTATATTCAGTTCAGAACTTGAGTTGTTAAATATAGACGTCAACTAGGTATTCAAATAGATATGTAGTATTATACTTAATTAATGTGAGATTTGTTTCTCAACACCCTCTCTCACGTTCAAGATGAATTTGCAAAGAACTTTCATACAAGCGTAGAAGACCCAAGGAGGTGTTGTAGTTGAGTGATCGATGTGCTTTGTTATGAAGTGAGCCCCCAAAAGAATTGACCATTTTTTATGTTAATCTCGAGTAACGTTCCTTGAGATTTTTTATTTGAGCCTATGGAGATTACTGAAAAACTTAGATGTTAAGAATTTGTTTTCCTTTGGTACCATGTTAAAGAATTTATCACTCCTACTCTAGCTTTACCTCATCAGTATTAGTTTATAAGGTTTTAGTTTATCTCTTTTTAACAGTTAGATTTTAAGGAGTAGAATGTGATAGTTTTCAACTTGATATTAGAGTTTGGTTGAACCTGTAAAATGATTGTTGTGTGTGTATGTTGCGTAGTCCGGTTCATGTGTGTTGTAGTCAGAAGAGTGTACTGGTGTGTCTCATATAGTCTGATTTTGTCTCATCTGTAGACTCTATACCGGTTTATAAGGATTAATTTATTTCACTTTAACGCATGAGTTTTAAGGAGTAAAATTTGTTGGACTTTTCAACTAAACAAATAAGAACACTAAGTATTTAATTTTGAAACTTGAAACGAGAATGTAAAATGATTATGAAATTTCTGGTCACCTTTTTAAAATTTGAATAATTTGCCAATTCAAGACATTGTTAGCCTCCTAATTTGAAAGTGTTCAAGTTACTTATTTACATAGTATTAATTCTGTTATTATGTACTCGAAGTGTCCAACTTAAAATGTCGTAACTAGAAGTTACTTCATCGAATAATAAGTAACTTGAACATTGTCAAATAGTGAGGGACGATAATGTCATTGATCTCAAGCAAAATGTTAAAAAATTCAAAACTTTAAAAGTTGGATCAAACTTACATAATCACTTTCCATAGGGACCATTTATATAAAGATTCCTCAATATAATGCACGACAAACACAATGAGCAATCATTACTACAAATTATACTTTTAATGACAGTAGGGAATAACATAGACAACAGTTTAGTTCTGGTGTCGTAAATGACTGGTGAAGAAAAAATCGCCGTGCAATGTGTCCTCTATCATGACGGTAACTACTTTTACATTGTGAGAGGCATCGTGACATTTATCGTCGTAGCGTAAACGCATCTGTCACGAGTGTAATTATGCGTATTGTCGCAAGACTTTATAATTGAGGGTAATTATACGTAGCATCATAATGTAAACACATATATCACGAGGATAATTACACGTAGCATCACAATGGTAGGGAGAATATATTTCACAACTACAAAAATAAGTACCACCATGAAAGGTAATCATGTTCGTAGAACAACGACGGAAAATACTTTATTTCACGACGGTAATTTGTATTATCATCGTTGTAAAGTACATATTTCATACGGCAAAAATAAATACCATCATGAAAGGAAACCATATTTACCTTTGTGAAAGGTCAAAAACTTTACATGACATCTACTTAGATGACGATTATTTTCCGTTGTGTATAGTAATAGGTGCAGAAAATTGCCATTATGAAGTTTTAATTTTGTAGTAGTGAATACTACAAGCACATCTATGACGTGATAATATATGGGATATAAGATCACTCATATACCTTGCGATATACATCTTACTTTTTCCTTACATATTTGTCTGTTCTAAGGTGGGGACCCTGTACTTTGTAACTTCACAGCATTATTGAGTATCGCGGTACTACATATTATTTTTCTATCACAATATAACCTAATATATTGACCTCAATAGGTTTGATGAGCTAAGTTGTCACAGTTAGTTTAAGCTCGTAATAGTTATGCATGTATACAATTGTGAGTTCTACGTCTTACTCTCATCTCCATCTTGTTTAGAATAAACCCTTGTAAAATCAAAGAAAAATAAATTTAAATTTATTTGTAAACAAAGTACAATTTTCTCCCAAAAATGTATGCATCATACTAATCTCAACAGTATCACTCCAATATCAAAGATTCAAAACTAAGATATATATTATAAATAATTCTATTATTCTATTCATGTATTTTTATGTTATTGGCCAAAATACAAATTCATAGTCAACTCTCTCAAACTCAACTTCTTTTTAGTTTGAAATTTTTTCTCACAATATACGTGCAAGTGTATGTTATATTTGCATTCTTTCCATTAAGAAAGAAAAAGAAAAAGGAAGAAAATATAATATGTGCTTTTGAAGTTTAAATGAATTTATTAACAAGTTAACAGCCAGAATGAAAAATATAGTAATTGCGCTAAATATGGGGCCGAGGCAGCTCATCAAATCAAGTTCATAAATAGCAAAATCCCTAGCTAGCTATACTCTCTGTTTAAAATAAATTTCAAATATATGTGGGCCAATTAGTAGTACAATTATCAACATTAATTTAATTGAAAGAAGATAATTGATATTGTTGTCTGGCTAAGTACCACCAATTATAGAATCTACACTGACACATTTCATTATTTGATGCATCTCTACTCATTTGTGTCCTAATCAGGTATATATGCAAATCCTCTTTTGATTGTGTAATGACTAAATCGCAAAAATATCTTATGCATATATTTTGACTGTTTTATTATCAAACCACAACAAAAGGTTGGCTAATTTAATATGTAGTTTGAAAAATAACTCAATTGAGTGACACAAAGTTGTTTCTTTTGACATCTCAACACGTAAAATTGCATGTTTTTTTTGGTAACATGGAGGAGTTAGTCCAAGTGTTGAAAGATTTGAAGTGAACTTTTTTTTAAATAAAATGGACTGATTCAAGAAAAAAAAATATTTAACAGTCATATGTTGTAAACTGGCCTGTAGATAGATTTAAAGTGAACGTAGATGTTTGCTTTCTTCCAGATCCTAAATTTGAATTTTTTTAGAGTGATATATAAGATTTTGATATCATGTCTCTTGTGTCAAACCTAATGATTTATCTTAATTAATATAATCGGACAATTCACAAGAGATTAATAGATGTCCATGCAAACTAGTTGACTAAAAAAATACACTTCATTTTCTACTGACTAAATTTGTTGCAGATTCAAATTTAGGAGACATTCTTTATGGAGTTTTGCGAACCAAACTCCGAGAATTACTTGAGATGTCCAATTTAAGACGTGAGAGCTACATAAAGCAAAAGCATAATTTTTATCATTTCGTTGAAAATTTTGACTCATTCTCAGGCTCTGATTTCTTAAAATGACAAGGCAATAAGTAGTTAATCAATGTAATTGACTCAAGATATATGACCTTTTTAAGGCATCCTCTTCCAAATGCAATTGGTTTTGTCTACTTTCATCCCACAAAAGGACTAGAAATAAACAAGGATGGGAAGAGAAGAAAAACAACTAATTGAAGTCATTTTATTATATGAAAAGTATATATTATATTTTAGTTTCCATTAGTATTACTTATCCTATCAAAATACGTTATATACCTAAAAGGTGTCACTGATGGTTAATTATGTTAAAGATTAATGGTGAGTTTGTGAGTGATTCGTCTAGAAGTATTTTAATGTATTAAAAATACTACTTCAAATCACATGTACTTAACAAATGTTGTTATTTGATAAACATTTTGATATGTGAAATTACTTCTACAAAAAATATGTGCTCTAGTATTTGCTAAAATGATTTTACATTAACATAAATATGTTCTAAAATAAACACAAGTGCTTCCTAGAAAAATATGCATGACATAATTATGAACTAAAATATTACGTATAAAATCACTTTTAGTCATAAACACTAACAATACACTTGAAATGCATCGTTAATAATCATCTTTAATTATTTTTGAAGAAAAATAAAAAGAAATTACACCAAATAGTCAAGTTTTAAACTCAACTTAAGATATAGTAGTTTTGTTTGCATTTGCAACAATATACAACTTGACGTAGAACGGAAAGTGAACAAAGAAAAAAGTCCTTGTTTGTAAACACACGAATGGATAATTTGCTCGAATGATCCTCGAACAAATGTAAATCACTGGAATCCACTAGAGAAAATGAACGAAATTTATTATTATTCAAAAGCTGCCAAAAATTGGCTACAAATATCTTTAAATAGAAAAGTAAACAAACCCTAATGACAAAATATTAAAAAAATTACGAGAAAACACCTAAAATTCTAAAAAAAAAAACCAGAAAAAATCAAAACAAACCCTAAAAAATAGAATTTGACTCCTAAAGCTCAATGTTGTAGCCAAAGGCAGGGTGCTGCCCTGAAAAAACATAGAAAACGCAAAAACAATTCCAAAAAGTCTAGCCACGCCTAAATCCGATACTCGAGCGAGAAGTTATGTTTGTTTTCGTGAACCTCCTTTATTTTGTTTCTTTTCAAGCTGCTCCATAAATATTTCCGCTAAGTGTTCTGCATCATTCCTTTCATTCGGATCAAGAGGATCATTATCCTCTGTAACACATTCAAACATATCAACCACATTAAATGTCTTTGAAATCTTCATCTGATCAAGAAGGTCAATGATATAAGCATTGTTATAAATCTTTTATAGGATCTGAAATGGACCATGCTTCTTCTGATCAAGCTTCTTCTGATTACCCCACTCTCTTTTTGCAAAAACAACATCATAATATCACCAACCTGAAACTCCTTAAAATGTCGATGCTTATCTGTCGCAGCTTTGTACTTTGTATTGAAACCGCTAACTTTTTCTTTACCTCTTCAATCACTTCCATATGGTGATCAACCATATGTTAGGGAGTTGTACTCTTCCTAACAGAACTAAATAGCTTCACTAGATCCATGACTAAAGATGGAATTTTATGATAAAATATGGTAAATGGTGACTTACCAGTGGAACGATTATCGACGCTAGTACACCCGAACTAAGCCTGTGTTAACGCTATATCCCATTGTTTCTTCTCTCTATAAATGAAAGTCAACAGATTTCCCAATGCCATTCACTACTTCAATCTGACAGTCCGTTTGTAGATGAGTAGTGCTATTGAGTCATAATTCAATCCTGAATTTCTTCCATAAAGTCGACCAGAAATAAGTGAGAAATCTCATATCACGATCAGAAGTGATTGAACGAGGAATACCACGCAATCTGACTATCTCCTATAAAATAGTTCAGCAATGTGTGGTGCCTTACTAGTATTACGACATGGAATAAAATGAGTCATCTTGGAAAACATGTGAACAACAACAAAGATAGAGTCATAGTCGCGTTAAGTCCAAGGTAGTCCAAACATGAAGTCCATTGATAGGTCTTCCCACGATTGTTCTGGAATTGGAAAAGGCATGTACAACCCTATATTCTATTTGTGCCATTCTGAGTCCGAAAAATGGGATACTTCCAAGGGAATATGCCCGCAACTCGCTTTAAATGCATCCAATAATAACGTTCCTAAAGACCGCTAATGATTTTGTTTCGTCCTAAGTGGCCACTAAGTCCTCGATCATGCAACTCTCTTATCAAATTTTTCCTGGAGAGAGGTACGCAGAATACATAGTCAATTTTCTTGAAACAAGTAACCATTATGAACTAGAAAATCCCTATAGGTTGTTTCTGTTGGGGGTTATGCCCTCAAAACATGTGCATTGATATTTTGATATAAAATTTAAAGAAAATTACATTTTTCTTATAATTATTCTTTTAAATTATTGTTGAATAATTTATGTAAATATCTGAAAATTTTATATTCATTAATAAGACTATGATCTTGTATTAGTATAAGATGATTAAGATCATAGATAATGAATAAAATTATGAGTCCCAATGCAATTCGTAATTTCACAATTAAATATTATTTCAGTTTATCCCTAAATATCTGATACGCCAATATCTAGAATATATATAGAGATATTATTATAATGGCCCAATTGTTGAAAGAAGAGGAGAGAATCAGTTGATCAGATCATCAGTTCGTTAATCAAAAGTTGAATTAAGAACACGATTGGTGTGAGAGAGATTTTTCTTCTGTAATTAAACGTTAATCAAATCTCTAAAAGAATAACCATCACGTTCTTTTAGAGAATCGTCTCACTAAAGTCCTTCTCAGTAAATCTCTAGATCTCATGTGTTGAGAACATCTAGAGACAGAAAAAATGTCTTGTAATATTTAACGTGCCCACACACGTCTTAGTGCGTTGAGGATTGACTTGAAAGATCTTGGTGTGGATCTCAGAGTCTACTGATCGTTGGAAAGATTTTGTGGGAACGAAGGATCAATCGGTTTTTGCAAGGACACTTGATATAGATTACAAGAGGTATATGACTCATAACCTTGTATGTTGTAGATTTAACTTATAAATATATAATGGATCCCTGACTGATTGAAAAAATATTTTCAATAAAAGTTTTTATCTGGTTACCGTGGCGTTGCGCAAGATTTATTTTATTAAAAGATTCAATTTTTATTAAAAGTTTAATTTTTTAAAAGGTCACGCGCCTCCAAGCTTTCGCCACGCACGCACCGCGATGATCAGCAAGTGGTATCACAGTGGTCTTTATATATTTATATGTTAAATGCTGTGTGGATTTTCTTGCATTATTCATATAATATGAGATATGTATAATGATGGATGATTATATTTTTTGAATGTATGGAAAATAATAGATCATTAATTGTATGGTGATTATTGGGTTAGCCTTTGTTTTAATTTTTTATAGATCTTGTGTAAGCCGAATTGAGGCGTAAGAATTTTTATAATTTTATTTTGAATATTATTGTAATTATTCTGAACGCGAGAAAATGAAGAACGCACGAGATGAATGACAAAAATTTACTGTTCACGTGAAAATACTGTTCGGAGTGGAACAATGCCGACGGTATTGTACCGACGGTGAATAGTGTTGTCCGTGACGGCAAGTGGCTGCCGACGGTGGCATCGATGGTGATGGGCGGCAATCAGAGAGTCCTACCGTTGGTGACAACTATTGTCACATTTTAGGAAAGTTTCCAACCAACCATGCAAGCAACTCTATCACCTAAGTGTTTCATTAAAACTCAAACTTTTTTAATTATCCATTTAAATTTTAAAATTAATGTAATTTTAAAATTAATGTAATTTTAAAATTAATTATTAATTTTTGGTTTTATGAAAATTAAAAATTAATAGATTGATTGAGTTTGACCCAAGTTTGACCAAATCAAATAACGTGTTTATTTGTCTAAATCAAAGTCAACTTTATTAAAAGAGATTATAGAAATTATTTTAATTAGAAATTTTTTTTCCTAATTAAAAATTATTTTGTTCAAAACTTGAAGATTATGAAGATGGACATCAGGATGAGAATGCAATATTTGATAAATATGTATTCTTGAAGTCTGCTTTATAATTTTATTTCTTTATTTCAAGGGTGGTAATTTAGAAATACTCAATAGTCACTCGGTCGATTATTATTTTATTTAATTATTAAATAATTATTTAACTGTTATGTTTGATAACATGTCCATGAATTAGTCGATCACATGCCATACATGAAAATCC
Source organism: Datisca glomerata (assembly GCA_003255025.1). Lineage (NCBI taxonomy): Eukaryota > Viridiplantae > Streptophyta > Magnoliopsida > Cucurbitales > Datiscaceae > Datisca > Datisca glomerata. The sequence continues at coordinate 125,212 of QANY01013766.1, read as the reverse complement.
CCAACACTTTTATTTAATCATGCATCTCATCTGTAGAAACATGATTTATTAGAATTGTTCTAATATGTTTATATGTATTACTTTATGAAATCAATTGCATGTAAACTGTTAGGTTTTAACTAGTTAAAACTTGATAATCACACCACACTAATTGTTATAGTAACATTTAGGTTAACTGACTTTAGTAAAAAAGAGTTTTATTAAAGTTTGATGAATATAATTAATTAGTTAATTTAAGTTCACCTAATTATGACTTAGGCGTTTCAGAAAATTAAATAAAACTAAGACCAATGAGATTGAATTAACTGATAATTAAATATTGATAGCATTATTATTTTAACTAGTAATTAATTTGGAATTAATTGATTAGTTAAAATAGAAACACATTATCCTAAAATAGTATGAGAAGGTTGACATGTCAATGTAACCTATGGTCTCCACCATTAGTACAACACTGTGAGGTACAATGAGAGCCTCGAGATGGCTTTGTTTTCATCCCTCTAAGGATGGTTTCGAGCAGTACCAATACCAAGGTTGGACTTCTTAAGACGATATGAGGAAGCGATGTAGTTTAGTTTTGACCGACCCTAAGGTGACATGTTCTAAATGAAGTCATGAAATTTGAAATGATGGGTTACACTCACAAAGTCACAATTAAGCTTTCATGTAGATAGTTATGACTTGATCGAACAAGCGATGCCTTATTGTTAAAAGAGAAAGTATGAGATATTTTAAGTTTTAATTAATAAGGATGAGAATGTCTCATAGGCAGTCTATATATTTATCAATTATATTGAATCATGTATGTTTTAAATTTCAGTTATCAATATTATGTCTACCAAGGGCAACCTTGTTACTGCTTTACTCGCTCTTGAGAAATTGAATGGTGATAATTTCGTACTTTGAAAATCAAATATGAACTTAATGCTGATTTGTGAGAATCGTAAGTTTATTTTTATTAAGGAATGTCCTGAGGAGCCCGCTGCTAATGACCTTAAGAATATTAGGGACAAATATGATGCTTGGATCATATCAAACAACAAGGTGAAGTGCTACATGCTTGTGAGCATGAATGATGTTCTAAGAACCAAGCATGAAAACATGGAGGCTGCCTATGAGATTATGAAATCTTTACAGGCAATGTTTAGGCAGCAGGTCGATCAAACTCTTCATAAGGCCACTAGGAGCTATATGTAAGATGATGAAGGATACTTCTATCCAAGAACATATTTTGAACATGATCAACATAATGCATGAGGCAGAAGTACATGAGGCAACCATTGATGAGTGGACTCTAGTTAGGATCATACGAGAGTCGCTCACATCAGCTTTGTCTGCGTTCAAGACCAACTATGTTGTGAAAAAGTTACAATTGAACATGACCCAATTGTTGAATGAACTACAGCCTTTTGAGTCACTCAACTTTAGAATGACCAAAGAGGGTGAGGCAAATGTTGTCGAGCAAGAGCCTTTTTCCAATATTGTTAAGAACAAAAAAAGGAAGAAGAACAATGGTAAGAACAAAAGTAAGAACAAAAGAGTAAAGAAAGTCAAGACATCACCGAAAGCCAAGAAGAACAAGAAAGACAACAAACCCAAAAAACGTGTTTCCACTGTGGGGTTAAAGGTCATTGGAAGAGAAACTGTAACAAGTATCTCTCTAAGTTGAAAAAGAAAGGTAAATATGATTTACTTGTACTTGAAGCTTGTTTAGTGGAATATGATTTGTCATCCTGGATACTTGATTCAGGAGCCACTAACCATGTATGTTCTTCTTTATAGATGCTTGATTCGTCAAGGGAGTTGGCTGATGGCGAGGTCATTTTGAGAGTTGCTAGTGGTGAGCTCATGTCTGCTAAAGCATTAGGAATAATCCATTTACTTTTTGGATAAAATTACTTAGTTTTGAATGATGTTTATTATATTACTAGTTTTTTTAGGAATTTGATTTCTCTTTCATTTTTGCAAGAACAGTTATTCAAAATTTCTTTTATTAATAAAGAGTTTATTATTTCTAAGAATAGATTCAATATCTGTCATGCTAAAATTATACACGGATCATATATGTTTAAACTGACTGAACGTGCATTACATAATTTTAAATTATTTAAAGTAGTAAAACCTAAAAATAACAAACGACAAAGAATTTCTCATGATGATAACACATATTTATGACATTTTGGATTGAGACATATCAATCTAGATAGGTTGACAAAGCATGGTGTCTTGAGAGAGCTAAAAATTAGGACTACTTCCTGTTTGTGAATCATGTCTAGAAGGTAAAATGACCAAGAGACCTTTCACAGGAAATGGAAAAGAGCCAAGGAACCACTTGAGTTAGTACATAGAGAGTCTGTGGAACAATTGTCGCAACGTGCATGTGACGCAGAGCGGCGATTGAAAAATTATTTTTTGAAAAAAAAAACTCGGAGTCGCCACCAATCATTTTAGGACGTGATTGGTCACCAAATTTTAAAATCAAATATTTTGGACTGTGAAAATTTAAAGTTAGTTCGGGAGTTATTTGCATGTGGGGAAGGTATTAGTACTCCACACCACCCATTATGAAACATTATTACCAAATTTAATCAAATACTATCCAAATTATTTTTTTTTAAAGAATGTTATAAAAATTCAATTTTGAATGTCCCATTGGTATATTTTGTATCATAAAAATGAGTAAATAAATTACCTTCAACGATTGGTATAAAGACTATTAAAAAAATTATTTTTTAATCAAACCGTTATTGGAGTTACTTTCGGTATCCTAAAAATAACTCCTCACCTCGGTAGTTCGAGAAATTTGGTATCCCAAAAATTCTAAAGTCCATCATAAAATTTTTTTAGTGAATACTAAATAAAAAATTTACAAATTTAAATCAAATTGTTATGGTTTTAATTTACGAGCATCAATTCTGGTGATAAAAGAATAAAATAATAATCACATACAACCGTGACATATGACAATAATACATAAATAAATAAGAAGGGATAACAACTATAAATAAAAATAATTGAAAGGAATGTTAGAGATGATGAATATGTATGATAAATTTTAAAAAAGAATATGTAGGGGTGAAAATAATGAAACAAGACGTGAAATAATTAAAAATATATATTAAAATAAATTAAAACAAACCAATAATATATAGTGAAAAAATAGAAAAAGAAACAAACATTAAAAAACAAAAAAATAAAAATAAAATGTGAACAACAAAAACAAAAAATAAATAAATTAAAATAAAAATAAAAATTTTAAAAAACAAAATTTTTTTTACAGAGAGTGACCTCACCTTCTGTTAAGTGACAGAGGGTGACATCATCATCTGTTTTTTTTTTAATTTTCATTTATATATGTGTGTGTGTATAATTGTTTAGTAAATGAATTAATAATAATTTTTTTATGTGTAAAATAAATTAATCTATGAAAAAATGTTTAATTTTATACATAATTAACATGAACATGCTTTTTTACTGCATGGTCTATTAGTTATCATTTTTTATTTTTTCACCTAATGATAATCAAATAGCAAAAGAATGATCATGAATGGTAACTAATTTAAACAAGTCTCACTAAAAATAAATAAATAATTTTGTTTGGGATATAAATATATCATTTTTTTATTTTGGACTACTTAGTTCACTAATTACCATTTTTTATTTCTTTCTTCATTGCTAGGAATGATCATTAGATGGTAACTAGTTTAAACAAGTGTCACTAAAAAAAATTCATAAAACTTTCAAAATAAAATAATTTTTATTTGGGATATAAATATACCATTTTTTATTTTGGACCATTTAGTTCACTATACCATTTTTTCCTTTCTTCCTTCATTGCTAGGAATAATCATGGATGGTAACTAGTTCAAACATGTGTCACAAAAAATAATGGTAAAAAATTAAAAAGAAAAGAAGAGAAACTTGTAAGAACATAAAAAAAATCAAAACTTAAATATTTGCATAATCTTGTATAGAGGTTCTACTCTCTATTTTATGTATTTTTATGTATGAAAAATTATCATAGGAGACCTTTTCATCAAATGTACACTTTCAACCCATTAAATGGTTGATTCACATTGAGTTAATTTTACACCCCTCAAAATTTTATTCTCATTCTCATTGATTGAGTTGATGACAAAAAAAATCTCATCATCAAACTTATAGAGAGATAAACAATATATGAAAATAAAAGTTAAGATTAAAAGGAGAAGAAATGATAAAGAATGAGTAAACAAACCTATATATGGAAAATGAAACAAAAAAAATAAAATACATGAGTATGACAAAGAGAGATGATCAATTAGAATGAACAAAATATATTGTAAGCTGATCAGGTGCTGACTCCGGGCTTCGACCGCGACAAAGTCGGGTTTGATTTAAACTAAGATAAAGAAAGGGACGCGGACCTGGATAGACGCAGGCTTCGACTTCGACTTGATGCGGGTTCGATTTAACAATATTAATTGAAATGGACTAGGCGTAGACATCGGGCTTCGACCGCGACAAAGTCGGGTTCAATTTAACCAAAGATAAAGAAAGGACGTGGACCTGAATATAGGCAGGCTTCGACCTCGACTCGATACAGGTTTGATTTAACCATAGATAAAGGAAGGGCGTGGAGCTGGATAGACGCAGACTTCGACATCGAGTCGATGTGAGTTTGATTTAACTATATTAATTGAAATGGACCAGGCGCTGACACCGGGCTTCGACCGCGACAAAGTCAGGTTCGAGTTAACCAAAGATAAAGAAACGACGTGGACCTGAATATAGGCAGGCTTTGACCTCGACTAGATGCGGGTTCGATTTAACAATAGATAAAGGAAGGGCGTGGACCTGGATAGACGCAAACTTCGACCTCGAGTCGATGCGGGTTCGATTTAACCATATTAATTGGAATGGACCAAGCGCTGACACCGGGCTTCGACCATGACAAAGTCAGGTTCGATTTAATCGAGATATTTGAAAAGAAACGGACTTGGATAGACGTAGGCTTTGACCTCGACTCGATTCAGGTTCGATTTAACTAAAGATGTTGAAATGATATTTGATCTGATAATTTCAAGTTTCATAGGGTGCAAGAGCTAGACTAATGCATGCTCTAAATGTTGAAAAGTCATGTATGAATTTTGAAAGAATATCTTTAAATGATTCATGCACTTGAATTGCATCAAAACAGATCAATATGATGCATGTCTATGCATTGTAATTATTGAATATAAATGAAAAGTAGTGAATTTGAGTGCATGTGTGCTATGCATGATTGAAAACATTTGTGAAAATTATTTGATGATTTTTTTGAAAGTTGATTAATGTCGCCATATCCTTCACTCTTCAAATCAATCACTTGGCCTAAGGTCATGGACTCACAGTCTGAGTACGAGGCCATATCCTTATTCATTGGTTTGTGCCTCAGTATTCAGATTCACGTTGATGATGAAGAAAAAGTGGATAATTTCTCCACATTTGCTTCTTTTTTGTACTTTAATTGCAATCCTCCAATCATGTTTTAGCATTCGTTATGTGCATACCAACTTTCTCGTGATGACTTTTCATATTTTTCCTCGTACTCAGACTGCCTTTCTTAGTTCCTATTCTTTTCTTTTTTATTTTTTTAATTAACTTTCACCTAACCAAGTTTATGCTTCTAAGTTATTTCAAGATTAATGATATCTTAGAATTGAGAGGAATAAAAAAATAATGGAAATAAGGAGAAGATGAAGTATATGTATTTGTCAACTGAGAAAGAAAAAAAAGCTCTTCATTGATGATGGATAATGTTTACAAATGATGATTTGGAAAAAGAAAAAAAATGGAGGAAGAATTTCTCCAGTATTCAAGTCAGCTCTTTTTTTTTTTAAATATTTTTTTTTGCCTAACTTCATTTTTCCCATACTTAGAGCGGTCAAACTAAGTACTTCTTAACCGTATCAGAATTAACTGTGAGCGGTAAATCATCTCCATCCATGTTTGTTAGCATGAGAGCTCCTCCCGAGAAAGCTTTCTTGACAATGAAAGGTCCTTCGTAATTTGGGGTCCACTTCCCCCGGTGATCCTTTTGATATGAGAGTATCTTTTTTAACACCAAGTCTCCTTCTCGATGCAATTTTTGTCATATGCGTGCATAATTTTTCTTTGATATAATTGCCCGCTACATAATGCAGTCAATCTTTTTTTCTCGATGAAATTCAATTGCTCATATCATGTTTGTACCCACTCTACTTCTTCTAATTTTGCCTCCATTAAGACTCTGAGGGAGGGAATTACCACCTCAATTGGAAGGACCGCTTCCATGCCATATACCAAAGAGAATGACATTTCCCCAGTTGATGTTCGGACTGATGTGCGGTACCCATGCAGTGAAAACGGGAGCATCTCATACCAATCCTTATAAACCTTCATCATCTTCTCTATGATCCTTTTTATGTTCTTATTGGCTGCTTCCACTGCTCCGTTCATTTTTGGACGATAAGGAGATAACGTATGATGCTTAATTTTAAATTGCTCACATAATTCTAGATCCGGATCATTGATGTGGATAGACATCTTAGGAAAATTATTTTATATAATAAGATTATATATGACATGACCAATGTGAATTAATATCTTTATTAATGTGTTGTTTATCATAAATATTTAATACACATTACTTCAATGATCAATCTGAATCTTGAGTAGTTATGAACTCTTATGCATGTCTACTGGATCTTTTGATTCACTCGTTAAAGTCTGTTTGTTAATTAAGCTAGTGACTTTTGTTTTGGAGACTTAGTGATGTGGATGGATGAAGACATGATCTTACAAGATTTGGAATCTAAGCTTTTCTAACGGATCGTATATTGGTTCTCTTAAGTGTTTGTTCTGGAACTGAATGGTTATTGAGCTCAAATTTATAATAAGATAATAAATTAGTCATTCACTAGTGGATTAATAGTATTTAAGGATCAAGAGGTAATTAGAAGGGTAAAATGATAATTTTGACCAATTCTAATTTATAAACCAATAGTTGGAGAACACAACTACATAAAATGATTATTTCAGTGGACTATATGAAAATACTCTATAAATACATTCTATTATCGCTAAGAGTGCAATTTCATATTTATAGTGGAGTAATAATGAAATTAATAAATAAGATTATTTAATTAATAATTTAGTTTATTGGAGCTTAAGATTATAGGTCAATGGACCCAAGTCACCTCTATACTACGCTGTCTAAGGTGTGAATATTTCAGGACATGAGAAAGGACTGACTTGCAAAAGGAATTTTCATTCTGGAATACATAATCACGAGATAATTATGTGTGATTAATTAATTGAATTATTTATATATTTAAATATAAATTTTAAAAATTATATATATATATATATATATAATTATTGATTTTTTATTATCGATAAGTGAGACAGAATATCTTATTTATGAAATTAGATAAATAAACTATTATTAGATAATAATTTAAATTGACTAAATCTTTTATTTGTAAAATAACATATAAGTTAGTTGATAAAAATAATCATATATATTAATTTTGAATTAAGTGATATCCAGATAATTATTTGATTAAAATAAATATTTAATTCACATTAATTGACACATGTCAATCACTAATAGGGTATCACAAAAATGACGTGTACTACTATGGTGCCATGTGACATTACAGTAGTGCCGTGAGGTACTGTGCTAGTTCCCGACACACTACAGTGCCATGTGACACTACAGTTATACACAATTGTAGTGGGTCCCACTATAATTGATAATTTTATAATTAAATGTTATTTCAGTTTATCCCTAAAAATACGATACGTCATTATCTAGAATATATGCATATATAATTCTAATAGCCTACATTGTTGAAAGAAGAGAGAATCCGTTGATCAGATCATTAGTTCGTCAATCAAGAGTTGAGTTGAGAAAAAGATTGGTGTAAGAGATATTTTCTTCTGTGATTAAATATTAATCAAATCTCTAAAAGAAAAATCATCACGTTCTTTTAGAGAATCGTCTCACTAAATTTCTTCTCAGTAAATCTCCTGATCTCATGTGTTGAGAACATCTAGAGACAGAAAAAGTGTATTGTAATATTCTACGTGCCCACATGCGTCATAGTGCGTTGATGATTGACTTGAAAGATCTTAGTGTGGATCTCGGAGTCTACTGATCGTGGAAACAGAGGATCAATGGGTATTTGCAATGACACTTGATATGAACTACTCGAGGTATATGATTTATAACCTTGTATATTGTAGATTTAACTTATAAATATATAATGGATCTTGACTGATTGAAAAAGAGTTTTCAATAAAAGTTTTTATTTGATTATCGTGACATTGCGTAAGTTTTGTTTTATTAAAATATTTGATTTTTATTAGAAGTTTAATTTTTTAAAAGGCCACGCGCTTCCACGTTTTCACCGCGCATGCACTATGCCGACCAGCAGTTTCGCCAAATAGTTTCCTCATAACTCGCCAAAATCATCATCTTCGTTACAAAGTTCTGGTACGAATTCAAACCCATCTACTTCTCTGTTGGTCGTAACTAGCAAAGCAGCTCGTTTACGCAAAGTATCAGCAACTCTATTTGAGGCTCCTGACTTATGTTTAATTATAGTCAAACTTCCCAAAATAAGCCGCTCAATGAACATGCATGTTATTTTTCAAACCTCTATGATTTTTAAAATTCTTAAGGGACATATGATCAAAATACAACACAAAATCCAGTGGTAGCAGACAAAACGTAGAAAATGAAAAATGCTTTCAAGAATCCAGCCACGCCTAAATCTGGTACTCAGCTCATTTCTGTGATCCTCTTTATTTGTTTCTTTTCAAGCTGCTCCATAAATATTTATGCTAACTATTCCGCTTCATAACTTTTAATGCCACATCATCCATTAATCAATGAGAAAAAAAGGAATGGGCAAAAATACCCTTTTATTTTGTCTCGAATGTTTTTCGGGGCATCGTCAGCGAGCTCTTCAGAACATTACTGAGTAAGAACAAACATGTGATTCTCACATATTAGAATTAAATTCAAATTTGATTTCCATCATATAATGTTATCACCATTGAATCGAGTGCAAGAAAAACAAGAATGGGGTAGCGCATGACAGACATATTAATAACTTAAAAATAAAACATACATCATTCAATATAATTGAAATAAATATCAAGAAATTTAAAAAGTAAAAGTGATGAATGAATGCATTATATCAAACACATAAACTTAACAATTACTTATCCATGATAAGATAACCTAACAATTAATGTGCCACTTTAGGGTTAGTCAGATTAATTTTAAATTGTCTATAAGACATTCTCATCCTTATTAATTAAAACTTAAAATATCTCATATTTTATTTTTTAACAATAAGGTATCACTAATTTGGTCAAGTCACAATTATCCACTCAAGACTTAATTGTGACTTTGTGAGTGTAACTCATTATTTTAGATTCCATAACTTGATTTGCGGACCATTTTATTGGCAGTGGATGTACCCATCTGAACAATATATGAAAGTGTAATGAGTTATGTAAGAAATCACAATCGTCTGGAGGGTTGCATTGGTGAGTGTTATATTGCTGAAGAAGCTGTAGAATTTTGTATGGAATATCTAGGAGTGAAATCAATTGAAGTTTCCTGCTCAGGTTGAAGACGGTAACCCTTTTATCCAGTGGTCGTGTAGAAAGAATTAATCACAACCAACGAAAGCAAGCACATTGCTACTTATTATAAACCACCAATAAAGTTCAACCCTATATCAACTAAGTAAAATAATCTCAAACTTTCATTTTTTATTTTTCTTCTTATTTTTTATTATGCTTCTTAATTATATACACACTTTGATTTTTTGTTTTTCGCTGCTATATAGGTGACATGAATTTCTTGAAGAAAAAGCATCCTAACAATTCAAGGAGAATAGGCAACTAAAAGATAAACACAACTGAACATTTATTTATTGGTTACGTGAATAAGTAAATTAAGTGCTAACGATATATATTTTGACTTGTAAATTCCATAAATATTTAACCATTGATTGTCACTAAAGGTTGAAATATTATTGATATCTCCATTAATAAAAATATCAAATACGTTGAGGTGGATAATACATTGTGCTTTTTATGAGGTAATCAAATATTTTGGCTGCACCATAAATGGCTATCGACTCCATAGAAAATTTCATGATAACGATCAATGTTTCTAGAACAATAGAGTTAGTGTAGTGGCACAGACATTGTGAATTACAAGTGCTAAGGATAACAATCCTATATATTCAGACTTGACCCTTTTTGGAGTGATTCAAGAGATTTGGGAGCTTAATTATACTAAGTATAGGGTGTATGAGTGTTACTGGGTTGAGAACAATAATGGGATCAAAGTTTATGGTCTTGGATTTACATTAGTTGATCTTGCAACATTAGATCACGAAAATGATCCTTTCATTTTGGCTTCGCTAGAAAAGCTAACTTTTCTAAGGCGACATTCTAAATTAAATCATGAAATCTGAAATAATGAGTTACATTCACAAAGCCACATTAATCTTTGAGTGGCTAATTATGAATTGATCGAATAAGCGATACATTATTATTAAAAGAGAAAATATGAGATATTTTGAGGATGAGAATATCTCATAAACAGTCTAAAATTAATCTGACCGACCCTAAGTTAGCATTTATACATCACATTTACTTTCTAAATTTAAAATGTTTATTTCACTTATATCGAATATGTATCCATCACGTTTACTTTTTCAAATTCTGAATATTTATTTCAATTATATTGACTTATGCATGTTTTACTTTTAAGTTATTATTATGTCTACCATGAGCAACCCTATTACTGCTTTACTTGCACTTGAAAAATTAAATGGTGATAACTCCATAATATGGAAATCCAACTCAAACATGTTGCTAGTTTATGAGCATAATAAATTTATTCTTGCTGAAGAAAGTCCTTAAAGGCCTGCAGTCAATACTTGGATTATTGACACAAGGGCTACCATTGGGGATGAGGTAAATGTTACCGAGCAAAACCTTTCTCCCTCTGTTGTTAGTAGTAACAAAAAGAAGAAGAAGAATAGCAAGGACATAAGCGAATAATGATGAAAATAAGGCCAAACGGTCAGCCGAGAGCGAGAAAAACAATATTGACAACGAACTCGCAGTAAAATGTTTCCAATGTGGGGTTGAAGGTCATTGGAAGATAAACTGTAAAAAGTATCTCTCAGAGCTAAAAAAGAAAGGTGAATATGATTTACTTGTACTTGAAGCTTGTTTAGTTGAATATGATTTTTCATTCTAGATACTGGATTCAGGAGCCACTAATCATGTATGTTCTTCTTCACAGGCTTGATTCGTCAAGGGAGATGGCTGATACCGAGATCATTATGAGAGTTGGTAGTAGTGTGCTCGTGTCAGTAAAAGCATTGGGACAGTCTGCCTTAATTTTGGAAATAATTATTTAGTTTTGAACGATGTTTATAATGTTCTTGGATTTTGTCAAAATTTGATTTCTCTTTTTCTTTTGCATGAACAGTTATTTAAAATTTCCTTAATTAATAATGAGTTTATTATTTTTAAGAATGGATTCAATATTTATCAAGAAAATGTTTTGAACGGACCGTATGTGATTAAATCGACTGAAACACATTAAAAAAATTCTGAATTATTTAAAGTAACAATGCTAAAAGTAACAAACGATAAGAGTTTCTCATGATGATGATAATACGTATCTATGAAATCGTAATTTAGGACATATTAATCTAGATAGATTATATATGTTAACAAATTATGGTGCTTTGGGAGAACTAAAAGTTGAAACTCTCTTCCTGTTTGTGAATCTTGTCTAGAAGATAAAATAACAAAGTGATCTTTCACTAAAAAGGGTTAAAGAGCCCAGGAACCACTTGAGCTAGTACATAGTGATGTGTGTGAATCGATCAATATACAAGCTAGATGTGGGTATGAGTATTTCGTCACTTTTATTGACGATTACTCAAGATATGATTATACTTACTTATTGCATAGAAAGTTTGAAACTTTTGGAAAGTTTAAGTACTTCAAAGCTGAAGCTGAATAACAATCAGGTAAATCATTAAAAAAACTTCGATAAGATCGATGTGGTGAATACTTAGATTTAGAATTCAAGAATTACCTGTTGGAGTATGGCATCATATCTTAACTCACAACACATGGAACGCCACAGCAAAATGGTGTTTCATTAAAGAGAAACTGAACTTTATTGGATAGGGTTAGGTCAATTTTAAGCTACTCATCACTACCACTCACTTTTTGGGGGATATGCACTTCAAACGGAAACTTACATTTTGAATATAGTGTATTCTAAGTCTGTAAGCAAGACACCTTTAGAGTTATTGAATGGCTCCAAACCCAATTTGTGTCATTTTTCTATATGGGGGTGTCTAGCTCACGTTCTTAGACACAAGACTAGAAAGTTAGACTCAAGGTCAGACGTGTGCATATTTGTTGGCTATGCTCCAGAGACTAGAGGTGGGTACTTTTATAGTCACAAGGATAAAAAAATGTTTGTATCAACAAACGCCACCTTCTTTGAACACGACTATATGAAAAACTACAAACATTGAAGTAAAGTAGTTCTCAAAGAATTAACATCTGATGAGATCAAACCACCTTCATTATCAACTGATAAATGACAAACCACAGAAACCATTATTTCTGTTTAGGAAACCCCGGTGTAACGCCGTAGTGAAAGGGTTGTAAGACAAATTATTTTCAATGAACTAGAGGCGCATGTCCTAGTGTGAAACACGGATACGAACGATCCATTAACCTTTAAAAAATTCATGGATGATCCTTGAAAGGAGAAATGACAAAATGCCATTAACTAAGAAATGGAATCGATGTATTCCAATTTCATCTAGGAACTTGTAGATTCATCTGAAGATGTCAGACCTATTGGATGTAAATGGATTTTCAAGAAGAAAATAAGTGCATATGAGAAAGTAGAGACTTTTAAGATACGGTTGGTAGCCAAGGGCTATACACAAAGGGAAATAATTGATTATGAAGAGACATTCTCCCATGTTGCCATGCTAAAATCCATTTGCATGCTTTTGTCCATTTCTTATAGTTTAGACTATGAAATATAGAAAATGGACATCAAGATGGCTTTTCTGAATGACCCTCCTGAAGAAAGCATCTATATGGTGCAACTAGAAGGGTTCGTAAAAAAGTGGCATGATCAGAAAGTGCACAAATTGCTAAAATTTATTTATTGATTAAAGAAAACATATAGATCTTGGAATCTTACCTTTGATGAGATTATAAAATCATATGGTTTCGAGTAAAATGTTGACGAAGCTCGTGTTTATATAAACACATCAAAGATAATATAATGGTTTTCTTAGTTCTTTATGTTGATGATATTCTACTCATTGAGAATGATGTAGAAACTTTGTCAAAGGTAAATAAGTGGTTAGTTGAGAAATTTTAAATGAAATATTTGGGAGATGCGAGCTATGTTTTGGGCATCCAAATCTTAAGAGATAGAAAGAACAAGCTCTTGACATTTTCTCAGGCATCTTATATTGATAAGGTGTTGTAGATATTTTCTATGAAGAATCCCAAGAAAGGTCAACTACCGACCAAACATGAAATTGTCATCTGTAAGGAGTAATGTCCTAAGACACATAAGGAAGAAGATGATATAAGTAAAGTTACTTATGCTTCAACTATTGGTAGTATCATGTATGTCATGTTGTGTATGAGACTAGACATCTATTATGCGATAGGAATTTTTAGCCGTTATCAATCAAATCATGGTTTAGAATATTGGATTGCAGTAAAACACATTCTCGAGTATCTTAGAAAAACGAGAAACTATATGCTTGTTTATTCAGGTGGAGACCTGAACCTGACTGGATATACTAATTCTAATTTTCAATCAGACAGAGAAAATCGAAAGTCGACGTCTGGATCACTATACACCCTAGGTGGAGAAGTTGTAGTATGGTAGAATTAAACAATCCAACATTGCAAATTTCACTATGGAAGTTGAATATACAACCGCTTGTGAAACTCTATGACTCAGAAAGTTCTATACTAATTTGAAAGTAGTTTCAGATATGGACAAGCCACTGATCCTATACTGTGACAACAATGAGACGGCAGCTGATTCCAAAGAACCGAGGAGTCATAAGAGGGGCAAGCACATAGATAGGAAATATCATCTTGTAAGAGAGATCGTGCATCGAGGGAAATTCTTATGAAGATAACGGTAAATGAAAACTTGGCTGATCTTTTTACCAAGACACTTGCTGCAAAGTCATTTGAACGTCATGTGTGAAACATGGGGTTGAGAGAGATGCCACATTTACTTTAGGGTAAGTGGGAGATTGTTGGGGGTAATGCCCTCAAAACATGTGTATTGACATTTAATATGAAATTTAATGGAACTACATTTTTCTTATAATTGTTCACTTAAATTATTGTTGAATAATTTATATAAATATCTAAAAATTTCATATTCATTAATGTGACTATGATCTTGTGTTATTACAAAATGATTAAGATTATAGATAATAAATAAAATTGTTAGCCACATATTAAAGTATGAATCTTTAATGAATGGTTTCTAGTACAGTTCACTAAGCATTATAATGCGTATGATCTAGATCCAAATCATTGATGTGGATGAACATCTTAGTGAAAGTACTTTATATAATAAGATTATATGATAGAACCGATGTGAATTAATATTTTTATTAACTTGACGTTTATAATAAAGATTTAATACACATCAATCTGATGATCATATGTAGATCAGTCTGAATCTTGAGTAATCATAAACTCCTATATATGTCTATTAGATCTTTTGATTCACTCGTTAAATTTTGTTTGTAAAACATGCTAGTGACTTTTGTTTTGGAGATTCAGTGATATGAATGGTTGGGAACATGATCTTACAAGATTTGAAATCCAAGTTTTTCTAACGGATCGTATATTGGTTCATTTAAGTATTAATTCTGGAACTTAATGGTTATTGAGCTCAAATTTATAAGACGGTCATAAATTGGTCATTCACTAGTGGTAAAACAATACTTTTGATCAGCTCTAATTTACGAACCAATAATTGAAGGATATAACTACATGAAATGATTATATCAATGGACTACACGAGAATACACTGTAAATACATTCTTTAATCTCTAAGAGTGCAATTCCATATTTATGGTGGAGTAATAATGAAATTAATAAATAAGATAATTTAATTAAAGAGTTTAATTAATAATCTGAATTATTGAAAGTTCAGATGATAGGTTCATGATTCTCACCTCTGTACTACACGGTCTAGGGTGTGATTATTTCAGAACATGAGAAAAAGACTTGCAAAGTAAATTATATTTCTGGGGCAAGTTCATAATTATGAGTGATTAATTAATTACATTAATTTTTGGAAATTATATATAAATAATTATATCGATTAATTTTTTAATTATCGATAAATGAATAAGTATATCAAATTTGTAAAATTAGATAATGTTAAAATATTATTAGATAATAATTCAAATTTTGAATCAACTAAATATGTTATTTGTGAACTAACATATAAGTTAGTTGATAGGGATAATCAAATAAGTTAATTTTGAATTAACTGATATCTAGATATTTATGTGATTAAAATAAATATTTAATTCACAGTAAGTGTCACGTGTCAATCACTGATTGAGAATCAGAAATTGACATGAACTATTGTAGTGTCTCGTGACACTACAGTAGTGGGCGTGCAGTACTGTAGTGCCACACGACACTACAATAGTGTCGTGACACACAGTGCCGTGAGGCATTGTGTTAATTCATGGCAACTGCAGTACCGTGTGACACAACAGTTGTACACCAAATTACAGTGGGTCCTACTACAATGATAATTTAGTGATTAAATGTTATTTTATTTATATCCTTAAAAATCTGATGAGCCTAGAAAATATATATAGATATTATTCTAATATCTTCAGGGTTGGTTGAATGTTGAGAACACAATTACTATTAGAGTGAACTTTCTTTGTGATTAAAAATTAATCAAAAACTCTAAAAGAATAATAATCGTATTTTTTCTGAGGATTGTCTCACTGAATTAATCATTCTAAATAAAATCTCTAAATCTCATGTGTTAAGTACATTTAGAGACCGAAAAATATCTTTGAATTATTTTACGTGCCCATACATGTCCTAGTGCGTTTGAGGATTGGTTTGAAAGATCTTGATGTGGATCTCGAAGTCCGTTATTCGTGAGAATGCATGATCGTTAGTTTGCGATGACGCTTGATATAGACTACAAGAGGTATATGATTCATATCCATGTATGTCTTAAATTTAATATATAAATATATAATGGATCCTGATTAAAAATTATTTTTCAATAATTTTTTTTTTGAAAATCGTTGCGTTTCCTTTATTTTCTTTTATCGAAAAATATTTATTTTTTATAAATTTTTTAAAAGCTCCACGCTTCCGCCCCGTGCGCGCCAAGTTTCCAACAAATAAACACCAACATCCTTAACCGGAGAAGCCTATCCCCTCCATTCCTCGTTCCTAGAGTACAAGGAAAGTTTTATGCTCTCTATCCCGTTCTACGTATCGGAACGAATCTTGATCCAGATAACATTGTTCCATATGCATAGGAGCATTGTTTATCTTGGTGGCCATTCATGAACTGAACCATTTCTCATGAAAACTATTGTTTGGTTTCCAATCTACTATATGTTCATAACTCAATTTTTTTTGTGAAAAAAGACTAATGTTTCAGGACCGATAGAAAAATAAGTGCATTCAAATGCAAAACTAAACTTAGGTACTTGTTTAATCTTATTTTTTATAAATGAAAATTTGTGTCTTTTATTTGTACAGATCATGTTTCATGTGCTTTTGAAATTAATTGATTTCACTAAAAAAATGATTAGCATTTCACTGTTAGTATTTTTTATGAATAATATGAGGTATTATAAATTTTATTATACCGTCGCAAAATGCTTTGAGGGATTACTAAAAAAATGGTATAGTTTTGATTTTTTTAATCACTATGGCGACGGCTGTTAAAAATCATCGCAAAAGAAAACTGTAAATATCTATAGCGACGGTTTTAAAACCGTCGTACAAAGAAACCTTAAATCAAAAGAATCGCTCGTCTTCTTCCCTATTCCCCCAGCTCTCAACATGCGCGATTTTCTCCCCCATTTTCAAACGGCGATCTCAGCCCCGTGCTCCTCGCCATAGCTCAACCCTAGTATGGTGGTTCTCCTCTCCATTGATCAGCCGGGGTAGGTTCATTCTTCTCTATTAATTTTCTTGATTTCTAGTATTCTTTTTATGATTTTTCATTTTTTGAGCTTTACATTTTTGAGCCGTACAACCTCATACTGAATTCGTCGCTAGCTAATTTCCAAGATTTTCTTTAAGCCTTTACATATAAATGCATAGTCTCATTTTTCAGTCTTTTTTTTCATTTGTTTAATAATTTGTTTTTTGGTCTTTTTTATAAGGGTAATTACACTAACATCTCATATCTTTTATTTGAGAATGTGAGAGAACATAAGCTATTGTATATTAAACAAATTATGAACAAGTAAAAAAAATTCTATTTATAAAAAAATGTCAATGTTATGTTATGTGGGCATGAGAGGGAGAGTGAATTAAGTTAAAGAAATTTGGATGTATATGATTCCATCTCTTATTCTTTGAATTTGTGGTAAGCTTGAGATTGTGTTAATTTGGATGTATACAATTCTATCTCTTGTTCTTTGAATTTGTAGTAAGCTTGAGATTGTGTTAATTCTTATTATATGTTACAATTTATTTGGGTTAAATTTAGTTCCACTACTATCGTAGTACTTCAACAGATATGGTGCTATGTCACCAAATGTATTAAATCCTTCAACAGTCTTTGGACAAAAAGTGTAGCATTAATTTTGATTATTCTATTTGTTTGGTCTTCTTTAAGCTTTAAGAGGTGCAATGGATAAGAGTTGGATGATTAAACCAAAATTTAGTAAGGCATATCAAGATTGAGTAGATCAGTTTTTGAACTTTGCATTTGAGAGATGATCGAGTGATGGATATATATCGTGTCCTTGTTACCGGTGTGTTCATTGTTATCGTAAGACTAGAGGCGTCGTCCGTGAACACCTGATATGTAATGGAATTATAACTGGTTATACATGTTGGTATTTTCACGGGGAGTCAGTGGTGACTACTTCATCCGGAATTGGTATATCATCTGAAGTCATTGTTAGTAATAGGGAACATGTAGAAATACCATTATCATGTCAAGAGGATGATAATGATATGCATGATTTGTTGCATGATGCATTTGGTAATTTATTGAACAATGAACATGGTTCAGACTCTATATCACAACAACCGATTGATGATGTAGATGAAAGAATGAGGGAATTTAGAGATGATTCTGATGTTAAGGACTTTTACGATTTGGTTAAAGATAGTAATCAACCACTATATCCTGGATTTAAAGAATTCTCAAAATTGTCATTTATTATGAACCTATATCATATTAAATGTCTTGGTGGATTGAGTGACAAATCATTTTCTTCCCTTCTTGAATTGTTGAATAGAGCATTTTCTAAGGGGGTTCAACTTCCAAATACATTTTAAGAAGCAAAGAAACTGATTCAGAAGTTAGGGTTTGGGTATGATAAATAGACACGTGCCCCAATGATTGTATGTTGTATTGGAAAGAAAAAGAGAAAGACCAAGTATGTGATCGTTGTGGTATTTCAAGATGGGTTACCAATGAAACCAATTGTATGTCTCAAAGAAAGAAGAAAGAGAAGAAAATGCATGCCAAAGATTATACATGTCCTCTAAAACTGCTGAAAGTATGAGATGACACCATGAGGAACATACTAAGGATGATGTTTTAAGACATCCTGGTGACTCAGATTCTTGGAAGGTTTTTTATGATAACTTCAAAGAATTTTCTTTGGAACCACGCAATGTTAGGTGGAGGTTAGCTAGTAATGGCTTTAACCCATTCGAAAACATGAGTACAAGTTACAGTACTTGGCCTGTAATCTTGATTCCATACAATTTACCTCATTGGATGTGCATGAAGCAAACAAATTTCATACTGTCTACGCTTATTCATGGGCCTAAGATGGCAGGTAATAATATTGATGTGTATTTGTAACTGTTGATTGAAGAACTAAAAGAATTGTGGGAGGTTGGTGTAAATACATACGATGCATCGCAAAAGGAAATGTTTAAAATGCATGCGTCATTGTTGTGGACTATCAATGATTTTCTTGCGTATGACAATTTGTCTAGATGGAATACACATTCACGTCTTGCATGCCCTCATTGTACATTTGACACACATCATATACGCTTGAAGCACAGTAATGAGTATTGCTTTATGGGTCATCGACGATAGTTGAAGGATGATCACATCTTTTGCTTTGATATCCAAAATTTTGATGGTACTATGGAGGAGAGACCACGTCTTATACAAGTTAATGGAGGTAATAAAATAGTGTTTCATTTAATTTTCATAATGTTATTCAATATTTTGTAAAAATAGAACCATCTGTGAGGCGTACACGAGGACGAACGCAGTTGACATCTATATGGACAAGATCAGGCGATGATAGAATACCTGGACTTTCAATGCCCAAGGTCAGGTCATTGGTGCTAATAAAGGAAAGTTTGCAAGTTTTTTTGGTACCGTTGCTAGAAGAATTAATATTTTGCCCATACAATATGATTGGAGGCATGTGTCGTGGTATCATAAAGATCAAGCGTGAGAAATAGTGAAGGTATGGTTGCTTGTATGTTCATATACATACATACATACATATATATATATATATATATATNTATACATACATACATACATACATATATATATATATATATATATATATATATTGTGTATTAGTCTTTTATAGTCAAAATATGCTGTAGAAGAATGTCATAAAGCATATGTTTTGACAATGTTAATGCAAGATGGAAGGATGAGAAGAGTAGAATAAAGAATGAATATATGACGTATGAAACGGATGAAGAGGTATTAGAACATTGGAATGATGCTATTCCAAAAGATAGCTTTGTTACGATAATTCATAGTTGGTATTCAGAAGAAGGAAATGTATAATTTTATACTATACATCTATTATTAATTGTATGTGAAAGAAATTAACTTTTTTTATCTTTCATAAATATAGGAGCAAGCTGAAACTAACAGAAGATCACAGAGCAAACTAAAACACCCTCACACATTGGGACGTACCAGTATATCAACAAAAAGAGCAGAAATGGTAAATTCTAAACTTTATAATTGTTTTAATTAGTTTTATTTTAAGTATATTTAATCATATGTTCTCATTTTATAGACAGAAGAGCTTCACAGAGAGCCCTCAAGAACATAGCTATTTGTAGCCTCACATGAATGAAAATATGGAACTTATGTAAATGAAGAGACTGTAAACGTTACAGTAAGTATAAGTTGTAATAATAATACCAAGTTTTTAAATAGTTATTACATGTTTACTCATACTAAGTTTTAATTTTGTATTATAGGTGAAACTTAAAGAGTACATGAGTCAGCTTCCGGATGGTGATTATGATCCAATTTCACCAAACGACGTGCTCTCACAAGTATCGGCTCTAGAGCATCCTGGAAGAGTGCGTTCATTAGGACTCGGGATAACTCCATCTCAAGTGTTCTCGCATTATCGTGGAAAATCTTCCACGCAACATTCTACCCGTTTACCAACTGAGCTAGAATCCCAACGTGCACGAGCAGCTGAGTTGGAGGCTCAATGCGCACGGGTGCCTCAGTTAGAGGCTGAATGTACAGAGATGTATGAGAAATATGATCAAGCGCTGGCTGAATGTTCGGAGATATGCTCCCAACTAACCTTAATTATGAAGTTTATGTAAGACTCTCGTAAAGACTAAGGTAACCTTTTGTTGTTTTAACGTTATTTAATAGTACTTCTAAAATATTTTATTATTTCAAATTTTCATACTTTGAACTCATTAAATAATTTGTATTGATAATTTATTATAGTTTTGGATATCTAATTAATGATTTAATTCTTTATAATTATGCACTCTGTAAATATATAGAATGATACTGCTCTGACTATTGTGAAAATATATACGCTATTAAAATTGTGTTAATATGCAAGAATTTTTGGGAATTAGCAAAAATAGGAAGGAGTATGTGAAATCAGTATTTTTCTACGACGGTTCCTAAACCGTCGCAAAAATTGGACTAGTACAAATTCGCGACGGTTTTATAACCGTCGCAATAAGACTACCTATTCGACGATGGTTGTAGAACCGTCGTTATATATACAATTTGCGACGGGTCGAAAAACAGTCACTAAATTTTATTTAGCGACGGTTGCAAACCAACACGAATTATCAAAAATACCGTCGCTTTTGAGTCTTTGTCGCGACATTCCTCCAACGGTTGTCAAAACTGTCGGTGATTTAATTTCGACAGCGGTGATCCCGACGGTTCTCCAACCGTCATCGTATTGATTTTGACGGTTATAAACCGTCGCCATAGACTCGAATGACCGTCACCGTAGACCTATTTTCCTTGTAGTGTAACCCATCTCCTTTTTTATTTTTTTTAACATATTTTTTATTTTTTCTTTTATTTTCTTTTTTTTCCTTCCATTCTCAAATGAAAAACTGACGATCTAGAGATAACATAATATGAGAGTATCTTGCTCCCACCACCTAGCTGTAATAGGTCCATAGGATAAATACAATCCTATTTTTCAACTTTGTCTTGACTACTGACTAGGAATTTGCTAGAGCATATACAGCGTTATTGGTCCATATTTGGCCAACAATTCCTTCACAGATATTATATTCATAAATGAGGCATTTATTAATTACATAAATAATTCTAAGCTTTAAAATACTTAAAATTTAGTTACGTAATTTATTAATTACATAGATCGAATCACGCTTACAATTTTATTTTATTTTTCCTCATTTGAATTCTTTATCACATATTGGTTGAAAATACTTGGCCTTTTTTTTAGGCAACAATTAATATCAGAAAATAAAGAATTTTCTATTAGCTAAAAAAAAAACAATTACATGCGGGTGGCCTTAGTCTACCTCTTACAAATCATTCTTCATCTTCAACTATAGCATCAATGTTTAAGAAGTGTTAGAAAATAAAAAAACTATACCGCTCTGAACATTACTATCCTTCGTATTGCGATGCTTGAAAAAACTTCCGCAGCCAACTAATTCTATTCCTCCTTAGAACCGTGATAATAGTGGATTTGGCCCCGGGCCATTTAGCATGCCTTTTGGGTTTTTTTAGAAAAAAAATGGTTGTTTGAAAAGTTAAATTGAATGAATGAGCCAATTTTTTAAATTAGAAATTTGGGTTGTTTTTTACTATACAAATTAATTGGTGTGATCAAGTAATTTTTGCATTATAAAAATTACTTATTCTTAGTAAATAGTTTATCTCTTCTTCATTTTTGTTTGCCCAGATCGTTTTAGGTTTTGAGAATTATTTTATACAAAGTGGTAAAAAAGTTCTCTCACACGTAAAAATGTCTTATTTCTAGGCTCATTTTCCCGAGACATTTTCAAAAGGTCATTTTAACCAAACACCGCCTTTTTGTTTGTTTTCCCACCTTTTAAGTGTAACTACGTTGCACTCTTAATCGATAATAATTCTAAGTATCATAGTGCTACATATTATTTTTTTAAAAATAAAATCTGTTTAATAGTGTTACTTCTGACTACATAGATTAACTCCTTATTAACCTGTATATGACAATCTACACATGAGAAACAAAACAATCACAAAAAAGATAGAAAGCTCGAACTATGATTCACACTAATAAAATATAGATTATCATAAACATAATTTTTAAACTTTTGATCCAGGAACTTATGATTTTATGAATCTGTCCAACCTCATGATCCGAATAATAAGGTAGAATCTTAATATTGTTGGATCTTAAAATTCTATTATAATTTTTGTGAAAGATTAGTAGGATCTTACAATCTTACGTTCCCATGACCAACAATTTTTTCCAATGAAAATAATATAATATAATTTATTTTGTTCATTAGTTGTTATTTATTTACTATATTACACATAGGAAAAATAGTGAAGTTTATAATTTATTCTTTAACTATATTCAAGAAATTTCATATGTAATTCATAAATGATATTTTTACTTTCTAAACAACATTACTAGTAAATGGTACGATTGAACAAGTAAAATTTCACATGATACGTGATAAGATCTAAACCGAACACTCCATCGAAGAGAAGATAGAGTGAGAACCGTAAGATCAACTAGACGGTTATGAAGAACAGACCAATAAGATGAAAATATATGGATTGTCGACGTGGCAATCTAAAGAGAAGCTAATGAAGATCATTAGATTGATCAGACGGTCAAGATTTACTTAATTGTTATTGTTGGTAAGCAATATCTCAGTGAATATTCTGTTGATAATATTTTCAAACAAAATTAGATAATAGGGGAGTTCACGGTTCGACGAAAAAACCGAACCGAACTGAACCGTGAATACTAAAAGAACTGAGTCGTGAATTTTGGATCGGTTCTTCGGTTCGATATTATTAATTAAAAATAATTTTTTAATGATATTATTGAAAAAATAAATATAAAATTAAAGTTTTACTTTGGTTCGGTTTGGTTTTATAAGAAATTATATATAAAAAATAAAAAATATATAAATTTTAAGTTTTGGTTCGGTTCGGTTCGAAACCACCAAATTCTGAACCCAACAGAAACTTCGGTTCGGTTCGAAACCACAGAATTCTGAACCCAACAGAAACTTCGGTTCATTGATTTTACCAAAACGAATCGAATCGAACATACATAAAGAACCGACCGAACCGACCATTTTCGGTTCGGTTTAGTTTTGAACACCCATATTAAATAAGTTGTATCAGATTCTGTGTAACTGATTGAAAGCTTATAAATAAAGGCAATATGCAACTCCAAAAAAAGATTAAAAAAAAGAACAACTCTCAACACTCATTAGCCTTGTAAACACTTTCTTCATAATGAAATACTATCAAAATCTCCTTGTGATTTTTCTTCCCTTTAAAGGTTTTCCACGTAAATCATGATGTATTTATTCTCTCATTCTCTCTCTAAATTATTATCTATATTTTCAAATTATGCTGTAAGAAATTCACGACCGATTATTAACGGCGGTGGATTTTTTCCTTTACAACGATCTTATGATTCACGATTTGATTTTATGATTTAAATCGAAAGACCTTTTTATGATCCTAGATAGGATCTCGATCCTGACAAACTTAATCATATAATCGTTATGGTGAGCATAGTAATTAATCACATATAACTTTACATTATAGAGGAACTAAACATTGAAAGATTCTTGATGGCCTTTGGATACTATACATAATTAGAAAGATCATAGTCACAATAACCCATGTAAATGCCTTTCGACTTGACTTTTCTCGGAATTCCTAAACTCACCTACTAAACCACAAATTGACAATTGATATACATTGAGAAAGATTTGCTATTAATGATCCTTGATGTCTAAATCTATTTGTGTTTGTTTTCTCATTAATATTATTTATATTTTGCTTAGTTAAGAAGGTTTTTTAAAAGATTAAATTTGTTACATTGCAAAAATAATTTACTCTACTAACTTCTAAACATGGATTTTCATTAATATATGCACATGCTAGTGTTGCCATCTGCGGGAGATTTTATTTGCCAATCAAGTTTTGCTTAATTTTTCATTACTCTCACAGCTCAAAACTCACCTCTGTAAGAAATGAGAACAAACTGCCATGATTTTTTAGCATTTAATTATCAGTTGGTATTGTAATTGGTCTCACATATTATGTTTAACATGTAACAGATATGGACAAATTGAATTATGATCGTAGATGTTTGTATGTCTCTGCAAAACGTGTTGTTGTCAAATTGTTTTGAAAATAGTGAGCATCATCATGATGTGTTACATAACATCGCTCAACTGCATAGTTTAATACAAATTGTAACAAGCATTTACATTAATGCGCGTTCTATAAAAAAATATTCCTATTTTTTTGGTATTCTTAAGTGTGTGTAAAGTCCTACACTACCTTAGCAAGTTGTAACAATGCTGCCTAATATTACTACCCACAAAACGCGCTATTATTTACGAGTTGTCAATAAGATTTTTACATTAGTAAAGGAGATTTTGTACTATATGACCATAAAATGTGACATCTTGAATAACATCCATACACAAATTATCGGTACACACAAAATTTTCGTATTATTTCCTGCATTAAACATGTGAGCAATAACATAAAATTTGTTATCTAAAATAGAAGAACATAAAAATAAACATTAATACAAATCTTGAACCACCCATGCGTCCGAAAATTCAAAGAATCTCTTGAATTTTAAATTGATCGGAAGATGATATTTCGTTTTCCCGGTATCCAAACAGATAGTATGCATTATGCAAGACTAGCAACGTCCCTTTCCAAAAGTAGGGGCCCACAAATAAAATTCCATGCAGTAACCGGATGATGAGAAAGGTACAGAGGCTGACTACAAAAATGGTAAAAGATTTTCAGAGATTTGAAGGCACGATATCAAAGATGGATTTATGGCTTCCAGTCCTAAATGATCTGTAAATCTCTGCCTTCTGGTCATACCTTAGTTTAAAGATAAGATTGAATTTGGGCGTTAATATTGAGGAGGTTGCAAAATTTCCAATGAAAAACTCCATTTTTCTCTCATTTTCTCGCACAGAAATAGGGTGAGAAAATCCCGGAAACTCATAGATTCTCTCGCTCTCTTAAATTTTTTTTGTTGGGTTTGAAGATTTTTCTGAGATGAACACAGGGGAGGAGAGAAGGACTTTCCATAGTTCCTGTTTCTTCCTCACGGATAGATAGCCGCTATATGCTCCACCATCCTCTGAGATTTTCTTTCCCATATATCTCGGTGCTTGAATGATTTTTCTTTGTTATTATTTTTCGATTTCAGATAAGAATTTTGAATTTCTACTCCCTTTCTCAATTCCCATTTCTGGGTTTTCTTAATTGAGCCCAGACTCGTAGGACACTGAAACAGAGCGCTTGAAAAATGTGTAGTAATACCAGTAGTGGTAACAATGGCGGTGGCAGCAGCGGCGGAGACGGTAGTTGTTGGTCGTCGGGATATAAGAAGCCACCGCAAAAGCGTCAGAGGGTGCCGAAGAGAGGCCCCGGAGTGGCTGAGCTTGAGAAGATCTTGGAACAGGAAACCAGAGTTGAAATGGACAGATCCAATGTGTTTAATGGGTTTTTTCCGCCGCCTCCGCCGTCACTTCTTCTGCCTCCTTCAATGATAATGGCTAATCAGCCTTTCTCTAACTCTCAAACCCAACAAGTTCAGTTACTACAAAATCTTGACCATTTTACCCCGCCAATTCCAGCAGTGTCTACCATTTCCAGTTTTAACCACTCGCTGGCCGGAAAAGGAGTTGAAAGAATCACCGGCGGCGTACCCGAAGCCCGCATTGGTGGGTGGGGAGTGAAATATCCAGAGAATCCCTTATTTCCTATTATGACATTGAATTCTTCAAGCAAGATAAACTCTGATCTGGTTGATGAAAGTAAATCAAGAAGTGGGATCTTCCCTGATGAGACTGATCTGATGTTGAATTTTCCGCCATTGCAGAAGAATCATTTTGAGCAGCAGCCTTCAATGGTAGTAGGATCAATTCAAATATCTGTTTTCAGATGTGGGTTTCTTTTTAAAGCTTTCATTTTTATCTAAATAATTACAAGATAAATTTTATTTTCAGGGCTCTGCATCAGCATCAGCCTCAGCCAGATTGTTTAATCAAATAGAGCACCCTTCAAGCCAAAGATCAAATCACAACTACATACCCTTGTCGCCGGAGGAAGAGAGAGTAAGTTTGCTTATACATAATTTCTTACATCTTCTTCTTCTCCTACTATAAGATGGTGTTTAAGTTTAAAATTAGTGAGAAAATTCAGAAAAAAGTAACTTTTTTTCCTAGTGAAAATGATATGAAAATTTAAGGCTTTAGTAATTTCTCTTTACTATAAAAACTAAACCTTGTATTATTTAGTGCACTGATCTCCATGTTGATTTGGTGTAGTACTATTTAGCTGCAGAGCAAATTCTTAAAAGTCAAAATAATTATGACAATGCACTAACTTTATGGTACTATTGTTGTTAAGTTTTTTATCCTATATAAAGTTAATATAAAATAAGAGAAGAAAGCTTCAATCACCTTAACATTACTTAAATCTAATTTTCAGATCATGAGCTCGTAAGATTGAGTACTAGGTAAGATTGAGTACGACGTAATATTCTTTAATCTTCATATAATTGGTAACTTTCAGATTTTTTTTGTTTGTAAAATTAGGACATGTAATGTTCTCTGTAAATGAAGAGAACATGCAGAATTATCGATAATATGTCACGGTTGAAATATGCACTCAGATTATATATACATTTCGTCAAACGATAAAAAATTTTGTGACCACACAACGCCAGGCGCTGGTCTTATTGGTGCATACCACGATTACATCTTCGACTGGGGTGAAGTCGTGGTGGAAATGCTATTTTTTCTCAAAGAAATAAAAGGGAGGGTGAAGCCAAATTTCAATAAAATTAACTTCTCATGTTTTCCTCTTTTCATTCTACATTCTTAAACTCTAAACCAATTTTCTTCTTTTTTTTTTGCTTTTTAGAGGTACGAATAGTTTTTTGAATTTATGAACAACATACTCAAAATTTATAGTCTTGAGAAGTTGTAACAAAAACGTCAATAAAACTATAACAAAATAATTCATTAACGTGGTTAGGCAACTTTGCCTACGACCATATATATCTCATTATCATTATTATTACATACTCAACAACGACTTGACATACAACCCAAATTCCATTACACATCCAAATCTGAATTCAAAACACACAGAATTCTACATTAAAAACCCTAACTATCTTAGACAAAAAATATCAATCCTTGATCAAATTAAAGCCAATCCACTAGCTTGAAAATCATATACAACATGGATGAAGTTTTCGTACTAATCTATTAGTATCATAGGTTATCCCTTCCTGAAATAGAACCTCCTATCATATATTAAGGTTAGTTGTTCTCTATCTCTTAGAGCAGAGCTGAGGAACGAAATGGCTATTTAAGATTGAGTTACCTCTCACTTTTTGTCGAAATAGAACCATTGTACACTAAACTAAAACTTCTTATTTATAGGTACTTAAATATCACCATAATTTTCTCATAAAAAATCTCCTAAACTGAATCACTAAGGAATTTGATACAGATTTTTTTACGAGACTACAATTTTTCTAAACTAGATTTGAGTATTGATTAGAAATATACATTTTGTATCGTGATTACTAGATGGTAAGTATAAAAAGGCCACAACCATTTTCACTAGATGATAAGTACACATCAGACAGTGTCATACGCCATCAACTTCCTCCAATGTTGGCTAACAGACCAGAATCATCTTCGTTTATCAATAACAATCCTTTCAGTTTCGATCCTGGCAAACGAATCTCCAGGTTAGCCTCTACTCTCATTCCTCGCTTTCTTAATATAAGAACAGTAAACGCATCTTGAGTCTAAAATATTTATTTCATTCTATGAAAAACCATGAACTGCCTCTATTTGTTTTTTGCTTTTTTATTTTTATTTTTTGTGAAAATTTGGTCATGTTTCTTATAAAAACACTATATATTTGGTCATGTTTCTTGTAGAGATGCAAAATGGACTGGCCATTTGGAGGGATACTCAAGGAAGTGGAATGTAAGCAATGAAGAAACTGATAGACACTTTCTTGGACTCAGCTCTTTAACAACTTCACCACCAAATCAAGTATATCAAGTAATAATCTCTATATCCAATTTGCTTCTTTTTCACTACCAGCTGGTTTAGAACTTTTTGTTTTCAAATGAACAAGGTCATTGTTGATGAAAAAAGTTGGAACAAAAATAGATAGGGAAGCACTTCAAACAAGAAAATGCATTTTGAAGTGTATATGGAATTTATTCAAACTAAAATACTTTTTTTAAATAGTGCGCAAATTTATAGACAGCTCATAAATAAAAGCACTTTTAGGTGGATACTGATCTGCCTTTTTACATTAAGGTAAAAACTGATAATTGTTTTTGTTATTTAACTAATCTGTTTTGATTTTTTTGCAAATGACACTAAAAATCCACTAACACTTGGGGTAATTGTATTTTAGTTTCAAAATCAACACTTTAACCCTAAGTTTTTATTTTTAAGCGCGCATACAGTCCAATTAACCTTCCGCTACAATCACAACTAGAAGCAGTGATGCAACAACATAATATCTTTTCATTTGAGGATATTTTGCACCATTTTACCATTTCGTTGCCGTATATTCATAGTAAAAAAATTTATTTTTGAAGAAGAAGAGAGAAGTTGACGAAGACAATAGATGATAAAATAGTGAAAATCTCTAAAAATGACAAGAGATGGTGTTTTTACGCTGCTCGGAAGGATGATTTTGTACCATATGTGCTTAAAAATAAAAGCTTAGAGACTAAAGTGTTGATTTTGAAAGATTGTCTAAAGTGCAACTACCCTAAGAGTTAAAGGGGGTCTAGTGTGATTTGCCTTTTTCCTTTTTTGCCAAAATTTGTTTTTGATCAGGAGATGATAGAGGACTATCACCAAAAATCAGTAACAAGTGGTGGGTACAACAAACCCTTCTACAATTTCTTACGAATACCAAAGGAAAAGAAAGAAGCAAATCTTGGCTTAAACATTGAAAATGAAGAGGATGGACTTGACCTCAACTTGAAGCTTTGAAGATTGTTCTTCTCCAATGAATTGACATATTTAATGATCATTGCTAATTGAGCAACTGAAGAGTTTGAACATATTATATAGCCAATGCCATGAAAATCTCAAAGAATAGTTAGTTGGGAATTTAGGGAAGCCTTTGCCAGCTGCTGCTTTTGATAGTCTAGAAATCAGGTTTAAGTAGTGTCTTATATGTTGTTTTAGTGAATTTAGTGAGAAATGCATATATGTGTAAAAATATCAAATGACTTTTAATTTCTTGTGAGAGACAATTTATATGTTAGAATGTTTGATTATATTTGTTTGTGTGAATTTAGTTTAATGGGTTGTCTTTTGTTAGTTTGTTTTGAGGAAAATAACGTGTGAACTACTAGAAATTGAAAAAGATGCACCTACTTCATCGACGAATGAGTACAAGAATTTTTCTAAAGATAATTTGATCATTAGATTTGTTGGGATAATGGACCCCAATTATCTCCACATAGGTATGATATTATCCGCTTTGGGCATAGGTCTGCAAGACTTTACTTTTAGATTCTACTTAAAAGGATCATATCAATGAACATATTATTCATACTCATAAACCCATGATCCTCATCACTTCTAATCAACATGGGACTTTGGTCGAACACCTAACAATCTTACCCTCGAATAAATGACCACACCATTCCTCTATTCGAGCTTCTCTCTTCATGACTTAGTTTTCCTAGCTGAATTAAGACCATCCAAAAACAGTGGTGTGAAGGTAAAGCAACAAGAGGGACAAAGGATAAAGAGCATAAGCAACAATGCATGTCCAAAATGGAAATTTAGTGAAGAAACTGGTAATCGCACCCATCAATGTGCAAATAATTAGAACTACCAATACTTCAGCCGACACATCCCACGTTATATCCCTCATGTAAACAAGCGCAAGAATGTCGCTAATCACATCATGTTGTTCATGAACACTCCATTGTATATCTGCAAAATTATCACCGAAAGTATCAATCTTTACTTTAATATATGTTGTTTCATGCTCTTTTAGAAACTCTGTATACATTCATCCAAAGTGCACTCAATACCCATATTCTATTATTTTTGTTTTAGATGACGGGTTTCTGTACCTATATTATCAGTTTAAAAAAATGAAAATGTAAGTTTTTCTTTTTAAAATGCCGGTTGATAACCATCAACCGTCATATTAAAACATGTTTTAACGACGGATTTTTCTAGGCGGAGACTTGGGAATCATGTCACCCGGTCTGGTTGATGACAATTAGAAAATCATCACCGTTTCATTTTTATGACGGTTAGGGAGCCACCATCTTTTCATTTTAGCCGTGTTAAGATCCTTTTTGTAGTAGTGAATTTGTAGCATGAGGCATGCCCTACTAAACTTTTGCAACTTATACAACATTATTGAGGACTAGAAATGAACACAATGACTAGATATTGAAAAGGAGTGAAAAATAGAATGATTAAACTAAGACTATATAAAGACTCAAAACTATATATAGACTCAAATGAAATACACCGTAAAGTTCAAGGACTAAAGAATATTTTCCCGATATTGATATATTATGTATATTTTATAATCTAAGAGATTATGAGTTTGAGATCTTACCTCGGAAAATGTCAAAGAGATGGTGTTTTCGGTCTTCTGTCTCGCAAAAGCGATAGCTATCAAAGCCTGTTTGTAATTTATAGACAATGGGACAACAACGTAGGAGATTAAGAATGAAGAGATAGTAGCAGCAGCAGAGAAATCTTGAATGTTTTGCATAAGAGGTTGAGCTAACAAAATCATCATTCTAGTCCCTAATGTCAACAGAAATGCAGCTTTTATGTAATTCAACCATGCTTTTTCTTTACTTTCATCCTTCCTCTCCTTTTTCCCATTCACAAGCTTGTGCTTCTCATCTGCTTCGTCCTGTTAGTTCATGGCAAATAATTAAGCATTTTTCAAATGTGATTTCATGCATTTTCGCCCCTTTGGCTGGTTTTCCTCCTACTGGGGTCCAGGAAGAGGAGGGATATTGTGTTGAGCTGATACAAGTTGTTGGCTCATATCTCAACTATTCAGATCAACTCACACTTAGTTCTTTTTTTTTTGCTTTCTTTTTCAAATTCATTTGAACCGTTGAGATTTGATCCTCAACAATCCTGATTAAACAAGTACCCTCTTGTTCCTCAGAATAGAAGACGACCTCAATCCCATTTTACTGATCTGGTAGGTAAAGTTAACAGAAATTGACAAAATAATTACGTCGAAATTAGAAATATTGAGACTTAATTTAAAAAAGGGTTTTCAAGGATAGTTACCAATGAGAAATAAGGAAAATGAAATTCGATTATGGGAAAAAAGTTAAGTGACCTTTTATTTGAAATTTGTTTGCTAAATCTGGTTTCTGCTAGATTGTGGTCTAACTAAAATATTTTACTAAACTGCGGTCTAGTGAATGTTAATCTGAATGTTAGAATACTAAAATGTAGTCTAGAAACAAATTCTTTTGTCTAGAAAGAGGCAACTACACCTTTTTCCACGTAAAAAAAACACATTTCGTTAAAACAACCCTGTGTAGAAATCATTTTTTCTTTTTTCGATGATCTATCACAATCTCTCTCTCTGCTAGCTATTTGTACCTTTAAATTGCTCTTAGAATGCCTGAACTTGTTCTTAACATGATTATTGGAGGGATGTTTCGCCTCATCAATCCATTTTGATATTCCATTGATGAACTCTGTCTCGTTTATTTGAGTATCACCAGAACGTCAAATTGCTCCATCACTTTTGCAACAAAATTATCCTTTTTTAAACCCACTTCTTCTACTTGTATTCCCAGAATCAATGCTCTTACCGCAGCAGCAGATATAAATTTATCATCGTCTTGATCAATCTTATCAAACAATCTGCAAATATGTCGAAAAATTACTAATTATTCAGAACAGCTTTTAGAAAATGTTGGGAATAAAAAGATTCAATAAATGTTCTCTATGATTTAAATATGACTCACAAACACTTCTCCTAAGTTAAAGGAATCGGGATCCTTTCCTTTTAATAGAACAATAGTGTATGTGTTCGGGCTACTTAGATTATGAAGCTAATAATAAGGTGAAAAAATTAAAAAAAAAAACTCACTCGTTTATAGTCGAGACATCAGGATTACCACCGGAAGTGAGAATACTCTGCAGTAGATTTACATATTTTTGCATCAAATATTCAAGTCTTTTGTTCTGAATCCATGGTTGAAATACCTACAAAATTATTGATGTATAAATTAAATACAGATAATATATAACATCAGAATAATTTAATGAACTTAATTGGTATATCATAATATCTTCAAGTATAAGCTGATCTTAATTAAGTGAATTATTTACTCTGATATTAAAAACTGAGAAATCGATTAGATAAGTAATAAACGGTGACAAATAAATACCTGATATATGCAATAAACTATCAAGAAAACGACTGTGATAATAAGAGAAATTATGATGACGATTCGCGTCCCAGAAGACAAAGTAATGACTTTCGCGAGCTGAAGAATGAAAAACGGAATCATCGACAGTATCACAATCCTGGCAATGTAGCTTGTTTCAACATCATTTGTCACGCCATAACCTTAAAACAAGATGAACAAGCACATCATATATACGATATGCAGTTATCGTATGGAAGTTAGCATCTTTTTGGAAAAATTTCAAATATACCGTTTAAGGTGAATGGTTTCTGGTGATCTGATGAATTGGATGAATCAGTGAGGTGAGAAAGGTCATAGCTGCCAAACGCAACAATAGAACCCCATACAACTGTGAGTGTCATTGTAGCTGATCCTGTAAGCATTCCCATTCCCATTGCTGCTAGCGTTTCAATTGTCTCTCTGCTTCCTGAAACTCCCGTTACTGCAAAAGGAGGATAAATTTATTCAGAATAAAAGTAAAATCAGATATGAACCGCCTGATCAACTTTTGACGATCGAGATCAGTGAAAAAAAATTAAAGAGAGCACTTCATTTTTGTGTTATAGTTTTCAAACCTTGAACCCACTTGTGTTATTGATAACTTGTACATTCCTAATCACAGACATACTTCGATTGTCTAGACTATTAATGACATAAAAATATCAAAGCGTGAGGTTAACATAAAACTTTGTTCATTTAAAATTACTCGAAACTTTTTTGAAAGATCTAGTCTTTGTAAACTAAAAACTCACTAGTAAACTAAAAACTCACTTGAAATATTTAACTTTTGTATTCTTTTAAGTTGTGTTTTTCAATGAACTCAACAATGCCTTTATATAAACTCTACTCTTGCAAAAAAAAAACTGAAAAATAATTAAATCTATCACTCTTTGACCTTTCATCTACAAACCTTTCATCTACAAAGACTCTTGACCTTTTATGTTTCCACTAACTTTTAAATTGTAACTTCTAAATTGTAACTTCTAATTGAAAAAATTCACTAAAACATAACATTTAATGTTTATTCAACAAAACTCCCCCATAAACTTAAATGCTTCTACCATCCGTCATGCCAATAATTTTCTTGCATTTGTCGAGAAGTACTTTCGGTAGCGGTTTTGTGAAGATATCCGCAACTTGATCCTGACTTGCCACATGCACCAATTCCACACTTCCTTCCTTCACATGATTTCGGATAAGTGAAAACGAACGTCAATGTGTTTGCTTCTTTCATGGTTCACTGGATTCTTTGCCAACTCAATTGCTGATTTGTTGTAAACTTGAATCACGGTTGTAGCTAGTTGCTTTAGCTCCATCTTGCCCAACAAATTTCTAAGCCATATCGCATGACATACACACCAAGATGCTGCCACATATTCAGCTTCATACGTCGAGAGTGTCACGATCGGTTGCTTCTTTGAAAGCCAAGTAAATGCAGTATCTCCCATAAAGAACACATATACCGATGTACTTTTTCGATCGTCTATGTCTCCGCACCAATCGCTGTCGGAGTAGCCAACCAACTTGTAATCTTCTGCTTTTGAGTAGAACAACTCGAGTGACACCGTTCCTTGGATGTACCGTAGGATTCGCTTCACTGCCTTCTCATGTGAATAAACCGGCTCCTCCATGAACCGACTTATAATACCGACACTTAATGAAAGATCCAGCCTTGTGCATGTGAGATAGTGAAGGCTTCCTACCAAACTCCGGTATCTACTCGCATCGACACGTTCTCCTCCATCGAACTTCGAGAGTTTTGCACCTGGTTCCATTGGTGTTGATACTGGGTTGCAATTTTCCATCTTGTACTTCTTCAAAATCTCTTTTGCATATGTCCCTTGTGATACAAAAATACCTGTCTCTACTTGTCTAACCTCCAAACCAAGGAAAAACTTCATCAAGCCCAAATCTGTCATCTCAAATTCCCGTGTCATTGTACCCTTAGACTCTTCTATCATCTCATCATTCTTTCCCATAAAAATGAGGTCATCGACATAAAGAGAAACAAATAACATGTTACCTCCATTCTTCTTTGCGTAAAGGGCATGCTCGTAGGGACATTGCTTGAACCCGTTCTCCTTGAAATATGTATCGATACGTGTATTCCATGCCCGCGGTGCTTGCTTCAACCCATAAAGCGCCTTCTTCAATTTTAGCACCTTCTTCTCTTCTCCGATTTTCATGAACTCGGGTGTGGTTGTTCGATGTAGACATCTTCTTCGAGCACACCATTCAAGAATGCCGACTTGACATCCATTTGAAATATTTGCCATTTGAATTGAGCAGCTTGGGAAATGAGTAATCGGATTGTCTCCATTCTTGCAACAGGAGCAAACACCTCGTCATAGTCGATTCCTATCTTTTGGTTGTATCCCTTCGCAACAAGTCTCGCCTTTTACCATTATATTTCACCTTGAGCATTCATCTTTTTCTTGAACACCCACTTCACACCAATAGGCTGACTGCCTTTCGGCAATTCTGCTAGCTCCCATGTGTTGTTGCGGTCAATCGCCTTAATCTCCTCGTTCATGGCAGTTTGCCACTTCTTGTCTCGCACCGCCTCTTCAAAGCTGATATTTTCAGCATCTGCCAAAAGACATACAAGGTGTACCTCATTTGTCGCATAATACAAATCTTGCAAACTTCGCATTTTTGGTTGTTGTGGTTCATCTTCATCATCGGTAGTTTCAGAGTTTGTTGGTATACTTGTTGGTGCAATGACTGATGATTCTCCAACGTCGATGATAACCTCCGTCGAATTGTTCCAGTCCCACTCGCTTGCTTCATTTACTCGCACATCATGACTCACCATCACCTTCTTGCTTATCGGGTCGAGTAGCTTGTACCATTTTGTCTTCTCATCATACCCAATAAAAATATACCTTTTTCTTTTGTCTTCGAGCTTCATTCTTCGTTGATCCGGTACGTGTGCATAAGCCACACTACCAAATACTTTGAGATGAGAAACTGTCGGCTTTTGTCCGCTCCATACCTCTTGTGGTGTTTGATCATCTAACTTCATATGTGGACATCGATTTTGTACATAGATGGAACATTGCACGGCTTCTGCCCAGAACTCCTTCGGCATCTTCTTGCTCTTGATTATTGATCGAACCATGTCGAGAATAGTCCGGTTCTTCCTCTCGGCCACACCGTTTTGTTGAGGAGAGTATGGTGCGGTTAGAAATCTCCTTATGCCTTGCTCCTCGCAATACTCCATGAAAGCCGTCGAAGTATACTCGCCACCTCTATCGGATTGTACGGCTTTGATGTGTCTACCAGCTGCCTTCTCCACCATCACTTTTAACTTTTTGAACACCTCGGATGCCTCGGATTTTTCTTTCAGAAAATAAATCCAAGTTTTCCGTGAGAAATCATCGATAAAGGTAATGAAGTACATTTTATCACTGAAAGATTCAGGGGCGATGGGGCCACATATGTCGGTATGAATCAACTCGAGAGTATGTTTAGCTCGATATTCTGCCTTCTTTTGAAACGAGGTTCTCGCTTGCTTGCCAAGCACACATTCTTCACAAAATTTGCTCTCATAGTCCATGTCCGACATCCCGTGCACCATGTTCTTCTTTGCTAACTCTTTTAAACCACCTTGATGTAGGTGACCAAAGCGGAGATGCCACAGCGACACCTTGTCTTCTACGTTGACTTGCAAACACTTTTCTCGCACGCTTCTCAAATTCAGTTTGTAAATTCGATTTCTTCCCATCTCGACTAGAGCAACCAGACGCCATTGCTTGTCCTTCAAGTGTAGTACTCGGTCTTTTAAAAGTATCGAGTAACTTTCTCTGTGAGTTGCCCCATACTCAAAATGTTGGTCTTGAGGTCTGGTACGTAATAAACATCTTGGATTGACCCTATTAAGCCATCCTTTTGTAAGTAACAAACCGTACATCGACCTTTGACCTCCACCTTTGATGAATCTCCAAATGACACATGACCATCTTCAATCTTTTGCATCTCTTTGAATAGGTACTCGTGACCGCACATATGGTTGTTTGCCCCCAAGTCGAGGTACCACAGAGTGTCATTGTTGATGTTGACTTCATTTTGAGCCATTAAGAGAAGACCTTCATTTTCGTCTTCCAAGACTAGGTTGGTTGTTTCTTCCACCTTTTTATCGGCTCGACAATCTTTTGCAAAATGCCCCACGTTACCACAATTATAACATTTGTCGGAGTTGCAATCCTTCGCATAGTGACCATACTTATAACATTTGTAGCACTCGATGTTGGAATAGTTCGATCGGCCGCCTCTTCCTCGACCGCGTACTCTTCCACGCCAATTTGGTTGGCTCGACTGTCCCTTCTCCTTATAGTACCTCTCATGACTGCTGCCTTGACCACCGCGACCATTTTCACGACTTCCACGGCCACGCCCTCTACCTCGAAAATTTTGAGAATAGAATACATTTTTGTCTTTGATTGACGCATTGGTTTGAAGTGCTTGCTCGAGTGTCTCCTCTTTTTTTTTCTTCTTACGTTGTTTGTGTGCCTCGAGAGAACCGGCAAGCTCATCTACTATGAGCGTCGCAAGGTCCTTTGATTCTTCTATTGCACACACAACATTCTCAAAATTGTCGGTTAATGATCTCAAAATCTTTTCCACAACTCGCGCATCGGTTAACGCTTCGCCATTATGAATGAGTTGGTTCACCACGGCTTGTACACGCGTGATGTAGTCAGATACACTTTCTGACTCCTTCATCTTCATGCTCTCCAACTCGCCACGAAGAGTTTGGAGACGCACTTGCTTGACTCGGTCGGCTCCTTTGAACACTTTTGCTAAAATGTCCCACGCTTCTTTTGAAGTAGTTGCACCAGCAATCTTCTCAAAGCCTGACTCATCAACGGCTTGAAACAACATGTATAACACCATCTTATCCTTCGCTCGCATCTCTTTCAACGCCTTGTTTTGAGCCGCCATATATCCCGTGGTATTTGTTGGTTCTTCGAAACCTTATTCGACCACCTCCCATGCATCTTGAGAGCCGAGAAGAGCTTTTATTTGAATACTCCAGTTCTCGTAGTTCGCCTTCGTTAGTCGTGGT
This sequence comes from Datisca glomerata, assembly GCA_003255025.1. Lineage (NCBI taxonomy): Eukaryota > Viridiplantae > Streptophyta > Magnoliopsida > Cucurbitales > Datiscaceae > Datisca > Datisca glomerata. The sequence goes on along the minus strand of QANY01013766.1, from coordinate 86,830 downwards.
AGCGGCATTTGACCCGTCACATTCGCCATTGGCTTTGATACCAATTTGTAAACTAAAAACTCACTAGTAAACTAAAAACTCACTTGAAATATTTAACTTTTGTATTCTTCTAAGTTGTGTTTTCCAATTAACTCAACAATGCCTTTATATAGACTCTACTCTTGTAAAAAAAAAACTGAAAAATAATTAAATCTATCACTCCTTGACCTTTCATCTACAAACCTTTCATCTACAAACATTTCATCTACAAAGACTCTTGACCTTTTATGTTTCCACTAACTTTTAAATTGTAACTTCTAAATTGTAACTTCTAATTGAAAAAATCCACTAAAACATAACATTTAATGTTTATTCAACAGTCTTACACGGATTAAATTGAGAAGCGGGGTAAAAATTACATCTTGTTTTTAAGAAGAAAAAAGAAAACATAGATTTTCTTTGGAAGGACAAAAAACTGGAGGGAGTAGAAAAGGGAAAATCATACCAAGAACAATAAAAATTTGAGGGATTGAGCCAAGCATGTGGAACAAACTAGCACCAACAATACCAGTCCCAAACATCTCAAAGAACAAATCAGACCCACTTGAAACATAATGCCCTGCTAGTGATAGCAAGTACTGATACACAATTATCATGAACACCTGCCCCCACACCTCTGTTGTACATGGCAAAAACCTTAATGCAGGCTCGCACGTCACGCTCTTTGCTCTGACATTTATTTAAGCACATCGTATCGACTTATTTGGGATATGCCATCGTATCGGCCAATATTATAATCGCCAACTGGTTCATTATTCCTTTCCATCCCACCAGAACCCAACATGTTACCTAACATTTTCATCTTCTCATCATCATTATCATCATCATCACTACCACCACCCCCACCGCCACTGCCACTGTCACCGCCACCATCACCACCAGCACAACCACCACCACCATCCTAATGAGATCTTCGCATGATCTCTTCACCATGAAACACCAATTTTGGTAGCTTATTGCCATTCCATATTGGAACATATCCATTTTAACTTCTTTTAAAGACAATTGTCTTGCGTTAAGACAACTTCTACATGGACAACGAGTTTTTCCCACTTGGTTGCAACAAGTACTAGCCACCCTCATAAATTGTGAAATACTATCAATATACTCATTGGACAATCTATTATGATTTTTTATCCAACTCTTGTCCATTTTTGTAACTCTGTAAATTTAAACACTAGTTAGAAAAATTATTCAAAAAGACTATTCAAATGTCTAGGAGCATGTTTGCATAACAACCCACTATGGTTAATGAGCGAATATTCTCTAATGCCTCAAACAGAGTTAACTAAGTCGAGCTAAGGTGATTAAAGCCACATCAATGACAAGTGAAAGATGGTCACCTCTACTCAGAACAATTAGCATGTAGTTCACTTATTGTGCATTAGTTGATGGAAGAATGATGGTCAAATAAGAAAATAAGATTAAATAAGCAGGAAAATGTTTACAGAATTAACATCACAGTAATATGCAATTAAATGTGTTTGGCACAAGCTTATAAGAACTACGTTAAACACTTAACTTAGCGTATGCAAAATTGCATTAACACCCCCCTCCCCGCGTTCAAATCCCATTTTAACCAGAATACTCCTATAGTAAAACTAATGAGGCTTCTAGCTAGGCACAATTTAAATAGTCAGAATATGTTAATAAGCAATTCACAATACCAATTAGAAAATCAGGAAAATCCATTAACACTAATAAAACTTCAAGTGCATGCAAGTGAAAGTTTAGCATTTATTCTAATTTCAAACCAAACGAACATCACCAATACCCTTTATCTTGTATATATTCATCATTTTACTCATTTAATCATTCAACAAGAGAAAATCTAACTAAAAAAGTCAAAGAAGCAAGCTGGGTTGATTCAATAAAAACATGAAAAATTATTTCTCTATATCCAATTAAACAACATCAAAGACGCCTAAAATAAACAAAATGTATCTCATGTATAAGCCATTTCTCAATATGCAATGAAAAAAATAAATCAAGAATAAGATACAAGTGTTTGGATTCATGATAATCTCTCTTCAGTCATATTGACCAACCTTAGCTAAAGTGGCATATTAATTATTAGAATAGCAGGACATTTTGCCTTGTTTTTTAATATATAAAGGATAAATCAGCCATCTGAAGAGGGATTGGGTGAACGTGGTTATATGAAACAGTTCATAATTTCTAACAATGCTTGTCGGCGAATAAATTCCCATCTTTCAGAAGTATTCTTACACTCATGGGTGGGGGATAAAATGCAGGATAACCTACATAAGCTAACCATATTCAAGAGCATCATGCAAAATAAATGCCTTTCACCTCAATCGAAAGTATACCAATAGTTTTGGTAAGAAAACTTTGACCATCCTGACAAACTGATATCAAGATCTATAAATTTATTGCTTAGTATGTGCTTGAACTACGATATTTGCAATATTTCTATATATCACCACAAATCATAGTACCTATACAATATAAAGCTTATGTAATAGTTATTCATATCGTACAAGCAGTAGAAGCATTAGATCAGTAATAAGTTCATTGAACATCTTCAATATCGTGGGGAAATGTCAAAACTCAATCATTTAGATCTGAAAAAACCTTTAAGCACGATATTTTTTGAGAGGCAGAGAGTGGAAATAGAGACTATGAGAAAAGAAGAAAAAAGAGTAACCGAAAAAATGAGGAAACATGGCACATGTATTCGAAGTTGAACACATCAGCTAAGCCAGACATTTATCGCAGTCAATATTAGTGTTTCTGCTATCAATCTCAACAATTTCACAAAAAACAACCTGAACTTGGAAATTTAAAGCCTAACAGAAAATTAGGGACTTACCCAAAATGAAGAGAAGCTTTGGGTATTGTCTGTCACGTTGATTTCAGGCATGGAAACATTTGTAGGCAAGTTGTTAACAACTTGATGAGAATCAGTGTCTGAGACAACTCAAATAAATAATAGTTAAGAGAAGAACGATGTATTTAAGTGCCTCATCTAAGGAAGAGGTGCAATTTTTGAGCTGCAACAATGACTGAAAAATGGATGCCGTTAGTAAATTCTTACTTCATTGATCAAATAGGGCATTATTAAATAATTTGAACATCAACAGGTTATACATAAAAACAGAATTGCATGAAAATATTGAAATTCTGAAAATAGATCCTTCGATACACATACTCTTAAAACGAAAATCCATGACAGACAACATCCAAAACAAAGAGAATCTTTGAAGTTGAAAGACGGAGCTCAAACAGAGAGCTGAAGAAAAATCCGTGACAGACACTTGAAATAGAGACGCATGCAAGAAGTATCTGAGAGAGAGCTTCGCCTAGTGAGGAAAGCTTCGCTCCAGACGCTTTGTCAGCTTCATTGCAGAGAGATGAGAGAGAGCAGACACGCTAGTTGTAGAGAGAATATAGGCACTTCAAAGAGAGAGAGTGTGAGATTCGGTGAGTCCTAAGATCTGTGAGAGAAAGAGAGGTTGAGGCTGAGAAATAGGGTTGAGGCTGAGAGAAAGAGGTCGAAGTTGAGAAAGAGAGAGGTTGAAAGAGGGAGTACTGTTTTGTGAGCAATTTTTTAAGCGGGCTGGATAATTTTTGGTCCCCCGCCCAACTGAATGTTAAACCCGTCCCCTCTGCACTATCAGTTTCCTTAGCATTTTGACACAAAACGCGATCCTAGTGTGCTATAGAAGCACATGTTTGTTGTATTGAGTTAAGGTTAGGGTTATTGAGGCTATTATACCAAATAGAGAAAAGTAGGAAAATTATTTATTAGGCTAAAGGGTTTTTGGCAAGAATGGAGGCTTCATTATAGAAACAATAGGAATAAATGACCCTTGAAAAATATTAGATACAAATATAATCTTTAACTAATATTATATAGTGTGTGAAATATCGAATTTCAAAAATACCCTTATTATATCTGAAAGAAACTAATTTATGTAAAATTTTAAAAAATGATTATTCTTGTATATTAAAAATATAAACATCATTCTTGCTGTAAAAATTTTAAAGGAATACACTAAGGAATTTATACCAAAGAAAAAAATTGCGATTGGGAGTCCTATTCGAGCTTGTTTGTCGAGACATTATTGTTGTTCAGATAGGTAGCACTTGCTGATTAGTCACTATTAGTTAAATAAAACCTTATGTCCATGACTCCATATATTTTTTCAAAAGTTACAAAAAAACACTAATACGTGTTTTCCTGCTTTATATGTAGCAAAGATTGAGATATTAGCAGCAGCCCTTCTTGACCATGCAGTATATTTAAAAGAGACAACAAGACAAGGTGATCGCCTCGCGTAACAAAAAATTGACGGTATGAGAATATGCCTATTAGATTGACTTTAACCGATATGTTATTCGAGGAAACCTCATGAAAATTTTGTAATTGACTTATTTAAACATTTTCTAAAAGCTAAGACTGCTCTTCTTCTCTATTATCTTACCTTCGTAATACAAGTCATATTTGAAGAACAAGAATTTGGGAAAAGTCCTCATTCGTCGACCAATTCAACAAGAATTGACCTTATAATTTAAATCCAACTAAGTCAAAGATATAAAGTTCTACACGTATACTCAAATTCATTCTCTTCTCTCTCAAGTCCACTACAAATACTGCATAAATGCAAAAAAGAAAATCATAACTTAAATTTTTTTCAATACCACAAAATAAGACTTCTTTTTTATAAAAATTTCAGCCCAAATGGAACTTCCTTTCAATGCCATAAACTGTGTTCCAAGATTTTTTATTGTCATGCTCCTCACTTTTCTTCTCATTTTCCCTAATGAAACTGAAGCTGCAAGCACTAACAATCTTACATCCATTGTTGCCCTAATCGATAACGATTCACGTATTGGTAAAGAGGAGAGAATAGCTATGAGAATTGCAGTAGAGAACTTCAATAACATCTCAATGACTCACAACTTATCCATCAAGTTCGAGAATTCATGCGGCGACCCTTTTCTGGTTGCATCTACAGGTTAGTGTGGTTGCTAATTAACCCACAAGTTCAAGATGTTGGGTTAAGGTGAATTTATATATTTGAGTTAATTGTTAACACACCTTCACATGTAAGCCTGAATTATTTGCAATAGGCCTAAAACGTGAACATTTTTTTTTTGAAGTTGAAAAGATCATTAAAGAAAAGGAAGTGAATGTGATTGTTGGTATGCATAGATGGGAGGAAGCGTCTCTTGTAGCGGATATTGGGAACAGGTCGCAAGTTCCGATTATTTCGTTTGCATCGCCGATTGTTAAGCCAAGTACGGTTCCGCCTCGCTGGCCTTACTTGATAAGCATGGCAACAGATAGTTATGCAGAAACGAAATGCATTGCAGATTTGATCAGTTCATATGCTTGGAGAAAGGTGATTGTAATATACGAAGATGAGATGTACGGAGGTGATTCCGGGAATTTAATTACGCTCTTATCCGAGGCTCTTATGGATATTGGTTCCGAGATTGAGTATCGTTTAGGTCTTCCATCACTTTCTTCCTTGTCTGATCCAAAAGGGTATATTCAAGGAGAGCTTATGAAGCTATCAAGCATGCAATCTAGGGTTTTCATCATTCTCCGATCTTCATTGCCTATGGCAATTCATTTGTTCAGAGAAGCAAAAAACTCAGGATTTACGGGACGAGAGTCGGCGTGGATCTTGTCAGATTCAGTTGCTGATTTACTAGACACAGTTAATAACTCTATCACATCCTCTATAGAAGGTGCTTTAGGAATCAAGACCTTTTATTCCGAAGAGAGCAATCCGTATCGGGAATTTTACGCTCGGTTTCGACGAGATTTCCGAACACAGTATCCAGATGAAGACAATTATGACCCTGGAATTCATGCTTTAAGGGCATATGATACTCTTAGGACCATATCAAAAGCTATAGGAACAACTACTAATATCCTTTGGAAAAATATACAAGCAAGTAGTTTCAACGGTCTAAGTGGTAAGATAGAATTCCAGGACGGTGAGCTCTCATACAATCCAATATTCCGGATCGTGAATGTAGTCGGGAAACGATATAAAGAGTTAGATTTTTGGACACCACATGTAGGCTTCTCAGGATTCCTTCCAAAGGCAAAACGTAAAGATCAGAATGAAAATGGTGATAGGAGAATAGGTTTGGCCGGTACCGTGAATTGGCCGGGGGATCTAGGCCGCGTTCCGAAAGGTTGGGTTTTTCCTGTTAATGGGAAGGTACTGAGGATTCTGATTCCTGGGAATGTGGCATTTGAGAATTTTGTGAATATAGGACATGATGAGAAAGGAGAAGAGAAATATGATGGATTTTGTATTGAACTTTTCGAAGAGGTGCGAAGCCGTTTAGACTACGCTGTGCCTTATGAGTTTGAGGTCGTTAGTATTCCATATGATTCTTTAGTTCATCTCGTTGCTAACAAGGTACGCAATACTCATTAATATTTTTTTTATATAAGATTGTTTTTTATCATTAATATCTTATATATACTACTAATTCTATGATATTGTGGGTGATAATACGCGGTGATAGTGAAAGATAGAAAGTGAAAGAAATTTCTGTTTTTCGAACTCACCTACGTATTTCTCTCTCCCAGTATATTTTACAGTACCATAGAATTTACGGTATATACAATATATAAATATTTGATCTTGTTATGGTTTTAATTGCTTGTTGCATGAACTTGTCCTTCTTAATTTGCTAGGAATCTTCACGTTTGTGGAAATTTGTTAATTAAGTATATGTCTGGTCTACGATTTAACAAAAAAGTTGTAGAAATACATTTCTTTTTATTTTTTAAATAAGTTGTTGGTAAATCAATAAAAATACATTATAACAAGGAAAATCTTGTTTAATATATTAAAACAAATTCAATATTTCAAAGTTATGGTGTCTGATTTTCTGTTTTTTAACAACATTGAAAGTTATGGTTTTGGAATATTTGCTTGTTATTCAAGATCACAAAATATCAATGACAGCTCAAAGTTTATTATTCTGTCCTTATGCTTGTTATCTCATATCTTGAAACTTCTGCGATCTTAGTCTCTATTTGTCTGAAAATTCAAAGTTGGCTAGCAGCTGCCTTTTTTGAGACAAAAAATCAGTCATTTTCAGTAGAAATATTTGAATTTTAAGGCTGTCTTTTATGGTTTTTAATTGATATGTCAGATAATAATAATGGTTTGTATGTGAATGTTTTTTATTAGAAATGTTTTTATATATTGAAATAGTATTATTTTATTCTTAGTTATGTAGTATATGTTTTTCGATAAAACACTTGCATATATTCTAAAGTATTCATGTATATAAAAAATATTTTAGAAAACACTCAAACATGTGTTTCTTATAGAAGTGTTTTCACATATCAAAATATGTTTCAAACAACGTCTGTCAAATAAATGTGATTTGAAGTATCATTTTTAATGCATTAAAGTGTTTTCAGATGAAACGCTTCTAACTCATCACAAATAATCTACTAAATTAGACTTTTGAAATATGATCGTGAGGTTACGAATATCATTTTGTAGTACATGATAAATATGTTATTCTAGATTGTTGAAGAATGTTATAATCTGTAAAATAAGGATAATATTGGGAATTTTCACCTGTCCTTCAACTGATAATAGCTGTGTACAATTCCATGTCAAGCTTTCCAGATTCATTACCAAATCTTGTTGTCTTTTTTGTTACTTCTTCTTGATTAATAAACTATGATATCTCATTACTGATCAAAATCATATATACTATTGGCATGTGAACCAAAAAAAAAAACAAACCGGAAGACATATGATGCTGTGATTGGAGACATGACAATTCTATACAGCCGGTCAAAAGATGTTGAATTCACACAGCCCTACACCGAGTCAGGGCTATCAATGATTGTGCCAGCAAAGCCTGAAGGGTCAGGGTGGATGTTCATTAGGCCTTTTAATTGGCAAATGTGGTTGTGCACCAGTCTTGTCCTTTTCTACACCATGTTAGCGGTTTGGTTCTTGGAGCATCGGTCTAATCCAGAATTCAGCGGTTCATGGAAGAATCAGATTAGCAACACACTTTGGTTCACTTTCTCCACTCTCTTCTTTGCTCAAAGTAAGTATGAAACACCTCCAACGTGTATAAAATGTTTGATTTTTAGCCCTTATGGTCAAGTTGTCTATTTAGTTCTCATTTTTCTTATGATCTAAGGGAGGGGAAGTTGCACAACTTGAGATTTGAATCTCATACTAAGAGGATGACATCTTCGCATTATGACCAATTGGGTTAGAGGCTATGGTCGTCGATTTAGTTTTCATACTTTCTGGGAAATCGGGAAGGCCTTGGGAAAAGTGATTTCGGAAAAAACAGATCAATTTTGTCAAAAAAAATTTATATTTTCTCCAAACAAAAATTTTATTTACATGGGGTGTCTAAATATTTATGTTTGATGCTTGGAGTGTGCACGTGGTTACTTGAAAAAGAACCTAAATTTCAAGTTTTGATACGTCGGACCAAATTTTCTAAACCATTTTAAAATGTACAATTTATTCGAAGAACTTTAATTTCAACTTATCATTTAGGGTATGTGTATTAGTGTTCATGATTAGAATTATTTTTATACATTGAAATAATAAAATTTTAATTCATAACCATATCATACACATTTTTCTAAAAAACACTTGCTTATATTTTAAAATATAAGTACATGTAAAAGCATTATAGAGAGGGGGGAGGTCCTATATTTTGAAATGAACTACACATCATGGTTATTTACCCTAATAAGTAACAATTGCATTATTGATCTTGCAGGAGAGGCAATACGTAGCAACTTAACACGAGTGGTCGTGATAATGTGGTTGTTCGTCGTGTTTGTCTTGACGTCGAGCTACACGGCAAGTCTGTCGTCAATGCTGACAGTCCAACAGATACAAACTGCTCCAACTATTGATTGGCTAAGGGTGAACAAATTAAAAGTTGGCTGTGACGCAGACTCATTTGTGAGTAGATATCTAGAGAATGTGCTTGGATTCTCACGTGATAACATAATTCAGATTAACAATGAAGAAGAATACAAAGGGAAATTTGAAAAAAACGAGATAGCTGCTGCCTTTCTTGAACTCCCATATGAGAAAGTTTTTCTTAATAAATATTGTCAAGGTTACACATCATCTACTGCCACCTACAGATTTGGAGGACTTGGCTTTGTAAGTATATATACCCTTTTAATTTTCCTTCATTTTTGAATCGAGATTCCAAAATAATTATGGTTGTTGACGGTAAAATCACGAGAACTAAGTTACGTCAGCAATGTCCTCACTTGTTTCGAAAACTTACAAAGGAGAAAGGTAAAGTCGGAGGCCAAAATAGGAGTTGGTCTACTTTTTATTCCCCAAGGCTTAAGTCAATTCAGACTGAGAGCACGGAGAGCAAGAGTAAGGGTAAGTATGTGATGGTTAGGTATCTTAATAAATGGCATTACCTCCCTTTTTATAGGTTAATTTAGGGAGCTAGGATAGCTGAGATAAGACTGCCAGTGCGGGGACTAGGATGGGTCACATCAGATCTTGTCTTTGTATGACCTTTGACCTCGTCCTTGCGTACGACCCTAGGACATGCGTCAAGCTAGCCTGGGGATTTTCCATTGCTATGATTGGGCCACGCGCATTTATTAATCAGCGTGATCATTAGATTTTCCTCTTCGAATCTTAGGGCATTTAATGTCGCCTCCATAGGACGAGAGGCATTAAATGTCATTGCTGACCCTCTATTGACCTTTGCCTCGGGAACTGTTTAGTGGAGGCATTCGTATGGGAAGTCTTCCTGCCTATTTTCTGGGGTGAGCTTGGTCCTCATCCTCCTCAAGGTCCGTACACAACATAAGTTTTTAATATGATCAGATAGACATCATAAACATTTTTTCCTTCGGCCAAGTTGTCTACTTTGGTCCTCGGGGTCATCTCGGATGAGGTCGAAGGGGTTATTCTAGATGAGATCGAGGGTTCATCCTGGATGAGGTGACTTCAGATCATCCTGGAGGAAGCCACTTTGAGTCATCCCGAATAAGGTTGAGGAATCATCCCAAATAAGGTTCGGTTGATCCCAGATGAACACATGAGAAGCCTCACTAAATCTAGGAATAACAATGGCATTGACTATGAAGCATAAATCATTCCATAAATATGTCACAACGACGACACCTCGAAACTCTTTTAGAAAATTAGTTCATGACTTGAATAATATGTCAGAATAAAATATAGTTATTTATTTATTTATAAGTATATAAAATCGATCATCTCAAACAACAACTAGTTAATGCTCTTTTTTTTATAGTACTACAGAGGGTGATCTACCCTTGAATCACTTCACATATGAGACAAACGTGGGGTGATCCATAAGTAGATCGTCAACCTCGATACAATAACATGATTCATTATATGAATATTTTATACGATTTATTTTTTATTATATTTTATTCTTTTTTACATTTCACATATTAATTATTTATTATATTATCCAATAAATTATTCATGCAGGTATTCCAAAAAGGCTCACCAATTGCGAGGGATTTTTCACAAGTCATATTAAAGCTATCAGAGACAGGAGAACTAAGGTCATTGGAGAACAAATGGCTTACTCCCTCAGGAAAGTGTTCAAACAATGTAACTTCCTTTGAATCTGAAAGCTTGAAAATAGAAAGCTTCTGGGGTCTTTACGTAATTACAGTTACCATAACAACAATTTGCCTTATCCTTTGTATAATTCGCTTACGTCGCTTACGTCGTAATATTCTACCCGTTCGACCTGAAACGCGAGATGATCGTGTTATAACTCACCACAAAATCTTGTGGAAGAAGGTGAAGGACGCGGTCAGGTTAGCAAAATTCTCAGGTGATATAGAGGATAATGTACTAGGGAGAGCTCCATCATTTTCCTTTACAAGTGTAGGTCGAAGGAGTTCTTCAAGGCGGGAATCTGTTAGCACTTCTGGTACTACTACTCCTGATAATACCTCAACAAAGGGTGAAGTTGAAATTACTTGATTATATTGTAAATTTTTATTTTTCATGTAGGAAATTGATAAATTATTTCATGTTGGTTTGTAAATATCTTTGTGTAGTTCAATTCAGGTGTAGAAAAAAAAGCCAATTTAGTATTTTATATTGTATTTATTTGGAATAGTGGAATTATGGGAGATTTTTTCCAGTAGGGTTGTATATATTTTTGATGAAAACTTATTGAACCGAACAAAAAATGATTGGCTCAATCAGTTTTCTATGTAGCTATGATCGGTTCAGTTTGTTTATATAAAAAGTCAATCATTTTCAATTTTGGTTCAAATTTTCATAAAATTACGAACCAAACAAAATATGTACTGCAAACTCACTACAAAACTAGTAAACTCGAATCGACATGAACTGAAATATTCAATTTGATTTGGTTTATATACGATTGACGGTTAGTTAATTCAATATATTGTCGAGCCGAATATTTCAATTTAGTTCGATTTTTAATTAAAAATTGAACTGACCAGCCAAAACCATGCACACCCTTAGATTTAGGTTTTATTTAGCAGAAGTTAGAAATTGCACGAGAATTTTTTTATAATTACCATTAAGCATGAATCACATTGAGTTTTTACAATTTTTTAATGAAAAGTTATCTTTGACAATTTTAGATTTGGATACTTGTTTAATGGAAAATTGGAAGAGTTAGATTAGTACAATGATTTAAGTGACACTCTATCACAGAATTAGTTTGACTCATTGTAGCTCTCTTCCTCTGAATGAATTATAATTAATCTTCAAAAAAAAGAACTTTTAACCATAACTCATCTTTAAAAATAAATAATTCAATTACTCTCATATATTTTTTATATACAACATTATCAAGTCTCATATATACCAAACATGTTTACTTTTCAAGTCTCATATATACCAAACATGTTTACTTTTCCAGAAACTTTTAACATGTTATCATGAAAATCTTAAAATGTCATCATCAAATCAAATTTATCATTTAATTTACGGATCAAAATTCTCTCATATTTATGTTAAACCTAAACCGTTTATTTCAAAAATGGACAGCCAATATTTAATCTAAAAAAATGACAATTATAAAAATTAAAAATATCATCACCTCAGCGATCAAGGTTGTCTTTCTTACACGAAAGACCATGATTTCATAAACATAATCCCTCCTTGCCACACCTCGACATCAAAACTACTAATGAATTCGATCAATAAATTGACCAATTGTGCGTTTTCTAGAATAAATCACAAAAAATATTCAGTAAACCATATATAATTAGTAAAAAAATTGTATTTTAGCACAACAAAAAATCAAATTGCAAGATAGTTCAAATTTCAGTCAATCATAAAAAAACTAGCCGTCGTCTCAGTATCATCCCTCTACTGAAAGCTAAATTGTCATATAGAATACCACAAAGGAAGCTTACAGCACTACCATGAAGAAAAACTCTAGTTTCTCTGCAACTGTCCCATGCTGCTAACCTCAAATCAACAGGCCAAATTGGGAAGGATTTAGCACTGAAAGGCCTTAATCAAGTCAATCTACATTTACAACCTTTCAAATATATCATTGCTAGTGTTAGTCCGCGATGAACTTACGAAAATCAGTATCTTCTCGAATCAAAATTCGATCCTATGGAGAGGGAAGTTCAGCATGTGAATCGCTCGTAATATTGCTAATAAGCCCGTCCTCTTCCACGTCCACCCCACCCCCTCCCACGGCCCCTTCTCCCACCTCTACCATAAGATAACCCTTCCAATGCTCTATTAACCAGCTGATTTGGTACGCCACCTGCCACACGACCTTTTTTTGACGGCATGTTGCCGGATCCATTGACTGCATTAGCTACTCGTTTTCCCCTAACAAATTCATGTTAAATAAGAATGGATATTATACCCCAATCATCTGCGGATGGATATTAATTATACCAATTGACTAATTTTATTTCCATGATATTTAGCAGGGAAAGATAAATAAAATATTGGATGGTAGAACAATCATGAAAAGGATATAAAGGAGAGAAATGGGCTCATTAAAAGAAAAAGAAAAAAAAATAGAGATGGCATATTAATCCTACCCAGTTGCAGTAGCAGTAGAGGGAGTAGAAGGCTTTGTTGCTTCTTTCCAAGACAGGTTGATGCTCTTATCCCCAATAAATGAAGGTGATTTCACATGTAATGGCTAAAGCAGTAATAAGATATGTCAGTTGCAACTTGCGATAGCTCAAATGCATGTCTACAAAGTCAATTCACAAAGAGTACACTCCTTTTCACCTTTGCCATTGCAGAAATGTTATTGCAGGTCCGTAGCCCAGTTTTAGCATTCTGCTGTTGAGTTTTCTGCAACAGTTTCAAGTAGATTATTAGCCATAAGAAGAAGAAAGCTAAAAAACCAAGCATGGAATTTTTTGAGAAGACACCAACAATGCTATCCTTTGCTTCATTAGATTTGGCAGCTGCCATTGCTTTGTTGTGTTCATCCATTCCTTGAGTTAGTTTCTTCATAGTGGCCTTAGTTAACTCTTCAATGTTAGTCAACCTGCATTAGAAACCATTAAATTATCAAGAAGGGAAATATTATCTATGGCTAAAAAAATGTTATGCCCCAGCAGTTGATTGATGCAATATACTGCTCGCCTAATAACCAAAGTTCATATACAATATATTTGGCATCATAATGTAAAACTATAAAGCAGCTATTTTGTGATCAGTATCTTCCACTCATCTGACAAAATATTAACATGCAGTCAACTTTACTCATCTCATCCAAGCTTACATACCATGAAATTTGGGTAGGCCTCATTCACAAAAAGTAACCTGCACGATGTCTAATACCGAATTTTCATACATCAAAGCCTCTTCATTGGGACGTAGCATCACAACAGGAACCTAATTCATGATGCATAACGTCCTCAACTCCTCAATATCAGCTGTGAATTATATAATAATATGATCTTCTTGCCACTGAACCATGTTATAAAATGAACTTTCAATGAAAAAAATTCTATTAATAAATGAAACAACAAACTCAAGTTCATAGTTCCTGAGATACACCATTAAAGCTTATACTTCAAAAAGGGCCATGAAGGATGAAGAATTATATAACATACGCTAACCCCAAATCAATCAGTCACAATTTTCATTTTTAGATAAACAACACAAAGGACCTTCTGCGGAATAGATAAATCACTAATTTCATGTAGCTAAAGACATACCTCTCAGTGAAGTCCTTGTATTGTTCTGAGAAGTCCTCCCCGAGTCTATCTGATGGTTGGCCAGTCACAATCTTGTAACCACATAAGCTGTTGGTGGCATTGGGAACCTACACATTTTGAAGATTACATAGATAAGCAATTCCATTAACACGGATAGAAGACGAGATAGGTTGGCACAGTAGTTAAGCTCCCACATCCAGATCATAAGATATTGGGTTCGAGTCGTAGTATTCCCCTTCCCTGTAGAACTTTGTAACTTTGACAAAAAAAAATTAATGGATACAACGTGAGATGTATTTTTTTCTCATCTTGATATTGGTAGAATTACTAAAACTTAGCAACCAACCTTGTGAGCTAAATGGTGGAATGTGTATAGCAAGCACTCAACATAGGTGAAGTTCATCTCTTCTCCTGTCTTCCTTAGAGGCATGTACTTCTGAGAACGGGAAAAACAGAAACAAAGAGATGTGAAGACTCAAAGTCAAGGCAAGAAAACCATCTGATTTTCTCACACAGAAAACGATGCCAAATATTCATATGACAATAAAGAACATGTTTGTTATCAACTTTATACAATGTGTATACCTTCAACAGCTGAACAACAGCCGGAAGAATCTGACGGGAATCTGGAGGTGTCGTGTACGGTGAAATTTCTGCAAGGGCTTTGAGCAGATCAAGCTTGCGCTCCTCAGGAAGCTGACAATGAGAAATATCATTAGACATTATATTACCATCTATGGTATAAGGGTTCAAGACAGAAACTCTACACAGGAAAGCCCGTAAATGGTGGATATATATCGTTAACAGAATTTGGAACTTCCCCAATAGTAAATTGGGAATTTTTGTTCACTTATAATAAATGACTCACATATATATAGATGGATTTATGTATACACACACTTGAAAATAAAAGTAAAAGACAACATTATGCTTGTGACCCCATGTGACTTCCAGAAATCAGCAGTGCGTAGTTCTTTATTTTTTTTTTTTTAAGTTATAAAGTAGAAGAAAACCAGCAGTGAAGTGCAATATCTCTTTATTATACAGGTTTCTCACATGATTGTCTAACTTCGAAGTCTTAACTTGCTTCTGTTCAACAAGATACGTGCACTATTATCCTTCACAGTTCATACAAACAAGCTCACATATTCAATCATGCCATATTTCCATTTACCATATCAGTGACCTTTTCTGAAGGTCTTGCCATGCTTGGTTACCTAAGTTAAATATATAAATCACCATCCCAGAAGGAAAGTTTTTTAGTAGATCTTTAACTGAATATCTTTTAATCAAAAAATGAAATTGAAATCTGAAACATTCAACCTACAACATGAACCAATGCTATCCAACTCCTTTAGCAGGAGGTCTAAGTTATCACAATTCAACATTAGATCTGGAGTCTGGCCACATACCCATTAGCTTTAAAATTTCATGTCACTTAAACATCCATACATATGACCAGCAATTTACAGAAACCAAGCAGGAAAATATGTCTGCACGGAAAAGAAAGAATAGAAAAAAAAGGATGCGAAACAAATAACAGCAATACTTGATTACAGAAGTAAAAATTCTCGTCATTCACGGTCATGATAGAACCAAGGCATGCACAGAAACTAAATGTCAAAAGAAATCGTGCATGCTACTACTTGATTACACAAGTAAAAAATTATTTCCAATGACGATCATGATAGGACAAAAGCATGGAGAAGAAACTAAATGCCAACAGAAATCACACACGTTCGCAAAGAAAAAAAAACATAGACTAAAAGAGATTAAACCAACTTAAATGACCATACAAGGTACATCGAAAGTATTACCTTATCAAAAACAGGCAACACGTGTTTGTTCAGATAATTGAGAAACTTGCTACTGGATGCACCTCTCTATTTAGAAAAGCATATGAGTGATGTCAGAGAAAATTTAAGAGAAAACGGATTGAATTTCATATAATTTTGCAATGTAAACTTGGTTCCCTACCACAACAAATGGAAGAGCCATGTATAGGCATGATATTAGTCTGTCAATATGATCCGCATCTGCAACCTGTATTTATAAGCCGTTTCGAAAATGTAATAAAGGAAAAATAAAATAAAGAGGCAAAAAAGGCGAGGATCGTATGGAAAGATCACGGTGATAGAGAATTGATATGCATGTGGAATTAAAATATGATCCACTCGTATGTGAGAGGATTATAGAACTTTTTTCATGTTCTTCATCAATTTTTTCAAGTGCACAACAAGTCTACTGTCATAAATCCTAAATTAGAAATACTCTATACCCACGTTAAAACTTCTCAGGTTCTCCAACATGGCACCCTGGAGCCATCGACATTCTGTCACATCTCTGGCTTCCTCTTAAAAAGGAATTATAAGGTCCAGTTCAAACAAACGGTCATTTCAAGGTTTCTATTAGAAGTCCATGACACCTTTTAACGACGAAAGATTTTGATATAAGTCAGTTTTGCATCTGTATCTCAATCTCCCATAACCATCTGGGCCACATGGCAGTTAAGATCAAGTACAATAACTGACTTATAAGAATGATCAATACAAAAGACATTAACCGGAGAGACAATTATGAATGCAGATTCAAAGATAAAGAAGATTGAAATTTTATACGAGCACACTCGAATCCAATAACAAGTGGACATATCAGGCGTCTTTCACCTAGTTTAGGCATCTTTAACACCAACACAAACAAGCAAAGCATTAGTTGCAGGAATTACTGCCAGTTCAACTGTTTCTGTTAGAAAGTAACCAAGAACAAATATATCAAAATGATTAGAAATAAAAGCACTCACGTTGAACTGTGCATCTAAATCAGCTTGCCCTTCAATAATGCCAATGAGTTCTTTCATACGCTCTGGAGGGGCTTTTTCTCCAAATATGCTTAAACTTTTTAAGAAGTCCATAAACATTCTAAATTCTGCTCCAGTAACATCTTCTAAGCTCTGCAATGAATTTCAATCATAATACTTCCACATAATATAGTTTACTAAAAGCAATAATACTAAATGAATAATATCCATGAAGGAAGAACTTAAAGTAAATTGCAGAGATACCTTTTTTATTAAATCAGTAATATGTCTTTCCATTTCCTCCTGAGGCTTCAAGATTTCACCTTTAATAGGAAAAACCTGCAAATGATTTTCATGTGTAGTTATTGAAAGAGAGTTGTGAGGACAGTTGCAATAAGGGCTAACAAGGAGGTCATCAAACCTTATCTCTGATAAAGCTTAGGACCTTTTCACGAATAAACTCATCTGTACTTGGTTCATCGACACTGCCAATATGCTTAAACAATGCCGTCAACGAAACTGCATGACCAAAGAAAATTGTGAGGGAGTGGAGATGAGCGTGAGATATCCTAGATTAGTGGCTATAAAAGAACAAAATGTATCGAATTCTCAGATTAGTGGCTAGTTAATGCAAGGATGTTAGACCCTTAATTAAGTATACTTATGTGAGGAAGAAGAAATGTAATTAGATGAGGTGAGAGGGGTAGGGACAAAAAATTCAGTTAGTTAGAGGAGAGAGAAGGGGGGGAGGGTGTGCTGACTAGGCTAGAGTTAGTTATGCCTTTGTTAGGAGGTGAATTGAATAAAAAGTGTACGGGGAGGGTTAGAAGGTGGCTTTTGGGTAGTGAATGAATGGGAGAGGCCAAGCTCTCGAACAACTTGGCGTAGGGCTTGTTTTCTCACTATTTTCCTTGGTGAATTCCACCATTGTTGAGTGATCAAGTTGGTTTCCTTTTTTTCCTCTCTGTTGTGGTTGTTTATCTCTGTTTATCATTATTTGGGTTGCTGTTGTGTTAGATTAGAGTTTTCTTGCAGGGAAAATCATATCATATTGGTATCAGAGCAGTAAAATTCTGGGAAGGGGATGGCATAAAAAGACGATCCATTAGAGAACCAACTCTCCCAAATGCAAGAGCAATGGCAGAGGGAGTTATCGGACGTGAGGAACGGAATTCATAAAGAGTTGGAACAGATTCAAGAAATTTTTCGAGAAGTCTCGGAGATAAAAAATCAGTTCAGCAATATGGAGAAATCGTTAGAGACAATAATACGTACCTTACACCGAATGGCCAGCGGGGTCAAATCGAGCGCGACGAGAGGAAAAGAGAAGGAATAAGAAGAAATTCTTGATGGTTCGACCGTGAATTCAGCTCGGGTTCATGTAAGGTCGGGCACTAGGGAGGAGTGGAAACCTTCGCGAAGGCTGGGATTTCTGAGTTTCAGCGGCGAAGATCCGTATGGATGGGCGTTTAGAGCTGAAAGGTATTTTCAGCTTAATCCGATGTCAGAAACGGAGAAGGTTTGGAGGGACGAGCGTTGGCTTGGTACCAATACATGGACGATTGACGCCATTTCAAAAGATGGACGGAGCTTAAGGTAGCCTTCCTCGCTCGATTCCGATCCAATCACGACAAAACCGGGAGCCAGAAATTTTTAGCTCTACAACAAGATTCAACGGTCGAAGATTTCATCAATCGATTTGAGATTCTAGAAGCCCCGCTCCATGGAAAGGTCTCCGATGAGGTTTTGGAGGGTGTGTTCATCAATGGGTTGAAACCACACATAAGGGAGACCTAGGGATTTAGTGGAGATGATGGAATCTGCCCAGATGGTGGAGGACAAAAATCACATAACCCAGACGGGTCGGGTAGGGTCCCTACGCCTGCGAAACCCTAGCAACCATGCGGGTTATAACCTGTTTCCCTTTAGACCCGCGAACACAGGGGAGCTGGAGACGCGCTGGCGACGAGGGGGCCGACTTGTTTCATGCAATATAAAGACTTTGAGCTACAGCGAAGACGAGAAAAGGGGCTTATCAATGTGAGGAAAAATTTTCTCCGGGGCACATCTGCAAAAACCGACAGCTTCAAGTGTTGCTTGTGGATGAAATCGACATCTCCAATGAGCTGAATTTCGAAGAAGAAGGTGGGGTTCGGACCGAACAAACAGCGGAAGCCGAATCAGTTGAGAGGGCAGTGGAATTATCGATGAACTCAGTGATGGGTTTTACTACTTCTCATACGATGAAGCTCACGGGCAAGATCGGAAGCGGCCCGGTGACCGTTCTCATCAAATTGTGAAGCCACCCACAACTTTATTGCCCTAGATATTGTTCACCATCATCACTTACGCCTCACACCTACCGCTTCATAAGGAGTAATGCTTGGGACGAGAGGTTCAGTGAGTATCAAGGGCAAATGCAAAGGTTTGGCAGTATATCTTCCAGAGGTAGACGTGGTGGATGACTTCCTTCCTTTGGAATTGGGGAGCGCGGACGTAATCATGGGGATGTAGTGGCTGGCCAAATTAGGGTGTGATGCAAGTTATTTGGAAGATGTTAACAATGAAAGTTTAGATTGGGCAAAACACGGTAACACTCCGGGGTGAACCAAGCATATGTAAGACTCAGATTTCGCTTAGAGCAATGATGCGGGCAGTGAGACATGAGGGACAAGGGATATTGCTGGAATTTGGGGCTTTGGGGGTCTTCGAAGAAAAGGAGGAAGGCTCTTCTAGTGACTCTCGAGAAATCGCGGACTTGCTGAGGTAATTCTCTGACATTTTGGAATTGCCAAATGAATTACCCCCACAACGAATTATGGATCACCGGATTGTTTTTGAAGGACGGACCAGAACCGATTTCGGTGAGACCTTACCATCACCCACAAATCCAAAAGGCTGAGATTGAGAAGTTGGATGGGGTAATTTTAGCAGTCGACATTATACAGCCTAGCCATAGTCCATTCTCGAACTCGATCATATTGGTTAAGAAAAAAGATGGGAGTTGGAGGTTTTGCGTGGATTATCACGCACTAAACCGAGTTACGGTCCCCGACAAGTTTCCCATACCCGTGATTGATGAGTTGTTGGATGAGTTGTTCGAAGCAAGGGAGTTTACTAAGATGGATTTGAAGTCGGGGTACCACCAAATTCGGGTCAGCCCTTCAGACGTTCCCAAGACAGCTTTCGGAACACACAAGGGACACTACGAGTTATGCCTTTCAGGCTTACCAACGCCCCAGCTACTTTCCAAGCCTTGATGAATGAGGTATTCAAGCCTTATTTACGAAAATTTGTATTGGTTTTTTTTTATGATATTCTAATTTATAGTTCGAATATGGGGGACCATTTGCATCATCTTCGGATCGTTTTTGAGCTCTTACGACGGAAATCGCTATTTGTAACTGGGATGAAATGCATGTTCGGTCAAGCTGAATTGGAGTATTTGGGACATATAGTTTCCGCATCGGGGGTGGGCAGCAGATCCGAAGAAGGTTAAAGCCATGGTGGAGTGGCCAATTCCCAAGAATTTGCGAGATTTGAGGAGATTTCTCGACCTTACTGGATATTACCGGAAGTTTGTCCGATGAGCACATAGCAGCTCCTTTGACGAATCAGTTGCACAAGGATAATTTCGAGTGGAATGAGGAAGCTCAAAAGTCCTTTGAGGCTTTGAAGGAGGCAATAGTTACGGTTCCACTGTTGGTTCTTCAGGACTTCAAGCAACAATTTGTAATTGAGACGGATGCCTCCAGATCGGGATTAGGGGGCGGTGTTGATGCAAAACCAGCAGCCTATTGCTTTTTTCAGCCAAACACTCAGTGAACGGGCTAGGTTGAAGTCAATTTACGAGCGAGAGTTGATGGCCATTGTGCTGGCCGTGCAAAAATGGCGACCTTACCTTTTGGGAACCGAGTTTTTAGTCTGAACCAATCAAAGGAGCTTACGCTACCTATTAGAGCAACGAGTAGTGCCGGATCAACATCAAAAGTGGGTCTCCAAATTGCTCGGATACAATTTCGAGATTGAATACAAGCCGGGAGTGGAAAACAAGGCTGCTGATGCGTTATCTAGACGAGGGGAAAGTTGTGAATTGGCTGATTTGTCTTTATCTTGGACAAATCATTGGGATGTTCTTCAACGGGAGGTGACGAATGATTCGGTTTTTGGGTCAATCAAACAGCAACTTGTCCAAGATCACATCGCGGTAGTTGATTATACCTTGAAAAATGGGAACTTATTATTCCGGGGCAAGTTAATGATTCAAAAGAGCTCTTCTCTAATCCCTCAATTGTTGGAGTGCCATACAGGGAAGATTGGAGGACATTTGGGAGTGTTAAAAACCTTCCAGCAGTTGGCGAGGGATGTCTTTTGGGTGGGGATGTACAGAGATGTTCGAAAATATGCGTCGGAATGCTCCACTTGTCAACAGAGTAAAACCCTTGCCCTTTCTCCAGCTGGTTTGTTGCAGCCTTTGCCCATTCCAGATCTGGTTAGGGAAGATATATCCATGGATTTTGTGGAGGGATTACCTAAATCGAAAGGATTTGATTGTCTTATGGTTGTAGTGGACCGTTTGACAAAAATACGCCCATTTTTTACCCTTGAGACACCCCTTTATAACCCCAATGTTAGCAGAATTATTCATAAGGGAGGTAGTTCGCCTACATGGGATTCCCAGTTCTATAGTCTCCGAAAGAGATAAGGTATTCACGAGAAAATTTTGGTCTGAATTGTTCCGTTTGCAAGGCACTTCACTCAATCGGAGCTCCACTTACCACCCACAGAGTTATGGCAAACCGAGGAAATGGGTCCAATGGATTCCTTGGGCTGAATATTGGTACAACACTTCTTTCCATTGTTCGATCAACACAACCCCTTTCAGAGCTCTTTACCACCGAGACCCCCCATCCTTGATACGGTACGCCAAGGGCATCACCCCTTTATCCCAAGTAGAAGAGCAACTTGTGGAACGAGATTCTATAATTAAGGAGTTGAAATACCATCTTGAAAGGGCTCAAAAATAGATGAAATTCACGGCTGATAAGAAAAGAAGAGATGTAGAGTTTCATGTGGGCGATTTAGTCTATGTGAAGCTCAAGCCTTACCGCCACAGATCGCTGGCTAAACGTCAGAATGAGAAGCTACCACCCGATATTTTGGCCCAAATGAGGTTGTATAAACTTGACTGGCCAGAATCGGTTCCCATACATCCCGTTTTCCATGTTTCGATGCTCAAGAGGGCTGTTGGGCAGTCGGTTCCTACTCAATTTTTTCCACCAGCGTTGAAGGCGGACTTAGAGTGGTTCGTGGAACCAGAAGCGATAGAAGACCTTCGTTACAACGCTAAAGGAGTGTTGGAAGTGCTCATCAAGTGGAAGAATCTGCCAGAATTCGATAACTCATGGGAAGAATTCGATGTGATTAACACTCAGTTTCCTTCATTTCACCTCGAGGACAAGGTGCTTCTTCGAGAGGGGAGTAATGTTAGACCCTTAATTAAGTATACTTATGTGAAGAAGAAGAAGAAATGTAATTAGATGAGGTGAGAGGGATAGGGACAACAAATTCAGTTAATTAGAGGAGAGAGAAGGGGGGAGGGTGTGCTGACTAAGCTAGAGTTAGTTATGCCTTTGTTAGGAGGTGGATTGAATAAAAAGTGTACAGGGAGGGTTAGAAGGTGGCTTTTGGGTAGTGAACGAATGGGAGAGGCCAAGCTCTCGAACAACTTGGTGTAGGGCTTGTTTTCTCACTATTTTCCCTTGTTGAATTCCACCATTGTTGAGTAATCAAGCTGTTATCCTTTTTTTCTTCTCTGTTGTGGCTGTTTCTCTCTGTTTATCAATATTTAGGCTGTTGTTGTGCTAGATTAGAGTTTTCTTGCAAGGAAAATCATATCAGAGAGGTCGTGTGGTTCTACCATGATTTATGTTTCGAATCCCAACTTGAGCAATTTTATCATGTAGGACAAGCTAGAGCCATCTTATAGGAACTACGATCTTGTATATTAGTTTTATGGAAGTCTAGCACCAATTAGATTTTAAGCTTATCAAAGTAGATAATAGGTGTTAGCTGTGTGAAGACTCTAAAGTCTAAACCTTGCAATTGCAATCACAACTGAAAATAAAGAAAGAGATTTATATATTAGAGATTTAAAGTAGACTGAGGGTTTAAATTAAATAGGATTATCTATGTTTCACAACCAAAGTTAGAATCATCACACCAACATTTCATAGCCAGAAGTTACAAAATTGCAATAATAACTTTCTGACAACTAAAAGAGTAAAAGCAATGGAATTTGAACTCAATGAATTTCCAGTAATAATTTACAAGAATAAATACATACGTACTTTCTTAGATATTAAATAAATGCGAGTCATATTCAGGTTATGTGGTAATCAGAAAAATAATACAAAAGATTTTAAGGACAACAAAGTTTACCTTTTACATCCTGCCTCAAGAGGGCCATTAGGGCTTTATGCACAGCATCACGCTCCACAAATTCCTCTAAAAAAAATCAAGGGCATAGATCAGTTTTCTCATCCTTTAAGGAACACGCAACCAGAAGCACAATTTAGAGCTGACGTTACCAGATGCAAGAATTTGCACAAGAATGTCAACTATTTTCCCAATATTTTCTGGTGTATCCTTGCAGAAAAGGGGAAGTCCTCGAATAGCTTGTACACGAATCTGCACAATCAAAAAACCGCAGGGAAAATATAAAGCTTCTACAGAGAGATTAAGAGGTGACAATGATGTGAACTAATCAATTCAACATTGTCAAGCTAATTCATAGCAGAAGGATCACAAAAGAAATTTCTCTCCTTGTCTTATCCTATTTTTTTTCTTAGAATCACCCAGCTGCAGAAGACATTAACATAGAGTAATAGTATACTAACCGCAAGCTCCTCTTCCTCGATCAAATCGATATGGGCGTCAAGGGCCGGACCAGAGAGGTTAGGGAAGAACTTGAAGAACCTAGGAATAAGTTGAGCGGCCAATTGCTTGGCCTTCAAACTCATTTTGGCCGCATCTATAATTCCCTGATAGTCCCTCACATGCTGAAACAAACCGAGCAATTCTCCTTTAAAAAAACCCCCAAAAAGAGAGCGACAACTCAACCACTACATCCAGAAACCCTAGAAGCAAAATTAGTTTGTAAAACTAAAACCTGAGACTTGTCCTTAGCCTCATTGAGCCGCTCGCCAAACTCATAGAGCTTCTCGATGTGCTGGGCCTCGTCGACAGGCTCAGTCATTGGCGCTCGCTAAACCAGAGAATCAAAGCTCAGAATGAAATTGAAGAAGAACACTGAACAAAAACAAAAACAAAAATGAGCTGACTTCGTATGCATAATTTCTCTCTCAAAGTAGCGAAAATAGCAGCTAAGAGGAACCAGTAGTATTTCGAAAATCGGATTGGTTGTACAGGTTCTTGCTTTCTTTGCTAACCTCTGTCGATTGAATTTTGGCGCTGGATTTGGGGCTGGTCTTCTGAGACTGAGACTGAGACAAAGAGAGAGTTGGGCTTAAAGGGTTAAAGTGAAAATGGAAGACTGTTCTCTCTCGCTCTCTCAAGGGTTTCACGGTAGCCTAATTCATCTTTTCTTACATTGAAACGACAGCGTTCGTTTTTATAATAACCGTCTTAAACTATCATCTCTCACACATTTAATCTTGAACGTTCATTCCCTCGACTATCTTGTTTTTTATCGGTAATTTCACTCCCTCGACTATCAATGTTTATAATTTGAACTTTTTATCATTTTTTGTTATATTTATACATTTATTCATGATGTTTTATTCAATCTTTGCTCCTTTATTTTGCTCATGTTCCTAGATCTATTAATATTTTGGCTCATAACTTTGTTTATTTGAGTTTAATTATCGGTTGGTAGTCATTGTGTGTCGTGCGTTCTTCCATTTTATTATAGCTGTCTTGTGGACGATGATGAAACTTTTTAATAGAAGGTTTTCTTTGACAAAAAGAATACATACCTAATCTCTATTACTACTAAAAGTGTGCATATCTTTTATATGAGAACATGTTTTGTTAGGGGTATTCCTCGAGCCTCATGTAGATGATAACACATGTTGTGGGCTCATTTACCGATCGTGTGGGAAAGTTCAGAAGGTTTGAGCCTCGTGAGGAGCAATCAAGGAAATTGAAGCTGTACACATGAGGATGAACTTGTATGGAGTTAGCAGTTTTGCAAGAAGTCTCCAATTCTCGTAGTGGAGGCACGTAACTTTATTAGCTCAGGTTGGGTGTTAAGGGGAAACAACCTTGTCATGACGGTAAACTATTTCGGTGTCCGTTTCAGTTTCTGAAAAAATAAAACGTTTAAGATATTTTGGTGTCATCATGCGTCGTTTCAGGAAAAAAATTGGTCATGTAAAATAATGTTATAAAATTTATTAGTTATAATATAACTAAGAAAAAAATTAAATCAATAGATTATATCATACAAATAATACGTGATTATCATTAAAATTCAACAAAACGCCATATTAATGACATTAAAATTCAACAAAAACATCATATTAAATAACATTATCATCATGAAACACACAAATGTTCAACATCACAACTAATTTGCTTGAATTTCATCATCATCATTCTCATTAAACTTTATAATTTAAGAGTATTTTCACCAAACTGATCTCACCATACCTCTGTAAAAGAAACATGTCGAGAATAAATTTAATTAAAATAATATAAATTCATAGGAGCATTCTGCCGAAACAGACCAAAGTTCAGTCGAAACAAACCGAAATTCCGGGCGAAAAATTACAACCCCTATTTCGTTTCGGTTCCTTGCCGAAACCGAAATGTTTTGGCCATTTCGGCCTAAACGAAATGAAACTATCAACTATGCTCTCTCTCGCTTGTTCTGTTTTGTTCAAATCTATATGCAATCAAAATTGTCATAAGTCAATATCTCAATTCCATAGCTGAAATTTTGAAATGTTTGCAATTTAAGATGGGAAAGGCAAGGCCGATTTGAATTATAAAGCTCAATTTCATGTTTTTTTAGTCTAACTCTTGCTTGAGTTCAGGTTGTTTTATGAATAAATAAAACGACTTTGTTTTGAATGTATTAAAATTGCACATTTTGCATAATAGGATGGAGGTGGCTTGATTTAAATTATAATTAGGATAGTTGAATGTAGTGTAACGTTTTAAAGTTTATGTTTTAAAATATAGATTAGTGATAGTTTAAGAGAGTAGTCGGTTCGGTTCAGTTTGGTTAATTTTATTTGACCAGTTCGATTCAGTTTAGGATATTAGGTAACTGATCAACGTGGTTTGATTATTTGATGGAACGATTCTTGTTTAGATTAATAATTTGAAAAAAGATGGATATTAAAGAAATGAGCTAAATGTAAACTATATCATTAAAAGGGATAAGTTATAGCTTAAAGTTAATTAAAATAAGGTGAGTCAAATACGTTTTAGGTTATAAATTAAAGTTAAATTTAAAAAGTTACAACTTAAAAATTTAATCTATAAGTTTAAGTATAAGCACCCTTAGAAATTCATGGTTTTCTTAAGGTTAAATTGTGATAGTTTAAGGTGTAAAGTATATTAGTCCTAAAAAAATTTTACATGCATACATATTTTGTCCTAGTGTTTTTCCCTTTGAAAACTTTCTCGATCTCAAGATTATTATGTAACAAAAGCGTCATCAATCAATAACAAAACAATATTGTGATTAATTTGTCTACCTCCATAACTAATTAGTCTAATTAATATTTTGTTTAAATATCTCAATCATGACTCGATTGCCTAACTCAAAACTCATTATACCAATTCAAACACATAAATGTGTACCTCAATGAAGTTGAACTCGCGTACATAATTAGTGTCATCTTGAACATTTGTCAACTTTAACTAATCTAGACAAAAGTCACCACTCTTCTATTGAAATATAGTCAATCTATTAGCCTGGAACTGTCATCAGCCTGAGTGAAGTTTATCTATACGATATATAAAAGTGTAGAACTTGAAAAATATTTTTAGACAATATTACCCTTAAACATATTTAAAATTTTCTAGATTACTCTTAAACTCAAAATTAAACATGCAAAGTCAGCAGAACTCTCATGACAGACATGGGATAGAATCTACAAAGCCCTTCATCTCTATATCTAGAATGGAAGGTGGAATCAACCTGTAAAAAATAATTCTACACTTAGAGAGATGAAAGAAACCTCTTACTTGCTACCCTACCAATTGCAAGGTTGCCCTGACTTATGGACATGGAAACCAGCCTCTGAGGGTAAAATCTCTGTCAAAAGTACCTACCTTGCCTAAGGAGTCCAAGAGAAACGGTTAGATGATACAGATTAGTTTGGTTTCCCAAAACTACAGCTAGATGCAGTTTATTTCTTAGCTAACTTTCACAAATCTACTAGCCACCAAAGAATAAAATGGAACTAGGGAGCTTCCTCATACTCATAGTAGCCAATTCTATTTTGGTGGGCATTTCGGTTTTCTGAAAATATGAAATATTTTGGATATTTCGGTGTTTCGATGCGTCGTTTCGGAAAAACATTTCGATCATCTAAAATAATATAAAATTTATTATATATAATATAACTAAGAAAAAAATTGAATCAATAGATTATATCATGCAAATAATACATAATTATCATTAAAATTCAACAAATCATCATATTGATGACATTAAAATTCAACAAAAATATCATATTAAGTTGATGTGCTAAAAAATACTCCAATTCCTTTGCAATTTAAGAGTATCTCCACCAAACCGATCGACCATATCTCTACAAAAGAAACATGTTGAGAATAAATTCAATTAAAACAACATAAATTCATAAGAGCATTTCGCCCAAAAAAGACCAAAATTCGGCCGAAACAGGCCAAAATTTGGCCGAAATAGACTAAAGCTTACCAAAATAGGCCGAAACAGACCGAAATTCTGGGCAAAAAAATACAGCCCCTATTTCATTTTGGTTCCTCGTCGAAACTGGAATGTTTCGGCCATTTCGACCGAAACGAAACAGACCACTTTGCTCATATTGTGTTTTCTGCATATATGGGGAGAAATCTACAAAGCACCTATTCATTCAATGCCTAATCAGTAAATGATTATTGCATATGTTAATGCATGCATGTTACAAGTGGGAACACAATGAGAGTACAAAAACAGGGACAAATAGAAGAGCTAAATGCTACCTCTCGTAGAGCTCAATTTCTCATTAAACATTAAAATATACATTGTATGATATTTATACACTTCAGAATTCATAAGTTCCATCATAACAGCCTAATTAATTCTAGCTAACAACTGCAACTATCTCACGTGATTTGCCCTTCTATTGACTGAGCTAATGTAGCTCGAGTTCCAGTCTACATGGCAATGTGATTACGTGACACTGATGCTGAGTTGGCTTCCCTATCATCCCCCGTTAAATAGAAGGGGGTGTTAACCCCTTAAAGCTTGGACTTCATGATAAGAATCGTGGTTCAGATAAGGATTTGATGAGAACATCCGTTGTTTGATCGTGAGACGGAACAAAACTAAAATCAATAGGCTTACTAAGCACTTTATCATGAATAAAATGCATATCAACTTTCAAGTATTTAGAACGAGCATGAAGAACTAGATTTGTCGCTAAGGATAAGGCACTCATAATATCACACCATATAATGGGTGGAGATAACTGAGAACCTGCAATTTTATAAGAAGAGAAACAAGCCAGGTATTTTCAGCAGCAGTATTAGAGAGAGCACGATACTCACTCTATGCGCTCAATCATGTAACACTTGTTGCTTCTTAGAAGCCCACAAAACCAGAGAAGAACCAAGAAAAAAGTACCCACTAGTTGACTTACGATTATCAATACTAGAAGCCCAGTCAGCATAAGAGTAACCCTCAATATTCAAGTTTGATGATGGTTACTCTTATGCTGACTGGTTCTTCTCTGTCGTATAGAGATCCCTTGAGAGATCGCAAGCTGTCCAGTGAGTGACAGTTGGTCTTTGGACAAATTGGCTCAGTTAATTAACTATATAGCCAATATGTGGTCATGTGAGCAGTAGGTATTTCATTGCTCCTAGGACACTCTTGTATATAGTAACATCACTGAATAGTTTAGAAGAATCATGATGAAGCTTAATTGAGGTGTTTGTGGGGGTTGGGCAGGCCTTTGGCATGAAGCATATTGATTTTGGTGAGAAGATCAATGATATAACCAGCTTGAGATAAATGAAATCCATTGGCATTTCGAATAACTTCTATTCCCAGAAAATGGTGTATGTTGCTTAAATTTTTTCAATGCAAAATTTTGATTTAACTGCTTGATTAGTAGTTGGATTTGGGTATAATGATTCCATGTAACTAAAATATCATCAACATACATGAGTAAGATGATAGTACTACCTTCTGATATGTAAAGGAATAAATAGGTATTTGAAACTGTGTTGATAAAGCCCCACTAAACCAAGGTGTTTTTTAACCTTTCATACCAAGCATAGGGAGCTTGTTTTAGGCCATTCAAGGCCTTCTTTAATTTACACGCATGATCAGGATTGGTACTGTCAATGTAGCCTTCAGGTTGAACGATAAAAATAGGTTATTCTAGTGTCCCATTAAGAAACGCATTGTTAACATCTAGTTGATGCACTCCTCAATTAAAAGATGCAGCCAATGATAGAACAATTCTCACTAGGTAGGCCTGACAATAGGAGAAAAGGTTTCTTTGAAATCAATACTAGGCGTCTAATGGAAGCCTTTGGCAACTAAGCAAGCCTTGTGTCTTTGGACACTCCCATCAGCATTGAATTTTAGTTTGAATATCCATCGATTGCCCACAAGAGTCATATCAGGACTATATGGTACTAAGTCCCATGTTTTGTTTTGTTTCAATGCTTTAAACTCAAAGTCCATGGCTTTTCTCCAAGGAGTACAATTTAAGGCATGTTTTACTGATATAGGCTCAGTTAAGGCAAGATCACTATACATATAATGTTTGGAAGAAAACTTTTGGTTTAAGTGATCATGTCCGAGATCGAGTTATCATGTGATAAGATTTGTGAGTAGTGTGAATAGAGGGCATAATATCAGTATATGAAAGGTTAGAAACTTGATCACCACTAAGTTGATCAATGGATTCAGTACTGGACAGAAATAGTACTTTTATTAAAGGGTCACTGTTTAAATGACGCACATATCAGTAACAATAGCTAAAGAAAATGGTAAATCTTGAGAATGTACAAGAACATTACCCGAAGAGGCCCACTGTTGAGGAGGACTGTGAGTGAAGTCCATGAGTTGAGCTTCAACATTGGAAGAATGAGTTGTTGGAATTATGTCCATAAAGTAGGGTATAATAACTATTTATGAGTATTTAGTTCTAATATTTATGTATTACTGAATTTTATGAATAAATGAAAGTTTTCTTTAATTAAAGTGTATTTATAATTTAGAAAAGCCATGGAACCGTTGTCAATGAAAGAAGAGTAAAGACTGAGTGGTCTTCCAGACAAACTCTTTTGAGATAGTTCTAAATGTTATTCGTAGTCTTAGGATCGGCTGGACAATCAAATCTAATTACGACTGTAAGCTTGAACCAAATGATGTTTGTCTCGGGATATGGGAGTGGAGATTCTAACGCTTGACGTAGACATGTTATGGAACATGTTGAATAGATCAGTAACAAATTAGTTGAGAGCAAAGTCATTTATCTAGCTCTGAATCTAATTGTTACACCTTAAAGGTATTTTTGTATTTATATTAATTCTAAGGTGAATATCAAACTTGACCTAGTTACTTGCGAATTGATACCTCAAATGAATGAGTTCAAATTACCGGACAATATCTTGATTCTTGGAATCGTGATTCAACTATGTTAGAGTTGCGTGATTTACAAATATGAAATTTGTGGTAAGATTGCAATAGCAACAATATCACCTTATACTTTATTGATGGGTGTGTGAATAAATAAATCGGGCCTTGTACTCGATGACATGAGTCAATGAATAAGATATTGTGAACTATATGGGACAATTTACTAATATGTTTTTCTTATTCACAATCAATAAAGGATTTAAGGAAATAATAACTAGAGGGGTAAACCGATAATTTTACATCCCGCTCTTGTTACTGATATTCACGAAGGGTAACATCGTAAATATCATTTGGACCATGAAATATAAATATTTATTTGCACCAACAGAAACTGTAGTGCGCATTATTCGATAGTTGATTCGGCATTAGACCTATAATATAGTCTTACAATGTCTGGATTAAATGTTGGAATTATGTCCATAAAGTAAGGTGTAACAATTATTATGAGTATTTAGTTATTTTTCTGACATTTTGTATTACTGAATTAAATGAATGGATGAAAGTTTTTTTATTAATTAAAGCGTGCTTATAATTTACTCAAGTCCTGAAATTATTGTCAACGTAAAAAGAGTAAAGACTAAGGGGTCTTCCAGACAAATTCTTCTGAAATAGTTCAGAATGTTATTCACAGTCTTAGGATCGACTAGGCAATCGAGTCTGATTACGACTTTTAGGTTGAACTAAAGGATGCCGGTCTTGGAGCATGAGAGTGGGGACTCTAACTGTTAATCTAGACATGTTGTGAATATGTTGAATAGACCAATAACAAATTAGTTTGGTGTAGAGCTGTTTATCTAGCTCTAAATCTAATTGTTACACCTTAAAAGTATTTTTATAATTACCTTAATCTTGAGGTGAATACGAAACTTGACCTAGTTAGTTACGATCTTTGATACATCAAAGAAGAGAGTTCGAATTTCCGGACAATACTTTGGCTGTTGGGATCATGATTCAACTATGTTGGAGTTGCGTGATTCACAGATATGAAAATTCGTGGTTAGATTGCAAAATGCAACAATATCACCTTATATTTTATTGACAATGTGTTTGAATAAATTAACCTGACCAGATACTCGATGAAATGTATCATTGAATAAGACATGGGGAATTGTATAAGACAATTCACTATTATATCTTTCTTATTCACAGTCAATAAATGAGTTAATGAAATAATAACAAGAGGGGTAGTACAATAATTTTCTAATCGATGTTGTTACCGTTATTCATGTAGGGTAATATGTTAAAATATTCTGTGGACCGTGAAATAGAAGTGATTATTTACACCCACATAAAATATAACGTGCATAAATCGAGAATTGATTCGGCATCAATTTTATAGTGGGTCGTACGATGTCATGATTAAATAGGTCAGAAATTTATATAGATAAATTCACCAGGTATTTGAATCTTATAGCTTTATTCATGTGGGTCCATTCAATCTCAAGAGTAGCTCATGTGGACAGGAATAGAAGAAACAATATCAGTTGGACCAAAATATGTTTTGAGCCAATGTGTATTTTCAGAACCCATATGTGATGGATGTTGTCACTTAATTTGTAAAAAATAATTAATTGAAGTTCAAATTAATTAATTTAATATTTTCTAATTATTGGATAAGTAGTAAATAAGAGAAATTAATTCATTAATTGATAGAGATCAATTGAAATTTATCAATTTTAGATGATGAATTTAGACACAATATTGACTTTAATGGGAGATGCGATTTTCGACAATTATAGATCATGAGGGTGAATTTCAGAAATTACACATATACGTGGTTTATGTGTAAATTTCCAAATTATTATATAAGGGATGGCATTAAAGCTATCTCCCTAAGTTTGTTGACACAATCCTATCATACAGAGCAAAAAAAGTTTCTCTCTCCCCCTCCTACTGTTGCCGCTGAAATCACCAGAGGAAGAGAAAAATTTAATTTTTCTTCCTCGGTTGTTTTGAGAGCCCACACTCAGTTCATAATGATGTCTTTGTGAGATATACTTTTGAATTATACGAATGGTTGTTGGTGTGAAAACTTATTTCAGTTTTACAAAGAACGAAGAATGCGAGATGAATAGTAGGATTCCACCAAATCAGAATTTCTCAGATACAAGAAAGGTATAAAAATTTTCTATCTCAATTAAATACGTTTAACTTTGTATGCATAATCGGATGTATGGTTTTAATATTTAATGTGATTAAATTAGTTGATGTAAATAATTTTGATATTCCGCCCACGAACCATTCGCGATTCAATGATTTTTTTCTCAAATTTTTAAAACATGATCCAACATTAAATAGATCGGTAATTTATGGAGATAAATTATTCATGTGGGTCTATTCGGTCTCAGAAGTAGCTCATAAAAACATGAATGAGAAACAACGTCAGTTGGACAAAACTGTGTTTTGGATCATGGTAAAATTCTCGAACATATATGTGATGGGTGTCATCACTAATTAGTGAAGATAAAAATTAATGTTCAAATTAATTAATTATTTTTTCTAATTATTGGATAATTACTAAATAAAAGAAACTAATCAATCAATTGATAGGGATCAATTTGAATTAATGAATTTGGACGCAGTCTTGGTGGGAAAGTTGGGCCTTAGGCTGGCGTGGACCCACCAAGCCTATTGAGGTATTGGATCAAGCAAAAAGTTGTGGCCCAAATGATTCATAGGGACTTAGGATTTGATTCCAAGCCCAATAGAGTCCCTAAAAAGTTTAATTTATTTAATTCAATAATTTTTCAACACTAATTAATTAGAATTTAATATAAATTATTTTTAAAAATATATTAATTGATTGATTTACTCGGTAATTTTTATAAATTATTTTTAAAAATATCCCAAAGGAATGAAGGAATACATGTTTTATAGTCTAAACGATAAGAAAACATTCGTGAGCACGAATACACGTTTTCTTGAGGAGGACTACATAAGAAGTGTGAAGCCGAGAAGCACACTTGTGCTAGATGAGTTATTGAGTGGGAGGACACCAACTCCTCAATCAGGACATATTCCCGATCCAATAATAGAAGAAATATAGCAGGAGCCATAACCTATGAAGTCTCGACGTAATGGGAAGGTTGTGAGATAATCAGACATGTACATGACTTCTGGAGATGCCTTGACAGCACTGTCAGATAAGGATCATGATGAAAATGTTTCCTAGTCACATGCCATGGTTGGTCCTGAAGCAAACCTATGGCAAGAAGCCATGAATGTCGAGAGACAATCGATGTACTCGAATAGAGTCTGGAAACTTGTTGATCCTCCTAAAGGGGTAAAATTTGTAGGGTGTAAATGGATTTATAAGAAAAAGAGAGATTCATATGTGAATGTGGAGACATTCAAATCTAGGCTAGTAGCTAAGGGCTACACCCAAAAGGAATGTATTGACTATGAGGATATCTTCTCGCTGGAGGCTATGCTTAAGTCCACCTGAATCCTCATGTCCATTGATAATGCCCTCGATTATGAAATCTTGCATATGGACGTCAAGATTTCTTTTTTGAATGGCAATCTTGAAGAGCATTTTTTTATGGCTCAAGCAGATGGGTTCATGGAGAAATGCCAAGAGGGCAAGGTTTGCGAACTACTGAAGTCCATTTATGGACATAAGAAAGTGTCCTGATCCTAGAATATTAGATTCGATGAAACTGTCAACAACTTTGGTTTTGAACAGTTAGTGGATGAACCCTGTATATATAAGCTGATACATGAAGGGAAGGTGATTTTTCTGGTCTTGTACGTGGATGATTTCTGCTAATTAGGAATGATATAAGAAAATTGTCCGATGTTAAGATTTGGCTTGCAAAGTAATTTGATATGAAGGATATTGGAGAAACTGCATTTGGCTTACGTATTCAGATCTTTCAGGATCAGAGGAACATACAGTTGACATTGTCTCAAACATCTTATATTGATAAGGTGATTGATCGTTTCAGTATTCAAGATTCCGGTACGGGATATCTCCCCTTCAGACATGGAGTCACCCTCTCAAAGAGCAGTTTCCCATGACTCCTCAAGAAGAGGAAGACATGAGAAAGATTTCTTATATCTCAATCGTAGGAAGTCTCATGTATGTAATGTTTTACAGAAGGTTGGATATTTGCTATGCCTGTTAGCGTGATGAGTCATTTCCAATCTAATCCTAGACTCGAGCATTGGAATGGTGTCAAACATAACCTCAAGTATCATAGGAGAATGAGGAACTACATGCATGTGTATTCTGGTACTGACCTTAATATGATGGGTTATACCGACTCTGATTTCCAAGAGGACAAGGATTCCAGAAGGTCTATATCAGGATCAACGTTCATCCTAAATGGTGGAGTAGTGGTATGGAGAAGTATCAAGCAATCGTGCATTGTAAATTCTACGATAGAAGCTGAGTATGTGGCAGCTTGTGAAGCTGCAAATGAGGCTGTCTGGCTTAGAAAGCTTTTAAAGACTCTGGAAGTCGTTCCAGATGCTAACGAACCCATGACATTTTATTGCGATAACAGTGGAGCTATAGCAAACTCGAAAGAATCGAGGAGCCACAAAAGACTAACACACATAGAGCGAAAGTATCATCTCATCAGAAAGATTGTTTAGCATGAAGATATTGTAGTAACACACATATCGATGGTCAACAACCTGGCAGATCTGTTCATGAATATTTTAAGCAGTAAAGTCTTTGATGGTCATTTGGAGGGCATGGGGATACGAGATTGTACACGCCTACTCTAGTCCAAGTGGGAGATTGTTGGAATTATGTCCATAAAGTATGGTGTAATAACTATTTATGAGTATTTAGTTATGACATTTATTTATTATTAAATTTTATAAATAAATGAAAGTTTTCTTTAATTAAAGTGTGTTTATAATTTACGATTGTTAGGTTGAACCAAAGGATGTCAGTGTCGGGCCATGAGAGTGGAGACTCTGATGTTTGACCTAGACATGTTATGGAACATGTTGAATAGACCAGTAACAAATTAGTTTAGAGTAAAGCTGTTTAAATAACTCTGAATCTGGTTGTTACACCTTAATGGGGTATTTTCATAATTACTTTAATCTTGAGGTGAATACGAAACTTGACCTAGTTACTTGCGATCTTTAATACGCCAGATGAGTGATTTTGAATTGCCGGACAATACCTCAGCTATTGGGATCGTGATTAAACTATGTTGGAGTTACGTGATTCATAGATTTGGAATTCGTTGTAAGATTACAATAGTAACAATATCACATTGTGCTTTATTGATGTGTGTGTAAATAAATAAATCAGGCCTGGTACTCAATGACGTGAGTCGTTGAATAAGACATTGTGAATTGTATGAGACATTTCACTAATAGTCTTTCTTATTCACACTCAATAGCAACAATATCTTCTTAAGGAGTCTTGGGAGACTGCTTGTTAGAGAGGCTGACTCTATGCTTAAAGGGAAAATATCCCTTCTTGGAGTCTTGCATACTGAAGCGATCCATCACCTTATCAATATAAAATGCTTGAGACAATGCCAATGATATAATCTTCCTATCTCAAAAGATCTGAATACGTAAGATAAATGAAGCTTCTCCAAGATCCTTCATACCAAGTTGCTTTGCAAGCCAAATCTTGACATCAGATAATTTTCCTACATCATTCTCAAACAGTAGAATATCATGCACTTATAAGACTAGAAACTACATTCCCTTCACGTTTCAGCTTATAGACACAAGATTCGTCCACTAACTGTTCAAAACCAAAGTTATTAATAGTTTCGTCGAATTTGATATTCCACGGTCAAGACGCTTGCTTAAGTACATAAATGGAGTTCAGTAGTTAAAAACCTTGCCCTCTTAGCCTTTCTCCATGAACCCATCTAGTTGAGCCATATAAATAGCCTCTTTAAAATTGTCATTCAGAAATGCAATCTTGACGTCCATCTGTCAGATTTCATAATCGAGGGTAGTAACAATGGACATAAGAATTTAGATGGACTTAAGTATGGCCAACGACGAGAAGTTATCCTCGTAGACAATACCTTACTTTTAGGTGTAGTCCTTGGCTGGTCCGAAGAAAACTTAATAGCCAAAGGCTACACCCAAAAGGAACGTATTGACTACGAGAATACATTCTCGCCGGTGGCCATACTTAAGTCCATCCGAATCCACATATCTGTTGATGTTGCCCTCCATTATGAAATCTGGTAGATGGACGTCAAGACTGCATTTATGAATGGCAAGCTTCGAGACTTCATTCGAGTGTATCGATTATATCTCGACATTCATGGCTTCTTGCCATAGGTTTGCTTCAAGACCAGCCATGGCCTGTAAGTAGAAAACTGGTTCATCGTGATCCTTATCTAATAGTGCTGTCAAGGCATCTCCATAAGACATGTACCTATCTGGTTATCTTACAACCCTCCCACTACATAGAGGCTCTGGCTCCTCTTGTGGTTCTTCCATTATTGAATCGAGAACATGTCATGATTGAGGAGTCGGTGTCCTCCCACTCAATAATTCCTCTAGCACAAGTGTGCTACTCGGCTTCACACTTCTTATATAGTCCTCCTCATGAAAATGCGCATTCATGCTAACAAATGTTTTCTTATCAATTGGACTATAAAAGACGTATCCCTTTATTCCCTTGGGATGTCCTACAAAGATGCATGATTCTGATCGACTAGCTAACTTGCCTATCTTCGGTCTCAGAACATGTGTTGGGCATTCCCATATCCTAAGGTGGATTAGGAATGACTTTCGTCCACTCCATCTTTCATATAGTCTACTAGGTACCGTCTTTGATGAAACTTGGTTCTGAACATATGCCGTTGTTTCTAAGGCATATCCCCATAATGAATTTGGGCAGGATGAGTAACTCATTATGGATATAACCATATCTATCAGAGTTCAATTCCTTCTCTCTGACACTCCATTCTGTTCTGGGGTGCCAGGTCCTGTAAGCTGAGAAAGAATACTTTATTCCTTAAGAAAGTCTTCGAACTCTCCTAGCAAGTACTCTCCACCATTATCAGATCGTATGTTTTGATTTGTTTCTCTAATTTATTCTCAACCATAACCTTGTACTCTTTGAACTTTTCAAAGGCTTCAGGCTTTTGGTGCATTAGATAAAGATGTTCAAAACGCGAGTAGTCATCTGTGAAGGTTACAAAATATTTATAACCTCTTTTTGCTTGGATATTCAATGACCCACATACATCATTATGTATGAGTTCGAGGCATTGAATGACTCTTTCACCCTTCACTGAAAAGGGTCTCTTAGTCATTTTGCCTTCTATGCAAGATTCTCACGTAGGTAGTGATCCCACACTTAAAGTTTACAATGGACCATCATTTGCAAGTCTTTTAATCCTCTATAGGCTAATGTTATCAAGCACAAGTGTCACAAGTATGTTAGATTGATTGTGTCAGATTTCATTATTTTATATCCCTTTGTAAATCAATATTTACTTCAGTGTCACATATCATTAGAAGTTTTGGTTTTGCATAGAATAAGTTATTTATCAACCGTGCAGTAGTAATTCAACAATCATTTCTAAAAATACCAATATCTTAATCAATAAAATTCATAGTGAATCCATGCTCAATTAACTTAACTAATAAAATATGATTTTTGTCATAAACTGAGATATAATAAACATCTCTAAAACCAAAATTTTTTTATCAAATGACAATTTAATAGTTTCAACAGATACAACTAATACTAGTGCTTTTTCCCTTAATAAGAAGCTGTACTCGCCATTGTCAAGCCTTCTGATTTTCGTGAACCCCTACAGGAAACAAAAAATATGGTTCGTGGCTGCAGAGTCTACAATCCTTGAGAAAGTAGAGTCAACCACATAACAGGCCTCAGTAACAAGTACTATACATTTAGATTTCAACTTGTTGAGAGAATCTGGACAGTTGTGTTTCCAATGTCCAGCGGCTCCACAATGGTAACACTTATCTTTCGACTTGTCCACTTTTGCAGTGCCCTTGCCTTTCGTAGCTTTCGAGTTCTGATTCTTAGCTTTCTTTAGACCTTTATTGTGTTTTTTTGCTCTAGAGGTGGAAAGCTTACTTTCAGTAAAGTTTGCATCTCTAGTCTTCATCTTACCCTTCAGAAATAGGGTCTCAGCAGCTTGCAACTCCTTCATAAGCTCCAGAAGTGAGTACCTCAATTTGTTCATCGAATAATTAAGTTTGAAGTTTTCAAAAGTGTCAGGCTGGGTCTTAAGGATCATATCAACTTGTGACTTGTCATCTACCTCAGCACCTATTATCTCCATCTCATTCAGATAACTTATGATCAACATAATGTGTTCTCTGATAGAAGTTTCAGGTTTCATCCTGCAATTCATGAAGTTTTGCATAGCAGCCTATTTAGCTTAACGACTCTGATCTTTGAACATTTTAGTGACGTTCAACATCATATCAGTGGCAGTTTCCATGTTCAGCAGTTATTTTAACACATTGCTAATAGATGCCAAGATATAACGCCTGACAATCTCATCAGAACGTAGCCAAGAAGCATAACCATCATTTTTCTCTTGATTCGATTCAGCAATAGACTCAAGGGGAAAAGAGGTGGTCAGCACGAACTTGTGCTTTTCTACCATCAATACGATATCAAGATTATGTTTCCAATCCACATAATTTTCACCAGTAAGTTTGTTCGCATTTATGATCATTGAGAGTGGGGATAATGAAATGATTACTGAAAAGAATAAATAAAGTGGTGTAAATAATTACTTAATCACTTACGAAAGTATGATGCATGATGCAAATACTTAAATATTAAAAAAATCTATAAATTTTTTTTTTCATGATGTGACGATCAACAACTTTAGCTCGTCTAATCTAAGCACAATGCCCAAGCTACCTCATATCACATCGAGACTCTTCTCATTTAGGTAACGTTTCTCAAGATTTCACTACATCTAGCCTAATCAATCGCCAATAGTTTTGGTCACCTTAGCCCCATTGACTAGCTCCAATGAAGATTACAATGTGCTTCGGTCTAAGTGTTTAACCAATACATTGATTTTATAGGTTGCTATGAACAAACAATCTGTCTAGGAACGGTCCTGCCTCACCACTTCCTTTATAAGTTTTAGTTTCTCAAGCAACTCGATGACTCAAAGAGACTCGATTCTCAAATTTCTCTCACTGAAGAGAGGACTACTGGGGTGGCTCTAAACCATTTCTCGTGCCACGACTAAGTTTGCACTGGGGACCTTAGAAACGTTTCAACATAAACGACATTTCCACTTAGTTTTTGGAAAAATGGTTTTTTCTTTGCTTTTTAAAAAAAACCATAACTCTTTTTAAACTTGAAAAAATAAGTTTTGAAAATTATAAAACTTTTATAAAATTTAAATCACAATTTAAAAATTATAACTTTTATAAGATTCACATTGCATTTAAATTATAACCCATTATAAATTTAAACGACAATGATGTATGTACATGTTAAATGGAATCTTGATATTGGTTTATCCCTATTTCTATATGACATGTTATACGATGATATAAGATTAATTATAAATCATGTATTCAAAATTAACCTCTCTATGACTCATTTCTACTACAACCCATAAAAAGAATAATAAATATATTATAATAACTTAAATACTAGTCTTCATGGCATCTATAATTGTCTCATTCTCTTTCAGGAAGTTCCACATCTTAATAACTCTTTACTAAGGTCCAGTCTCATTTTCAAAATTCAAATTCAATTTAATATTTAATTTTTCAACAATTTTTACTTTGATAAATAAATTATCAAGTAAGTTAATCGATAGATTTATTTTTAAAATTCTTTATAAAATAAATTTCAATTAATTAGTGTTGAAACTTACCGAATTAAATAAAAATTCCTTTTAAGGACTAGATTGAGTTTGGAATCAAATTCCAAATACTTGTGAATTATTTGGGCCAAGAAACCCTACTGAGTCCAACATCTCAATAGGCTTGGTAGGTCCACCCCAACGCAAGGCCCAACATGGTCTTGTGCACGCTAGGGTTTCCAAAACTTAAGGTTTTTTAAAATCCAAAAGTTTCCAAAACCTCAAGACTTTTTAAACCAAACGTTTTCAAAACCTCAAGGTTTCCTAAACCCAAAAGTTTCCAAAACCTCAAGGTTTCATAAACAATAATTAGGAAACCTACGGTGGTGAGTGGTGACGACAAGTAGCGACTTGCAACAGTGTGGGGCAACAGGCGGTGGGGCAGCACGACGATGAACGACGATGATGAACAGTGACTTTTCTTGCGATGATGAATTTACATGGAATTTAAAGATACAAATTTTGTAAAAAAATTAATTACGTCAAATACTATTCCTCAATTTCGGCGTACATCAATTCTAAAATTGAAAAGAGTCAATCGATCGGTATCCATTCATAAAATACATTCAAACATGCTTTGATTCTACCATACATAAATATATGCCAATATCACAATATCCATCCATACATACGTTTAATCATTAAATATGTATAATCAATAACCTAAGACTCTGATATCAATTGTTGGATCGAGTTTTAGAAATTGAAGAAAATTTAATGAACCACGAACGGTTCGTGGGCAGAATATCAAACAATTTTTAGAACAAATATTTAATCATATTAAATATAAAACCTTTCAATGATCATACATATTTAGATAAATGTATCGAGAAGAGTTAGAAACAATTTTGACCTTTTCTTGTAATGAAGAATTTCTGAATTGGCTGAATCTAATTTAATGTCTTGCAATCCTCGTTCTTGATATTCACAGAACTTTAATCAATCTTTACATCAATAACCACTGATAGGATTAAGAAGTATGTCTCGTAAGGATATTGTTAGGAATAGAGTGTGAGCTCTCTAAACAACTGAGGAAGAAAAAATAATTTTTTCTCTTCTTCCTCTTGGTTTTCGGCTACAACTGTAGGGAGGGGTTAGAGAAAACTTTTTTCTACTCTATCTAACACTTAGCTTAG
Organism: Datisca glomerata; assembly: GCA_003255025.1. Lineage (NCBI taxonomy): Eukaryota > Viridiplantae > Streptophyta > Magnoliopsida > Cucurbitales > Datiscaceae > Datisca > Datisca glomerata. The sequence goes on along the minus strand of QANY01013766.1, from coordinate 44,958 downwards.
GGATGCAACCATATTGCAATCCATTATATAATAATTACAAAATTTACACATACCCATATCCCTACACTACTCTCTACGATTTTCACATCTTCTTTAGAGTAAATGTTGTGTCCATTCTAAATTCATAAACTAAATTGATCACTATCAATTAATTAATTTCTTTTATTTTCTAATTATCTAATAATTAAAAAATAAAAAATTAATTAATTTGAACATTAATTCTGCTCTTCACTAATTTAGTGATGACACATATCACATATGGGCTCGAGAAGTGTATCTTGATCCGAAACACATTTTTGGTCCAACAGATGTTGTTTCTCATTCATGTACTTCTAAGACCGAATGAACCCACATGAATAAAGCTATGAGATTCAAATACCAGGTTAATTTATCTCCATAAACTCCATTCCTATTTAATCCTGATATCGTATGACTCAGCTATAGATCTGATGCCGTATCAACTATTGATTCATGCGCGCTACATTTTCAATTGGTGCAAATAAACATATTTATTTCACGGTCCATAACATATTTTATGATGTTACCTTTCTTGAATATCAGTAACAAGAGTTAGATGTAAATTATTGTTTTACCCATCTAATTATTATTTCCTTAACTCATTTATTGACTGTGAATAAGAAAGATATATAAGTGAATTATCTCATACAGTTCACAATGTCTTATTCAATGACTCATGTCATCGAGTATCAGTCTCGATTTATTTATTTACACACGCATCAATAAAGCATAATGATATTGTTGCTATTGTAATCCTATCATGAACTTCATAACTGTGAATCACGCAACTCCAACATAGTCTAATCACAATCCCAAAAACTGAATTATTGTCTGATAATTTGAACTCACTCATTTGACGTATTAAAGATCGCAATTAACTAGGTCAAGTTTCTTATTCACCTCAAGATTAAGGTAATTATGAAAATACCCTTAAGGTGTAACAATTAGATTCAGAGCTAGATAAACAGCTTTGCTTTAAACAAATTTGTTACTAGTCTATTCAACATGTTTCATAAGATGTCTAATTCAACCGTTAGAGTCTCTACTCCCATGCCTCGAGACCGGCATTCTTTGGTTCAATCTAACAGTCGTAATCGGACTCGATTTTCCTATCGATTCTAACACTGCGAATAACATTTTGAACTATTTTGGAAGAGTTTGTCTGGAGGACCCCTCTGTCTTTACCCTTCTTACTCTGATAATAGTTCCAGTACTTAAGTAAATTACAAACACACTTTAATTAAAGGAAAACTTTCATTTATTCATAAAATTTAGTATACATAAATGTTAGAGAAATAACTAAATACCCATAATTAGTTATTACACCTTACTTTATGGACATAATTCCAACAATAAGATGTCCGTGTAACCATCATGTAGGCTTTAAGATGAGTACACGATCATCATGTACCTTTCTTGTAGTCTACACGATGGTTACAAGATACACGTGTAACCATTGTGTAGTCTACATGATCTTCTAATCTACACCATGGTTACATGATATTCATGTAACCATCGCGTAGTTTACAAGATGGTTACAAAACTCCTAATGTTGATATTTAATTACGTTGTACATGATTTTACACCTCTGATCTAACCTGGTTCAAAAAATTAGTCACCCACCTTTTCAATGTTTGAGTCAGATGTAAGCAGTTATTTATAATCTTTTTTAATGTGGTATTTTGAATAAATATAAATATCTTATGTAATATTTATTACATTGCAACATATCGGATGTATACTTAGAGCTCATTTGGAGGGATTTACAAGATAACAACTCTCACATCAAGGTCACTGTTGCTGATTCACATCTGTAGGTAAGATGTTTTTGAACCTCATATAGACTACACGATGTCTTCATGGGCATCATGTATACTTCATGATGACTTTTGATTACTTTACAATGTTTCCTGTGACATTACAAGAAAACCTGTCTGACCAACTGGAAGAGTTTGAGCAATATCTCACGAGCTATGACTTCGAGGTTGATGATCCTCTTCGGTTCCAAGTCCTTAGCTTGTAGATTCATTTTGGAAGGGACTAGGGATTTTCTGATAAGGTATGTCTTGTAAAAAAGCTAGTAAACATACTTTTTTTTTTACTTATAATGGCCAATATTTATTCTTATCTATTAATTTCTATAGGTTGTGTTTCCAATGAATGTGAATGATAGTCACTGGGTGGCGTTGGAGCTTGATTTGAATGCCTAGTTAATTCATATTTTCAACTACTTGAGCACGCCACACCAACGCTCCCATGTATCCATATTTGGTGAAACCTTTCATGAAGATAATCTCTCGTCTGGTTTAAGCCATGAACCTTTATATGAAGAGACCGGAGGTTCAACCCATAAAAGAGATGTGGACATATGAGATCATGAAGGTTTTACAACAAAAGAATGTGTAAGTGAAATAAATATATTTTTTAAAGTTCACTATACACTTATAATTTCATACATATTATTTAATTATGTTTTTATATTTCTTGTGTTTCATAGCTTTGATTGGGAGGTATTCTCTTGAAGTTTGACGAAGCCATCACATACGGGATGAATCTTGCAGAAATAACTAAAAAATGCCAGAATTTTGTAAAAAAATGACAATTGAGTTATTTGTATGTGGACGTGTACAAAAATATTTTTTTATTATATAACTTGGTTATGTAGTTTTTATACTTTACATGGTTTTTAAATGCCCAAATTTTTATATGTTATTGAATACTTGATTATTTATACTATATGTTGTTTAAATCCTAATTTTCCCTCTACATAGCCTTCTTGACGGCTGCAGGATGACCTCATGGTCATCGTGTAGCCTTCTTGTAGGCTACATAATGATATCACAGTCATCGTGTAGCCTTCTATATTAATATTTAAATAATTAAATTTGAGGTCATCCTGCAGCCTTCTTGTAGGCTACATGATGATATCACAGTCATCGTGCAGCCTTCTATATTAATAAATAAATAATTAAATTTTAGGCCTGGTAAGTATAGGGTGAGTAGAACTCACTGTTTTATCAGTGGGAACATATGGTAGTTGAGTGAAGTGTTGTGGGGAGGGGGGTGAGGTTGTAAAGGGAATAATTCAGTTTGAAAAACAATAAGTAGAATGAGAAGGGTGAAGAGTTACATGTCTGATAAGAAGCATCATCTGGTACTGATGATGAGCAAGACTAAGAGGAGGAGGATGCTTCAGTGAGTGCTTGTGGTGTTGTGGCTGTTGAAAAGGAGACAAGAGAGTGTCATGTTATGGAAATGGGAAGAACCCCAACAGAATAGGATGGATAGTTTGGATTTGAATAGCCTATTTAGTGACAAGGTTACTACAAGGAAAATCAATTTCATTGAAAATGACACATCGAGAAATGCAAGTTTTATCAGAAAGTGGATAAAAACATAAGTAACTTTATGAGATGAGCTATAACCTAAAAGATGCATTTTTACTGTGATAGACAAACTTATGTGGATTATATGGTCTTAAGAATGAAAAACATGCATAACCAAACAATCTAAGGGAAAGATAATTGGTACTTTGTCAAACAATCTCTCATATGGACTTTTGTTGTTTAAAACAGGAGTTGGAGCATTTGAAAAAGCTTTCCACCAAAATTTTAGAGGAAGTTTAGCATGAACAATTAGAGACATTTATTTCTTCAGTCATATCTCTATCTCTATGTTTTCTCTCTATTCTACCATTCTCTTGATGTGTATAATTGAACTCTAAGTTGATTTTAGGTAGGTAACAACAATGGCCTAAATTCCCCTCCCCAGTCACTTTGAACACATTTAAGTTTAGTATTACATTGTCTCTCAGCACCATCCTCGAAGTCTTGTCCTTCAAATAGAAATAATTTTAGTCAAATTCTATAGTTACATGGTTATCAGTAGTGATTTTAGATATACTAAGTAATTATTTAGTGCAGGAATGAACATATTGAATTTCATCCAAAGTTAAAGCAATATGATCATTTGAAGTAACAAAGAGCTTTTACCAATGTGTGTAATACTTAAAAGCTTACTATTTCCATCCATTAATATTTTTTTATTGAAGGATTTCCAAAATCAAGCGTGACATGGTGATTTACAGCAATGTCAAGATTCTAAACATTATCTTCTGCATAACCTGTTGAAGTAACACATGCATTTTTTGTTCTCTAAGAATGAGCATGTGTCTGAGCTCTTGAAAATAATGTCTGAGTTATGCTGCTGAGAATCAGGTTGAAGAGTAGGATCAAACCTGCTATAGTAAGTTGAAGCACAGTGGTCCGGCCTTCTACATATTTGACACATTTTTCTATTGCTATTTCTGCCCCTCCCTCTTCCACTACCTCTAAAATTGATAGAACTTCCTTAATGAAAACCTTGAGAATGATAGTTTTGAGAGGGATTGATATTGGTTCTTCTTGATGAGTTGTTGGCTACATGCGCTGAAGGATTATGCCCCTCAAGAGTGTTTGTATTCAAAAGTTATTCTATTCTCATTTCTTGGCTTATCAACATGTGTTTCCTGCAAAAGTTTTTCAACAAATGTGATTTGAAGTACTATTTTTTAATGGAGATAAAAGTAATTTCAACAAAATGCTCACCATTCTGAAGAACTACTACATCTTAGAAGAATTGCTTCTGGGTTGGCTTGGAAGAGTATTTATCAAGGTAAGGAAGTATTAAGAGAACAATCAATGTAGTGCATAGGAGATTTTTTTCCCATAACGCACACTGGCCGACGAGAAAAAATATCATTCATCAATGATATTTTAACAAAATCCTCTGTTAGTAGTATCTATAGATTAAAATAAAAAAATATTCAAATAAGACAAAGTTGATTTAAAGGAAAAATAAGTGTTACGATTTTTTTAGAGTGCAAGTGTACACAATCATTGTCAAGTAATAAATTTTATGAAATAAAGTACCGTCCATAGAATTGATTGATATTAAGTATTGAAATCAACTAGACCTTAATTCTAATTGAGAATGATGAAAATTTGGGATTTATGAATGATTTAATTGAAAAAAAAAGGAATAATAATTGATAAGGAGAAATAATTCGAATTCGAATAGTTAAAAGCTCTAGGATTTTTTATTTCACGAAACCAAACATGCTCAAAATTCTAAATCTCAATCAATCAATGTTTATCAAATTGTTGACAGCAAATTTTTCTAATGTAATTATCAATCTTTTTCAAACATCGATAATAATGAAGAAAAATAGTAATCTCACCTCTCTGCCAAAATTAAATAAATTGAAACTCATTAAGCACAAGGAATTATGAATTGCTACACTAGATCCATAATTATCTCTAACTTATGAAATTCAAATGATTTTATAAATCAAGAGCAAATTTAATAATCACTTTAAAGTCTCATATTTAAATCCAAAATCATACAATAGCTTGCCAGACGATCACAATCATTAAGAACGGATTATAACACTCAATAATACTGAATAAATATCAATTGAATTGAAAATAAAAATTTATGAATAATCATGGTTTGGCTACGTCGTAGCCCGAGATAAGAAATTTGGAACATACTAAAATAAGAAAATATCCTAATAATATTCATGAACATAAAGGAAAAGAGAAGAAAAAACTAGATTTGAGGATGAATTGAAGTTGAGATCCATCTCCTGATTGGATCTGTCTTTGTTTCCTCTCCTAATATATTATATTTATACACTAGGCTTCGCCAAGGATTGGATTGGAGCAACAAAATAACAAAAAAAAATTCTAAAATTGCACCAGCATCATGAGGCTAAGCAATTTGGCATGTGCTAGCGTCCCAACGCTAGGAAGCCAGCACCGTCGCGCTGAAAAGCCAGCACCACAGCGCTGGGTTACTTCTTCCTATGGTTGCCCAGATCCATATTTTTCTTGTTTTATCAACATTTTTGCCTTCAAAATATTTCAAAATCAACCCAAATGCATTTGAATATCTAACCTATAAGATAAAAACAAAAATAAACATAAATCAAACATTAAAACTCAAAAGACCAATAAAATTAAAATTAAGATTATCTAAAATATGAGTGTGAAACATGCTCATCGAATACCCCCAAACATAACTTTTTGCTAGTGCTCGAGCAAAACTAAAATAAAAAATCAAACAAGAAAACATTAAACACTAATTAGACAAAACTATGGATCAAACGATGAAATGTTTTGACTAGCTAAACATGCATAAGAGATTTCAAAATAGCGATAACCCAAGAAAAACTTATAAATTGTGATCATGTAAAGTTTCAACACAACTACCAACTTACATTACACCTTGAAGCCGTCCAACTTCTTAGTCTTAAATGAGTTCATGCAACCAAGTATTCTAAAAGCGGATCTATTAATCTATTACTATATTAGAATTTCATAGGCCAATTTTTTATGTCACTCTCCACTAATGTAGGCAAACGACAACACTTTAGATTATTAGGATTTTCCTAGGCTTGTAATGTATGGCTAGGGTTAAGGGTAGGATAAAAGATAATATTTCGGCTCAATCTTTACTCATAGTCACACATGCATTCTAGGAATCAATGAGCTCAACTTAACTTTTTTTGTAATACCCCCAAACTTACCATTCCACGTCTTGAATTATCAACCATGCTCAACCATTCTTTTTTTTTTCTTTTTTTCTTTTCATTTTTGAATTTGTTTTCCTTTAACGCTTTCAGTTAATAGCTCCCAAACCAGTTGCTCTGAAGGTATTAGGTTTTAAGACACCCCTTCGAGCTTAGTCACTCAAGTCTATGAGTAAATGGTAACCACGATTGGATCTATTGTTGAAGGTCAATCTACCACTAGACCATCTTTCTTTCATGGGAATAATTATACATATTGGAATGCTCGCATGAAAATTTATGTACAATCTATAGATTATAATCTATGAGATGTCAAAGAAAATGATCCGCATATTCCACACAAAACTGTAGAATGTAAGAATGTTACTAAAGTTAGTAGTGAATGTAATGACAAAGATAAAAAGAAGATTTTGTTAAATGCTAAAGCTATGAATGTGGTATACTGTGCTATTAATAGAAAATCCAGTTGTGAATCTGCTTAATCAATATGGCACATGCTTGAAGTCACACATGAGGGTACTAACCAAGTTAAAGAGTCTAAGATAAGCATGCTCATACATAATTATGAATTATTTAAGATGCAAAATGATGAATATGTGCGTGACATGTTTACTCAATTTACTGATATTATCAATGGACTCAAATCTCTTAGAAAAACATACTCTAATGTGGAAATGTAAGAAAAATTCATAGGTGATTGCAGAAGAGTTGGGAAGCTAAAGTTACAGCGATCCAAGAGGCCAAAGATCTCAACATTCTGCCTCTCGAAGAACTCATTGGATCGTTGATGACATATGAGACGAGACTCAAAGAAAATGAAGGAGAAGAAACGCAAAGAAGAAAAGTATAACTCTAAAATCAACTTTAGAGCAGTCTGAGTATGAAAATGAAGACTATGATGAAGAAGATGATAACTCTCCTTACAAGACATTTCAAACAATTTCTAAATAGATGAAAGAGTACCTCAAGAAAGTATGACGCGACGTACTCACATGCTATGAATGTAAGAAAGTTGGACATATCAAGGCCGATTGTCTAAACTTAACCAACAGTCCGAAGAAATTCAAACGAAGAGCATTCAAAGCAATTTGGGATGAAACAGATGAAAGTGACATCAAAGAAGATGCAGAGGAAGTAGTAAACATGTGCTTCATGATTTTAAAAGATGAGGTAAGTTCTTCTAAACCAACTTTAAATAGTAAGCCTAGCTATAATGATCTTAAATGAGCTTTTGAAGAACTTTTTGGAGAAATTGAAAAACTACAAATGAAAAACAAAATTATGAAAAATGTATTTACAAAACTTCAAGAATAAAATGCATGTTTGAAAAATGAAAATTTGAAAATCAAAGCTACTCTACATGTGATAAATATAGATCTTGTTAAAAGCCAAAAGAGAGAAAAAGATTTAAACACAACTCTTCAAAAGTTTATGAACGGTAGTAATAATTGAAACAAGCTCCTGGAAACCAAAGGTATGCCTCTGACAAAAGAGGATTAGGATATAACTCTTTTCAAAATCAAGATAATAAAAATGTCTTTGAACCTAAACAATCTCACACTCACACACATCGATCTTTCATTGTTTGCCATTATTGTGGGATTATAGGTCATAAGAGTCCATCATGCTTTCATAGAAGACAAGACATGTGGACTCCACTTTATACTAACCATCAAGGGCCCAAAAAGATTTTGGTACCAAAAATCAATTTTTGAATTTATGTATTGTAAGTACCACCTAAGAAAGATGATAAATGGTACCTCAATAGTGGTGCTCAAGACATATGACCGGTGACGAGACAAAGCTTATCAAATTTAATGGAAATAAAGGACACATCACTTTTGAAGTCAATAAGAAATGAACAATAATCAGTATTGGGTCTTAAGTAATGATTCTTCCCCTTCTATAGATAAGATTTTATTAGTAGATGGATTGAAACATAACTTACTTAGTATTAGTCCATTTTGTGATAAAATTTATCGAGTTATTTTTCAAAAAGATTTTTGCCTTATTATTGACAAAGAATCAAATACAATTTTATTTGTTGGATAAAGAGATCAAAATGTCTACATCATAAATTTAAGAAATTTTCAAAATCATAGTCAAAAATGTTTTCTTGTATTTGAAAATGATAGTTGGCTATGACATCGAAGACTTGGGAATGCTAGTACGGGTTTATGTTCAAAACTTAAAAAAAATTATATTGTTAAAGATCTTCAAAATTCATTTTTGAAAAAGATAAAATTTGTGATGCTTGTCAAATGGGTAAACAAGTCAAAAGTTCTTTCAAGTCAAAACATGTAGTGTCAACCACTAGACCACTGCAATTACTTCATATGGACTTGTCATAGTCGACGATCTTGGAGGTAAACACTATGCGTTTGTCATAGTCGATGATTTTTCAAGATTCACTTTGGTAATGTTTCTAGAAAATCAAGATGAAACTTTTAAAGAATTTAGAAAATTTAGCAAACAATTCAAAATGAAAAAGGTTTCATTGTTTCAAAAATTAGAAGATTTTTGCAATAAAAATGGTTTTTCTCATGAACTTTTTACTCCTAGAACCCCTCAACAAAATGGGCTGTTGAGAGGAAAAATCAATCCCTATAAGAAATGGCAAGAACGATGTTAAATGAACATAGCTTACGCACTTATTTTTGGGCTGAAGTTGTAAACACATCTTGCTACATTATAAATCACGTTAATATCCATCCTTTATTAAACAAAATGACTTATGAACTTTTCAACGAAAAAATCCCAAAATATTTCTTATTTTTAAGTATTTGGATGCAAATGTTTTATTTTAAATAATAAAAATACTCTAGGTAAATTTGATTCGAAATCTGATATAAGAATCTTCTTAGGATATTCCACCACTAGTAAAGCATATATAGTATATAATAAAAGAACTCAAGTAGTGGAAGAATCTATGCACATAGTTTTTGATGAATCTAGACTTTCTAATGCTTCTCGTGATCAAGTTGATGAAACTATTCAAAGCATAAAAGATTTAGATATCAATAAAGAATCTACTGAACTTCCAAAAGAAGTGGATGAAGAAGAGCAAAATTAGCTTCCAAAAGATTGGACATTCATGAAAGATCATCCTCAAGAGCTTGTCGTAGGAGACATCACAAAAAGGAGTAACAACTAGAGCATCACTTCATAGTATGGGTAATGTTACTTTTATCTCTTAGTTAGAACATACAAATTTTTTAGATGCTGAAAAAGATGAATATTGGATAATTACTATGCAAGAGGAACTAAATCAATTTGAAAGAAATGAGGTATGGGAACTCATTCCTAGAACAATAAATAAAATTTTAATAGGTACGGAATATGTATTTAGAAATAAAGTAGACGAGAATGGAATAGTAACTAGGAATAAAACTAGATTAGTAGCTTAATGAAATAAGGGATAGGCTCTGATGAAACTTGTGCTCCTGTTGCTAGACTAGAATCAATTCCAATGCTCTTAGCCTTTGCATGTTTTAAAATTTTATTTTATATCAAATGAATGTCAAGAGTGCCTTTTTAAATTGATGCATCTTGGACGAAGTTTTCATAAAACAACCTTCTGGTTTCCAAAACTTAAACTTTTCAAATCACGTGTATAAACTTAAAATTTCTCTCTATGGCTGAAATCAAGCTCCTAGAGCTTGGTACGAAATGCTAAGTAAATTTCTTATTGATGATGGTTTTAGCATCGATAAAGTAGACAACAATCTTTTTATAAAACTAAAAGTAAAATATATCTTGATTGTTCAAATTTATGTAGATGATATTATTTATGGTTCCATTAACGATCATCTGTGTAAGAATTTTGATAACATAATGAGCAAGGAATTTGTGACGAGTATGATGTGAGAGTTGAACTTCTTTCTCGAACTTCAGATAAAGTAAATGAACGATGGTATCTTTATAAGTCAAGAGATGTACACCAAGGATATGCTCAAGAAGTTTGAAATGGAGAATGTAAAGTCAAGCAATATGCCCATGAACACTACCACAAAGCTCAATAAGGACGAGAAAGGTAAAAATGTTGTACAAAATATCAAGGTATGATTGACTCCTTACTTTACTTAACTACAAGTAGACATGATATTATGTTTAGTGTTTGTTTGTGTGCATGTTTTCAAACTTGTCGTTAAGAGTCACATTTGAATGCCAGTAAAAGACTTTTTAAATATCTGCATGGGACTACCAAATTAGATTTTTGGTATCCAAAATGTGAATTTTTGAGCTAGTTGGTTACTATGATTTCGGTTTTACCGGTATCTTAACAAATAGAAAGAGTACAAGTGGCACAGTGTCAATTCTTAGGACATTCACTTGTCTCTTGGTTAAGCAAGAAGTAAAATTTGGTAGTTGTGTCCATGGATGAAGCTGAATATATTTTGGCTGGCAACTATTGTGCTCAAATCTTATAGATGAAACAAACTTTAAGGGATTTTGGCTTAGATTTTAAAAATATTCCTATTCGTTGTGATAATACTAGCGCAATTAATGTTTTTAAAAATCATATTTTGCACTCACGCACAAAACATATTGACCTTAGACATCAGTTTCTTCATGATCATGTGCAAAAAAGAGAAATAGCACTTGAGTTTGTAGACACATTAAACCAACTTGCTGACATTTTTACAAAACCATTAAGTGTTGATTTTTTTGTAAAAATAGACTTGCGTTCAGAATTTTAAACATTGAAGTTTTATTTTTATTTATCTAAACTTATACAATTTAATGTATAATTTACAAATGAATATCAAATTATATTCATATGTGCATCAAAGATTTTGCTTGAGGTGGAAAATTCTATAAGCTAAATGTGGACATGGGGGTAAAATTGGAAATTAGAAACATTGTTTTATGGATTGGGATGAAAGTGCAAAGGGAGAAAAACTTTGAGAAAGTTTGGAATGGTGGAAAGCCGGTCAAAATAAAGCACTGTACAAACCGGTCCGACCGGTTTTGGATCGGTCGCACCGGTTGCTATAGTGACATCTTGAAAACTATGCCCTAATCTCTTTTATTCACGCCGTCTTCTCAACCCGCCACGTGCAGAAGCCCCACCAGAATCTACATCGCTACCAGTCCTTCCGGAATCAGAAAACCCCACCGGAATCAACACCCTCCCATCGACCACACATCCCCGTCTTTCGGTAGCACATCCCTGGCGTCCTAGTCTCCTTCTGGTAGCCCATTTCCTATATTCCTTCCGGTCTGGTTCTCACTCCCTCACACTGACTTCATCTGGGACCTAATGGAAAGAGAAATCATTCTTCAACCTACAATAAGGAAAGGTATGAACGCTTTCTATTTTATGATCAAGATTGTGAAGCTCGTTTTAATCAATATATCTCACGAAAAAATTTATATGGATGTCTGATTAAATATTCTGATCTTTACGGACTCCAAACCCATGACTTGCTTCCTAGAATAGGTTGGAAAAATATTTTTAATCTCAATGGTAGGATTTATCCGAGGTTAGTTTGGTTGTTTTATGCAAATTTGATGGTTGAGCATGATCCCTACATGGTTAAAAGTTATGTTGTCGGTACATCAATTATTTTGGACGATGCGAGATTAAGTCAAACTTTTGGAAAACCTTGTTCTGGATTAGCTTTTTATCATACTTCTAGTTGGCCTAAGATTGAAAATTTTGATATGTTAGATGATGTTCGGCTAGTATGTGATAAACCTCACCTTCAAAATATTTTTCATCCTCTGGTTGGTAAGCTCTTCGTTGAAGCAAAAAATTTCATGACATTATTACCTACAATTTTCTCCCTCAAGGTGGTCATAGATAGGGATGAGGTTAACTATTTTGATATTTTTCTTCTCTCCAAGATTTTAAAAGGAGAAAATTTCAACACATGTTACACGATGTTGAGATATATGGAAAACATTGTTCATAACCTTCAACGCTCTCTTCGTTATAGAATGTGGCTCACAAAAATATTTGAGCATTTTAGTGTTGATCTAAGAGAGGATGAGTTTATTGAGATGAAAAATACTCATTATGAAAGATGCATACAAAGAAGATTAATGGAATATGGGTAAAGCTAAAGACCCCTCAAGGTACTAATCAAGAACATGATCTTCCTACCACCATTATTCCTCATACTGAATTTTCTTTGGATGAGCTATTTGGGGAAGATGCTCCCACTAACCCACTCCAGACTTCGAACCCTCCTTCCACCAATCCATATTAATCATCCCACACCCCAGGAGGCGACAGGTACAAACTTGAGTGACTTAGAAAATTAATGCTCTTACTTTTCAACATGATCAATTTCTGCATCAACATGCAAAGTTTCAAAATGACATACGCCATGATCTGTCTGCTCAACTAACCAAGTTTAAGAAGCAAATTTGTCAAGAACAACATTCTTACTACATGTCCATCATGCGTTCCATGCGAAGCTCTCCATCTCATTCTTCGAGTGATGCATAGATTTTCATCTTTTCTTCATGCATATACATATTTATTTGATTTGTTCATAATTATGCTTTATTTTTTTATTATGATAAAGGGGGAGCAAGACTCATGTTTTTATAACCGTATATTTTCTCTTATTTAAAAGACTCATTTTTTTATAACCATATATTCTCTCTTATTTATGATATTTTTCACATGGCATGTATTTATGGGGAGTAATCATGTGGCATGTATTCATGGGGAGTATTTCTATGACATATGCTTTAGTTGATGCAATTCTATATAACTTCCTACATGCTTTATTACACTTGATTTTTCTATGTTACTTAATGGCTTTTCATCATAAAAAAGGGGGAGATTGTTGACTCGGTTACTTTAAAATGAATTTTGATGATAGTAAATCACTAAGATATTATTAATATGTTTAATCAAGTGTGTAGGAATAAAATGATCTCGAGACGAATGCATGAAAAGCTTGAAGAAAAATGGATGTGAAGAAATTTATTTTTATGTATTTTAGTAATAAGAACCCAATTAAGGTGATTTAATTTCTCTACGCTCAATAATACAATGAAGCACACCTAGCCCAAAATAAAATCAACTTTTTTCTATCTTGAAATAAACCCATAGCTAAAATGTCTGAAAAGCTCTTTGAAATACACGAGATAGACTAGATCTGGATTGAAATAGGTCAGACCGATCCTTAACTGGTGCAACCGGTTCCTGTATAAGGTAATTACTCGTGTAATTACCTAAACTGATCACACCGGTAGTCAAATTGGTTGCTCATTTAGGAGTTTTTCCTAAATCAAGCACCGGTCCCACCGGCTTTCCAAACTGGTCGGACCAGTTCTGATTCATTTTTCATCCCCTATAAATAGAGGCGTCCTTTTTTACATTTTCACACACACTTCAATGCCTATCTCTCTATTCTTTCTATTATTTCTCACATCTTTGTTCTATATTCTTGAGCTTAGACTTGTTATATCTTCTTGAGTGAGAAAATTAGTTGTGAGAGAAGAAAATAAATTGTTGGAAAATTACTATGAATTTTCATAAGAGATTTAAAGATCTCAAAATGCTAATTGTCAAGGTTCGATCGGTACTATAAATCAATAAGAGATTGTGACAGGTTTTCTCTTCACTCGTAAGAAGATCGTGAGGAAGAAATCTTCAAGGAGAGATCTTTTAAGTCTGGACGTAGAGGTAAGCTTTTCCAAACCACATAAAAAGATTGTGTGTCGTATCTCTCTTTCTAATCTTTTTATTTTTCGTATATGTTTATTTCTTGCACTTTTATATTGACTTGCTATTTATATTTCCTTAATTATTTCGCTTAGTTAATATTTGTGCTTTGCTATTTAATATTTATTTGAGTAAATTTTATTATTAATTTAATTGCGTGAAATCGTTTAATTGTAGACAATCACCCAATTCACCCTCCTTGATTGGCCATATTGATCCTTCAGAAACCACACCTACCTTTGATAAATTTCAAGCTAAAAAATCCTCAGTTAGGAAAATAACAGCTTTATCAATACAATTACAAAGACAAAAAAGTCTCTCACTGAAATGTGTGCAGTGAGAGAATGGACCAAAGCATCTGGAATACCAAGAGTATTAACAATACGTGCACCTACCCAATTATCCAACTAGAAGTTCACCACAACAAAAATATTCTACGATAGTAGCCAAAAAACGCAATGATAGCATTTTCATAGAGTTTTCTAAACGTTATATCTGCAAACGTTGTTAAAAGTCTGGCCTTACCATATCATTTTCTCACCACTATAAAAAATGCTATCAAAATAATTTTTATAGCATTTTTTAGACGTTATGGTAGACCTATCATAGTGTTTTTTAAATTTTATGAAAGATCTACCATAGCGTTTTTCCAATGCTACGTACCTATTGTAGCATTTTTTTTCAATGTTATAGTAGAAAATGATAGCATTTATAAACCAATAGTAGAAACTTACCATAGCGTTTTAAATAGTGTCAAGGACTTTTAATAGCGTTTTTATTACTATATGACGTGCACCATCTTGTTGTTATGTTTTTTTTGCATTACCTATTCTTGCCATAGTACAAAATTAAAAATAATATTTTTGACAAAATATCAAAAAATAATAAAATCACATAACTTTTTATTTTATTACTCAAGATTGTTACAAACTATTGTCTGCTAAAAATTGAGTTTTAAATGACAAATACATATTGAATTTTACATAGAACAAGCAAAAGTAATATCCTATAGAAAAAGGATTAAAATCTAATAAGACTCCAAATTTAATTATGAAGTTTCAGAAACAGATGTCGAGGTAACATGTGACTTGCTTGCTTCTGTTGACTTTATTTTGAAGTATAATTGCAACTGCAGATTTTTAAACAATCCAGAAAAATAAGGAATACATTTATACAAAGTGACACTAGAAAATAGTGTGAAAAACGTACTATTCAATATAATATGATTTAAAGAGAAATAAATTGAGTAAAATAATTATTAATGATTAATAATACATAAAAATTAATGATTAATAAACTTAACGTACAAGAACAAATCATCACTCAACACTCATCTATGAGCTTTTGCTCCCCACCCCAAAAATCCAATCTGACTTTGCTCCTTCAATTCAATCATTTTGCTCCCTATGAGATATTTACAAACAAAAGGCAGAACCAAAGAGAATAACTAAAAACAACATCTAAGAAGCACATTCCGAAAGACTGGATCATAAACATAAAATAATGTTACACTCAAAGTGGGCATTCAAAAGCTGCAGTACCAAAAGATAAAATTATCAAATATTCAAATAAAGGAATAAGAAAACCAAAATCAAATAAAGCCTAATGGAATTAAAAATAGTACCTATAAATTTATAGCATTGAAATGTCATTTTCCTATAAATTTACAAAGTTCTTTTCCAAATACGAGGGATCACAAGAAATATTATATGTAATAATAGTTATACAAACTCAAATGCTCAAAATATAAGGCAGGAACTAATAGCCATTTGTTGAGACTTTTATGCAAATGACCTTACCCCTATATGAACATACTCGACGTTGGAACATCAAACAATGCCTTGGACAGTTCATTGGTTTCAGTCCAAATTCCTGCTTTTCAAAACTTAATCATAAATCTCCTTTGCCATGGCATACAAGCTAAAAATCATATGTAGCAAGGAAACAATCTTCTTTTGTTTTATTATTCTCCTTCCAGTGAGACCTATCTCATGTATTTCATAGTTTTTATATGAATTTAGAAATTCATGATCATAGAGCATCAAATACTTGCAACGTGATCTTGAAATACATCCTGTTTTTTTTCCTCCATTTCATTAGAAATCTATCTATGACAGCAAGCTTATATCGTCAATAAGTTGGCACACCTGACATTCAGTCTTTATTCTATCTATTATACCATCATTGTCTTATTCCATGTTCCTAAACCTCTAAATTAGTTTTAGGTACCTGCAATAGAAGCATTTTAGGTACTTAAGTGGATGACAAAAGAAAAGCTCTTATTTGTACCCAACAATCTGTGGTCATTAATGATTTCACGAACGATGCATTTGGGATAAGGGGTCCACGACACAAATCAACCAATGGGCCTCATTTATATACAGTGATAGTCTGATCATTCGGCAAATGATTGATGATTTCAACCTGTACTTAGTTAAAACACTGAACAAGTTTATAAGTTTCAATTTTTTTAATGAGTCTTATTACTAAAACAATTAGTATGAAATGCAAATATGATCAGCTAACGGCCATGTAAAATGTAATGCATAACCAAAGAGGTTTCACTTGCCTTGAACCCATTTTAAGAAAATATTTCAAGTGCTTGCTGCCTTGATACTTCAATACGCAGGAAAGGTTGCTTCTACTGTACAAAATTTGCATTTTCGCTATCAGTGCAAGTAAGCACAAATAACTCATTACATGATATAAATCATTTGGAAGAGTTTGAGCTATTGCATTTTATCTCAAAGCTTTGTAGTGAAGCGTAATAAAAGATCTATTTTATTGTAGTGCTAGAAGCATTTCTTGATAAATAACTGATCAAATGCTTCTTAAATAGGTGTAATCATGTGGATAAAAATGATTAAACAAAAGTATACTAAATTTGTGTGGGTTAATATAGTATATTTTATGCATACAGCTCCTAAACTCACCCTTATTTCAGATAGTCATAGCAAGCTATGGTATCCACACATGAAGAGAAAATTCACACCTTTCCCCCAAGAGAAACAACTTTTCTATTTTTCAGTCTCCTTCTTCTATTTCCATGTCATATGTGAGGACACTGCAATGATAAAGTACAATATCAAAACAAACCAAAAGGAAACAAATACATCCTTTTTTCACAATTTATTCAGGAAGTTCCTACTAAAAGAGGAATAACTCCAAAAATACAGAACAAGGAAGCATTAATAAAGGAGGAAACAAAACCATATATAAAGGACCCTCTTCCAACTCCTAATGAAGTAACAGAAATCCAAAGCCAAAACCCATTCTTATATATATATATATGTCCAACAGTGTAAGTATAACTAAAAATGTTGTATATCATGCTAGACCTGCATACATGCTCTGTATAAATAACATCACCACTCATTCCATTTACTTCTTCCTTTTTAGGTGTTTGCTTCCAGTCAGTCATCTCTTTCTCATTTAAGATGTGACCATAACACCAGTGATGTGTAAAATAACATGACCATGTCTCAAGTTCCATTCTTCTCTCCCATTTATGACTAATTGATATATTTCACAGAACAACAAAATCATCCAACCCAATAACTGACTTGTTTGGTCTTTCCAGGGCATAAAGACAAAAACCACAAGAATATCTATGCATATAAAAATCGTCCATTAAGTACCCTCTAATTTTTCTCCCCAACAAATTACAAGTTGGTCTATATAGATGTGATATTTTAAAATCCTTAATGTTTGAAAGATTTTACCCTCATTGTTTCTATAACAGTAAAATTAGAACAAACTTACCTTCTTAAGTCATTTCTACATCTCAGAAGTCAAGTAGTACAGACCTGGGTAAGCATCTTTTTCGCCTATCACAATGTCGATCGGGAGAAATAAATCAGAAAAACACACTATATACATGGTTGACTTACATATCTAGCAATGCCGAATCCTGAACAGCTTATGGCCTCCTTATGAAGTCTAATCAGACGAACAAGTTCCTCCACGTCTCGGAAACCAAAATCAATGAGACTCTTAACAGAAGCAACGTAATCAAAACCCTTAGCTTAGGTTGAGCACCGAGAAATTGAAAATAGCAAACATCAGAGGGTGAAAAACCCACCTCAAATCCTTAGGCTTGGTTATGATCAACGTGAATCCCTAGGTCTCGAAAAAGGGAAATAAGAAGAAAGGAAAAATTCAAAACCCTTGGTCACAGATTCAACCACCATGAAGAAGGAATGAGAGAGAGAGAGATGAATACCTGGGTAGAGGGAGCAACGCATAGGTAATTTAGGGCTCCTTGGACGAGCTCGTCTACAGCTGATTTATGATTTCAGGTTCTGGTTTCCACCATCTGAAGAACTCAGCCATAGACGATTTGAAGATAATCCAAGATCATGACGGGGTAGGGGAAGACCTCTCGCGCTCGGGTTTAGGGAAGGAGAGAAAGCAAGGAGAGAAAGAAATTTCACTAATTTGTTACTTAAAGAAGTTGGAAAGATGAATGGAGTGCTCGCGAGAAAGTGTTCACGACTATGAAGGGTTTGAGAGAGGAAGTGAGGCAACACGAGGAAGTGAGTCAACGCGAGGAAGTGGCGAAGCACTGGTTTTGGGTTTACAGAGAGAGGAAAGAATGAGGGGAATTTTTACATGTTTCAACTAGAGTTTTTATTTCCCCGCGTTTTATGGGGAGCTTTTATCTTGTTTTGTAACAAAACGTCGTGCTTCAACGCTATTGAAGTTTTATATTATTCTAGTGGTTCTTATTAGAATTGACTCTAGTCAACCAAACACTCTCTCTTTAGTAATTTTTCCTAAATCAAGCACCGGTCCCACCGGTTTCCAAACCGGTCGGACCGACTTTGATTCATTTTTCATCCCTCATAAATAGAGGTGTCCTTTTTTACATTTTCACACACACTTCAACACCTATCTCTCTATTATTTCTCACATCCTTGTTCTCTATTCTTGAACTTAGAGTTGTTATCTTCTTGAGTAAGAAAATTAGTTGTGAGAGAAGAAAAGAAATTGTGGGAGAATCACTATGAATTTTTGTAAAAGATTTGAAGATCTCAAAGTGCTAATTGTCAAGATTCGATTAGTACTATAAACCAATAAGAGATTGTAAAAGGTTTGATCTTCACTCGTACTAAGATCGCGAGGAAGAAATCTTCAAGGGGAGAAAGTATAGACGTAAGGATAAGATTTTCCAAACCACATAAAAACATTGTGTGTCTTATCTTTCTCTCTATTCTTTTATTTTTCGCATATGTTTATTTCTTGCATTTTTATATTGACTTGCTATTTATATTTCCTCATTTATTTTGCTTAGTCAATATTTGTACTTTGCTATTTAATATTTATTTGAGTAAATTTTATTATTAATTTAATTACGTGAAATCTTTTAATTGTACGCAATCACCCAATTCATTTCATTTTGTTGACCATATCGATACTTCAGAAACCACACCTACCTTTGATTTCTTTGGGTGCGATATTCTAAATTTTAAGCTAAAGAATCCTCAGTAGTGAAACAACCAGCTTTATCAATACAATTATAAAGACAAAAAGAAATTCTCTTTAACAATACGTGAACCTAATCAATTATCCAACCAGAAGTTCTTATTAGAATCGACCCGTCAACCAAACACTCTCTCTTTGGAAGTCACTATAACGCATCTTCAATGAAGACCAAAGAGAGGAGCAAATATATCTTGAAGAAGACCGATGTAAACTATCTAGATAATCTGCTCGAAGAAAAGAACACACAAACGAACATGTAGTCAACAACTTTTAGGATTTTTTTTAAGAAGATCGTTATTACGAACAATAATATCTTCCAACCTAAAACCCCCTAGACAAAAAAGGATGGCATGAACGTAAATTAATTCTTTGCTCTTAAAAAATAAGTTTATTTCTAGCATTCCAAAAAGCCCACATAACTGCATGGATCGCCTCTGTTTGAATTCTCGCAAAAGAAAAGATGTACAACCCAGAAGAGAAACATGCTAATTAAAGAATTAGAGACCGCCTCCCAAAGCAAAATAGTTGAAGGACAAGAGAGGAACAAGTTCAGAGGTCTCTATATAAGAGTCACAAATACTATACCGAGATGTAAAATTAAAACTAGCTCTACAAAGATTGTCCTATATAGGCAGACAATCATAAATGAGCCTCCAAACTAACATAGACCAAGGAAAAGTAAAAGAATTCCAGGCACTTAACTTTCAAGCACTCACAGATTAATTATCGAACAGTTGAATGTAAACTTCTTTATTAAAACTAACTCTACAAAGATTGTCCTCTATAGGCAGACAATCATAAATGAGCCTCCAAACTAACATAGACCAAGAAAGAGTAAAAGAATTCCAGACACTTAACTTCCAAGCAGTCACAGACTAATTATCAAACAGCTGAATGTAAGCTTCTTTACAAGAAACCACACCAACCTTTGATATATTTCAAGCTAGAGAATCCTCATAGGCAAAATAACAATCTTATCAATACAATTATAAAGACCCAAAATCTTTGTTTAAAATCTTATGCGGAATCATTTTAGATAAACAATAAAGTCTGAAATGTGTGCATTAAGAAAAACGACCAAAGTATCAAAGATACTAAGAATATCAACAATAAATGCACCTAATCAATTATCCCGTTAGAATTATATGCAGGTGATATAAGCTCGCTCTAACAAGCACCTTATCCCGTTACCTGTCTCAACTAATGTACGGTCTCATTTGCATACATAGTGTGTGATATTTTTTGTCCCAATTTAAGATAAATAAAATGTCTTTATTTTTGCCTTGACAAAAAAATGTCTTTGATAGTCTTTTTCTTGCCAAACTTTTTGACAGTCTGGTTGAACATTAAAGTTAAGCCCCCTACCGCTGGTAAAGTTAGCAGCCTAATAAAAAGGGCATCTTTCTGCATGTTAAGACAGCACACTGGCACATTTTCATTGACCACTGAAACCAATCCTTGTAAGACTTCTTCTCGCTTGAAGCTAGCAGGGGCCTCCCATTCGGTATCAGGACTAGATAGAGAGGGAGGGCAAAGCTTTTTTTGATTTTTTCATGTTGTCAAAGAGTTGAACAATGGTTTTTTCGTGTTGTCAAAGAGTTGAACATGGGCAGGGGCCAGCCTCCCACTCTCTTATGCAACATTTATTAGCTTAGCTGAGTTGGGCTCCTCTTATTCCATTACCGATTGATTCTAACCCCCTTCTCATAATTAGAATGTATATAACCTAGCTCTATTCCAGTCTGATCCGGTATGGAATGAACTTATAATCATAGAATCGACTCGATTATCAGAATCGACTCGATTATCAGAATCGATGGTCCTGTTTATAAAAATATAATAATAAATTAAACTTGTTCTTGTCAACTAGTATCAAAAAGGAAAAACTAGATTGGTCCTTCTCAACTAAACTAGTTAGAGTAGAACGAACTAGTAAAGTGTTAAGTTTTTCTTATCCTTTGAAAGTGTTTTGTCTATTCCAACTATTTATTATGTTAGGTAAATAAATGTGTCAGGTTAAAATGAGCTTTCCCCGCAAATATTCACGTATATGCCCTTTAAAATGTCAACCAGGCTAGGTAGTATATTGACAATATTACAATTTTGGTTATGAATAGAATAACATTATGCTAGTGAATCAGCAACCAAATTACTTAGGGACACCACCTAATAGAAAGGCATTAAACAATTTGAATCTAGTTGCAATATCAATGAATAGAGCTGAGAGTTTCCGGTCTTCGCAACTTCCTGACTTGAGAAAGTCCACCAAAACCTTCAAGAAATAATCATATCATTTGATCAATAAAAAAATAGTCTATATCTTAATTAGTTCATAATTATTTCATCTAGCTGAGCTAATGTAAAGTGGGCGGTTTTGTAAATCTCTACTGCATTAAAATGAGTTAGAGAAAAAAAACTTTTAATTTAAATTTTTATCATTTAATTAAGGACCACTATATATAATATATATAATATAGTGATTAATTTTTTTATATTTAATTCATTTATAATTCTATTCACTAATTATTCTTTTACTAATATTTTATAAAATTTTAATATTTTATATTATTATATTATTAAGAATATAAAAGATCATGTATATGATTTTAGAGATTTTTATATCATAAATAATATATCAGTCAATAGCAATGAATTATTGTCTATATGTAAGATTATTTTGTTGTTTATTTTTTTAGTTTTAAATAAATGTAGTAATTTTTATTTTATTTGTAATAGCTTAATTGTAAATATGAGAAACTACCATTATTATTTTCTTTTATTTTAGATTCACAACATTTTGAAAGTTAATGTATTTATTTCAACATTAATAATAATTTAAAAACTTATTGTATAATTTTGAAATTTTTTCAATACGTGCGAAGCAAATATTTTTCGACTAGTAGAAAAATAAAAGGGTTATGTTTTTTTTACAAAGTTACATTACAAATTTTAAGGGAAATGAGATAATATGACTTGAACCCGCGACATTTAAGATATGGATGTGAGAGACTAATTAAGTACGTTAACCCAACTTAACAAAAGGTCTATGTTTGGTATCCTAATTTTCCCACACTTTTTTGCTTTGAAAATAAAAAATTGTTTTCAACGACCGAAATCTAGTTTGGCAAACATGATTTTCAAAACACACTTCTAGAGAGGAGTATAAAATAACGACCATATTTTCAGAAACTCAATTTTTTGTTCTAAATTATTTCCTTTTTTGGATAAATAAAGTATAAAAATTAATAAATATAAATTACAAATATAGAAAGAGGACACCCATGTATACGAAATTCAACTAAGTGAGCAGGCCAACCTAGCAAACTATGTCTAGCACACAATCAAATTAAAGGCAGATTACTTAGTTCTTTTGAAGCTGACGATGCACTAAATTTCTTTTAACACAGGACTTTAAAGAATAAAGGAAACACATTAACCACTATGCTTTATAGTTCACACCTACAAATTATTCGCTAAAAATATTTTATATTTCTTAATTTTTAACCATGTGTTGTGGAGATATCAAATTGAGTCAATTCTGAAAGCTCATGATCTTTTTGGTCATGTTGATGGCACCACAACATGTCCTTGCCAGTATCAAGTTGATGATAAAGGTGTGACAACAACAGTGAACCTCAAGTTTCTTTCTTGGATCTTACAAGATCATGCTTTAATAACCCTGTTTAATGCTACTCTTTTTAATTCTACCCTATCTCATGTTGTTGGTTTGAAGAGCTCAAGAGAAATTTGGTCTACTCTTAAAGGAGATTCTCCTCTCTGTCAAGATCAAATATTCTCCAATTGAAAGGAGAATCGCAAACCATCACCATGAATGGCACTGAGAGTATATATACATACATGCAATGGATCAAAGAACTGAAAGATAAACTCTTTGCAGTTTTACTATATACACTCAATGGCTTGCCAAATGAATACTCTACCTTCAAAACCTCTATAAGAACAAGGTATGATTCTTTATTACTTGAAGATCTTCATGTCTTACTCAAAGCTGAAGAACAAAGCTTGAATGAACAACACAAATTTAAGAAAACAAGATACATGCCATGGAAATGCTAGCCAATCAGTATAGAAACCAGAGTTTCAGGGGAAGAAGTAGAGGTCAGTTTAAAAGTAATTCAAGGTTTCAAAATTCAAGAGGAAGAATGAGAAGTAATTTTGTGAGTCATTTTGATTCCAATAGTCAATTCAGTCCTAATACCCAATTCACGAATGATGTGCCTTTTAATTATTCTTTCTCAAACACTAGCTCCTTTAACAATACATCAAGATCTCTTTGTCAAATCTATAACAAGCCAGGACACAATGCACTCGATTGTTATCACATGATGGATTATGCCTTTCAAGGAAGACATCCTCAAGCTCATCTTGCTACCATGATAGCCACCTACTCTCAAGCTAACCATGAAAGTACAAACAACTCAACCTGATTTCTTATACTTGATGCAATGAACACTTGACTTTTGAGTTTTCAAATCCAAAACTTAATGAGTACAATGGAGAGGATTCAATAGTTCTAAGTAATGGGCAACCTTTACAAATTACTGATATAGGTTCTGGTGTTCTCCCTACTCCTAAACATAACTTTATTTTGAAGCAAATTCTATGTGTTCCTCAAATAACAGCCAATTTCCTATCTGTTCACAAATTTTATCTTGATAATAAGTGTACATTTACTTTCCACGCTGACTTCATTTTATTCAAGATAAAATATCACGCCAGATATTATTCAGGGGACTAAGTGAAAATGGTCTATATCCCATTCCATGATCTCTTCAATCTAACTTATCTCCTAGAACTAAAGTTGTAGCTCTCATTGGCAACAAGTTATCCAACCATTTTTGGCACAACCGTTTAGGCCACCCTTCTAATAGCATAATACAGAAAATACTCAATAAAGCTGGCATAACATGTAAATCTAATCTTGATTCATGTATCTGTATAAGTTGTATCAAAGGCAAGATGTCTAAATTGCCTTTTTCACTGTCTATATCTCTTTCTTTCTATCATTTAGATCTTCTTCATAGTGATGTATGGGGACCTTCCCCTGTTACTTCTATAAATGGAATTAGATACTATGTTTCTTTTACTGATGGATACTCTAAATACACTTGGATTTCCCATTATCTATAAAATGGAATTAGATACTATGTTCTGGTTCTATGCTTTTTCCATTGCAACCTTTCTTATAAACAAAGTGCCTACTTTTATACTTAACAACAAAAGTCCTTTTGAAATATTTTTTGGATATATGCCTAATTATACAAATTTAAGAGTATTTAGTTGTGCTAGTTATCCTTTACTTAGGCCATTCAGCTCAAAATAAACTTCAACCTAGGTCTAATCATCATGTTTTCTTAGGTTACTCTCTTCACTCTAAAAGTTATCTTTGCTACAGCACTTCTTCACACAAGGTTATCACTTCTAAGCATGTCATTTTTTAAAAACATACATTTCCTTTCTCTGCATGTTCATCTTTGTCAGCTTAGTCTCTTTCTATAATCAATCAATCTCAAAATACTACTATTATACCTTTTATGTTTCCTAGCAGAATGTTATTGATGTTACTCCTTCTTCCATTGATTATAGTCAAGCTCCTTCTAATACATCAAATGATATAAATATGTCCTCTGACAATTCTTCAAATATGAGTCCTGCTATAGATCATTCATCTCTCGATTCAACCTCTCTTATACATATTTCTTCAATCTCTATTGACCTACCCTTTGCACCTATTTCTCATTCTAATCTACATCATCTTCCCTCAACATCACAATCTGTATCTAACAATCCATTACATACAACTGTTGTTTCTTCTTCTTATACTACAGGTAGTTTTCACACTATGACAACCAGAACAAAGTGTGGCGTCATTAAAAAGAATTTTTACTTAGTAGTGTCACATCATATCACTCTCATTCAGACAGATAGTGGGCCTACTTCCTATCTTGCGGTTGTTAAGTCTGAGACATGGAGACAAGCTATGCAAGAAGAGTTTTAAGCTCTATAAAAACAGGGAACTTGGACCTTAGCTCCTTTTTCACCAAATAAGAATGTCATTGGTTGCAAGTGGGTCTACAAATTGAAGTAAAAATCATATGGGGTTGTTGTAAGGTACAGAGCCAAGCTTGTTGCCAAAGGGGTTTCATCAACAGCCTAGCTTGGACTATTCTGAAACTTTTAGTCATGTGGTCAAGTCTACTACTGTAAGGTTGCTCTTATCTTTAGCCGCTCAATTTGATTGGTCTTTACATCAATTAGATGTAAAGAATACTTTTCTACACAGTTTTCTTTTAGGATAGGTATATATGTCTCAACCTCAAGGTTTTGTGAACTCAAGCTTTCCCAATCATGTATGCAGACTGCGTAAGTCCATCTATGGACTCAAACAGGTACCTAGAGCCTGGTTTAAGAGAATTACCTCATTCATTCTTACCATTGGTTTTGTCAGCTCTACTACAGATTACTCTCTATTTGTATGATATCAGACAACTCCGTTACCTACATACTACTCTATGTTAATGATATAGTGTTGACATGAAATAATTCCCTTTTCATTCAATCTTTGATTCAACAGCTCAAGACTGAGATTGGAATTACTGACATTGGATCAATAAGGTATTTTCTTAGCCTATAAGTGTCTCAATCATATAAGGGTATCTTCTTATATCAACAGAAATATGTGCAAGACTTACTTACTAAAGCTGGTTTAGTATCTGCTAAACCATGTAAAACAAAAATTTCACCCAAGACTGACTTTTATGACTCTCAGGCTTCACCAATGATTGATCTTATTCTCCATAGAACACTATTTGGAAGACTACAATACTTGACCTTCACCGGACTTGACATCATATTTACTGTCAACAAAGTGTGTCAGTTTATGCAAATGCCTACTGTTGTTCACTTTGCTACAGGGAAACGTATACTAAGGTACCTTAAAGGTACTTCCACTCAAGGCATTTTGTTCAAGAAAGGAGCCGTATCTCTCAATGCATACTTTGATGTAGATTAGGCTGATGACATTGCAGACATGATATTTACTTCTTTATATATTCTTTGGTTCTAATTCAATTTCTTGGTTTTCAAAGAAGCAACCAACAATTGCTAGGTCTACTACTGACAATGCATCTGCTATTTCTCTTGCCTTTGATCCTGTCTTTCATGTTAGGAGAAAACATATTGAAATTGACTATCACTTTGTAAGAGAGAAGGTTGTAAGAAATGACTTGGTTGTCTGGAATTATCTCTTCTACTGACCAACCCGTAGATATTTTTACTAAGCCATTGCATTCAGCTCAATTATCTTCATTGAAGTCTAAACTGATGCATCACTTTGAGGGGGGATGATAACTAATATATTACTGTTATATCAGTAGTGTAATCTAACCTCTTAGTGTATGTATAGAAAGGTCAACCAACAATAGAATGTTGAAATACCTAGATGAAAGGGAGACCAAAGAGATGATCATCTATGTGCATGAAGAAGTCTGAGATCCACACATGAATGGCGCATGCTTGCTAAAAAAAGACTTCGCCTAGGATATTACTTATGTACGATGGAGAGGGAAGCGTGTCTTGCTTTGTTCAGAGATGCCATAAAAGCGCATGCGAATTCGATCCACGCGTCGTCGAATGAGCTTCATAACAAATCACACCATGACCCTTTGCTATATATTGCCTAGATCTCATTGGAAGGTTAACCCAAAAGCATCCAATTGGACATGAATACATCTTGGTGTATATCAATTTTTTCATAAAGTGGGATAAAAACCTCCTAGACCACGATCACAGGGGCACACAGCATAATCTTTCTGAAGAAGCAGCTTCACATTCATAAGCTTAGGTTTGGAAGAGCCTGTTGTCCAAGCTATTCGTGCACAATAATGAGAATCATTCTATTGTCTCATCCTCTTGCTTATCCTTCTCTCTTTTGTCATTCCTCTAACAACTTAATCGTCATTTCTTTAATTTTAATTCCAAAAATGGAAGCAACAATTTGAAAAGAACTACTCAAATCTTTTAACATTAACCAAAACCAAAAATTGCTAATTGTGAGGCATCAAACAACAAAAGCAAACAGAAATGTCATTTGCAAGAAACCAGACAAACCGAGAGATGGTCGTGCACAAAAAGTGCTAGTCGTGAGGAATAAAACTAAAAAGTTGTGACACCCTCTGCGTTTCATAAAAGATAAGAGGCAGTGGAGAGGGCTTTAAAAGTAGAGAAGATAAGGGAAATGATAGGGGGCTGAAGAAGAGAGACGGTGGAGAGGAGATGAGCGGAGGCTCTGTGTTTAACTCTGAGAGAAATTCATGGAGAGACTTGAGAAAAAAAAATATTTTAGGACCCTGAAATATAGTTCTTATTCCATTGTAATTAAAATAGTCAATTACGACGGAGACATGCATATGTCTCCGCCGTCGTAATCAAAATAGTCAACTACGATGTTGCAGTCACCCACATCATGATAAAATATTATAGATGGCGGTGCGTTATTCTACCGTCGTAAGAAATTAAGTTCTACTGTCGTCTGCTTATAAACGAGCAGTACTACTAAATCATTTACAATGGATTAATTATGAACCATCGCCCTCTTTTGTAAATAACCATCGCGGAAAACAGCTTTTCTAGTAGCGTATCCCTTCCTCTGCCCCTTCGTATTTGATGGACATTTTGATGGATTTAAGCCAATAGAGGTGCATGTGCCCCCCTCATGAGAAAATATTGTGTTTATTTTAGATGACGGTGCACTATTCTACTATCGTAAGAAATTAAATTAACTTACTACTATCATCTGCTTAGAAAAAAAGCACTACTAAATCATTTACGGCGGATTAATTATGAATCGTCGTCCTGGAAACCAATGTGCCTCCCTCACCCTTTGATTTTGATTTTTTAAATTTCTTATATTTAAGTATGTTTTTAATGTTTTTTTCCAAAAGAAATATTTCTCACTATTTGAAATTCTTTTAATAATTTCCGTTCTCTCTCGCTCTCTCACTTTCACTCTATCTATTTCCCCCTCGATCTATGTCTCCCTCTATCACTTCCTCCCACTCTCCCTCTCTTTTCCCCTCTCTCTTTCACTCTCCGTTTCACTCTCTCTCTCTTTCCCTCTCTCTCCCTCTCACTCTTTTCCTCTCTCTCACTCTCTCCCCCTCTTTCTATTTCTCTCCCTCTCTCTTGCTGTCTCTCTCACCTTGCTCTCTCTTCCCCCTCCCTCTCACTCAATTTCTCTTTCTCTCTCTCTCTCTCTCTCTTGTTGTCTCTCTTGCCTTGCTCTCTCCCTCGCTCTCTCTCCTCCTCTCACACACACACTCTCTCTCTCACTTTCACTCTCTCTGTTTTCTCTTTGTCTCTCTCTCTCCCACACTGACTCACACTCTCTCTCCCTCTCTCTCCCCCTCTCCCTCTCTCTAGCTCTTTCACCCTCCCTCTCTCTAGCTCTCATCTCTCTCCCACTCTCTCTAGCTCTCTCACCCTCCCTCTCTCTAGCTCTCCTCTCTCTCTCCATCACTATCTCGTTGTCTCTCTTTCCCCATTCCAGTATTTCTCTCTATTTGTCTCTCTCTCTGTCTTCCTCGCTCTCTCTCAACCTCTGTCTCTCCCCCTCTTAATCTCCCTCTCTATCTCTCTCTATCTCCCCATTCATGTCCCTCTCTCTCCTTCTCCCTCTCTCTTGCTCTCTCCCTCTCTCTTTCTTTGTCTCTCTCTCGCTATCCCACTCAATCTTTCTTTCTCTTTCTCACTATTGTTCTCTCTCTCACTCTCACTCTCGCACGCTTTCTCCTTCTCTCTATCTCTTTGTCTCTTTTTCCCTCCCTCTCTCCCTCTCCCCTTCTCTCTCTCTCTCATTGTCTTTCTCTAGCTCTCCTATCTCTCTCTCCCTCCTCTTTGATTTCTTTATCTTTGTCTCTCTCTCCCTCGCTCTCTCTCTCTTTCTCTCTCCCCCTCTCTCTTACTCTCTCTGTCTCTCTATCTCTTTGTCTCTTTTTCCCTCCCTCTCTCCCTCTCCCTCTCTCTCACCATCTTTCTCTAGCTCTCCTCTCTCTCTCCCTCCTCCTCCTTGATTTCTCTATCTTTGTCTCTCTCTCTCCCCCTTTCTCTTACTCTCTTTCTCTCTCTCTCTCTCGTTCTCTCACTCTCCCTCCCTTTCTCTCCCTCTCTCTCCCCCTTGCTCTCTCCCTCTCACTCACTTTCTCTTCTCCCGCTCTCTCTATCTCTCTCTCTCCTTCTCTACCTTTGTCTCTCTCGTTCTCTCACACACACACACACTTGTTATCGCTCTCTCCTTCTCTCTCTCCCTCTCTCTACCTCTCTCTCTCTCTCCCTCTCTCTCACTCTCTCTTTTCCTCTCTCTCACTCTCTCCCTCTCTCGGGTTGCTCTATTCCCCGCTCTCTCTCTCCCCCCTCTCACTCACTCTCTATCTCTCTCTCCCCCTCCCTCTCACTCTCTGTCTGTCTCTCTCACACCGTCTTTCTCTACCTCTCCTCTCCTCTCTCTCTCCCTCCTCCTTGATTTCTCTCTCTCTTCCTCTCTCTCCCCCACTCCCACTCTCCCTCTCTTTTTCCCTCTCTCTTTCACTCTCCGTTTCGCTCTCTCTCTTTCACTCTCTCTTGCTCTCTCGCTCTCTCCCTCTTACTCTCTCTCGCCGACTCTCTCTTACTTTCACTCTATCTATTTCCCCCCGATCTATGTCTCCCTCTATCACTCTCTCCCACTCTCCCTCTCTTTTTCCCTCTCTCTTTCAGTCTCCGTTTCGCTCTCTCTCTTTCACTCTCTCTTGCTCTCTCGCTCTCTCCCTCTCACTGTCTCTCGCTGACTCTCTCTCACTTTCACTCTATCTATTTCTCCCTCGATCTATGTCTCCCTCTATCACTCCCTCCCTCTCTCCCTCTCTCTCAGTCCCTATCTCCCCCTCCCACTCTCTCTCTTTTCCTCTCTCCCTCTCACTCACGCTCTTGCTCTCTCTCGCTAACTCGCACTATCTCTCCTTCCCTATCTCACTTTCTTTGTCTGTCTCTCTCTCACTCTCTCACCCTCTCTCTGGCTCTCCTCTTTCTCTCTCCCTGTCTTGCTATCTCGCTCTCTCTCTCTCTCCCCTCGCTCTCTGTCTCTCTCTCTGTCTTCCTCGCTCTCTCTCAATTTCTGTCTCTCCCCCTCTTAATCTCCCTCTCTATCTTTCTCTATCATCCCATTCATGTCCCTCTCTCTCCTTCTCTCTCTCTCGTTCTGTCCCTCTCGTTCTCTTTGTCTCTCTCCCGCTATCCCACTCAAAATTTCTATGTAATTTTATACAACTCTTGTTCCAAAAAATTGATTTAGTATAAAACACTCCTTCAATCTTATAATTCAGATAGAAATTAAAATTAACATATTGCTGAGAAATTAAGTAATGTAAAATTCAGTTGTTTTCTATTCATTTATTTCTAAATAATTAATGTTTTTATATGAGTACTTGCCACTGTATTTTGTAAAAAAAAATATCCAACCATTATAAAGTTGTTATGATGTACATATACATTATATTAACGCGTGTGATAATCTAACTAGTATTTATTACAGAAAGTTATTTTTTTAGATATTAGTCAAAGTTTGAGTAAGTAATCAAAAGAGACCAAAGTAAGAAGGATAGCCTTATTAACATATTTTTTTCTATAACAATGACAAAAATGTTAAAACACAAAATTTCAAATAGGAAAACTAGTTAAAGTTGATTAAAAAGATTGTTGACAAAAAATCAATCATAAAGATAATAAATAGAAAGAATATTAGTGATGAATATCCAAATGTTAATATTTGTAGGAGTTCAAAAGAATATTAGAAGGAACCTTTATATATCTCTATCTTTAATATATTAAAAGTGAGATGAAAAATGGAATCATTTTGAAGCTTTTCGTCTACTCCTAATTTTACAATTTCAAAATTACCTACAAGTCTATTAATAGTGCACCATTAATGATATTTTATTTTTAGACATGATAATATATTAAGTTATTTCACCATGAGAATATATTAGAAATTGTATCAATAATCAATTAAAGAATAACATGTTTTTAGTTCATTGATCATATAGAGATAAAAAAATAATATATTAAAAGAATCTAACTAAAAAATTATATAGGATGTTCTTCTAGCATAACTAACTTAATTGGAAACATTTTGATGAGTTAGACTTATGAAAAACATAAAAATTATGATTATAATTTTATAATTTTATTTATTATTAAATATATATTATTCAAAAAAAATTATTTATATAAATAATTAATGTATAAGAAATAAAAAAATAAAAAAATAAAAAAAATTGTACATATCACATACACAACATTAGTTAAAAGCTATACTACTCTCATTTCTTAAGATTTGTAACTTTGATTAAAAAATTATTTTTCACGATATAATTAATTGCAATAAATGAGGTAGATGAGAAATCGCTGGTCAATATTAATGTTGTGGAACAAATATAATTAATTAGACAGATATGTCTTTTCCGTCACAGAAAATGTCTGAATTGGAATAAAAAGAAAGAAAAAGGAACCGAAACATGTGGACTGTGTGGTAGCTAGATAACAGTATTATCTCACAAATCGCTGGGTTTGCTCATGGTGGGGAAGGTCTAATTTATGAACTAGGGTTTTATTCTTAAAATTATTTGTCTAAGCCATTTTCCATTATTTATTAATAATTGAAGTACATAATTACAAATATAATTAATAATTTTGTTTTATATTTATAAATGTTCGGATCAGCTTACATGCGCTTCAATTAATCCTATAATACTCGTGGTTCATCTTTAAAAATTTTCATAAATGAGTCATGTTAAATTCTTTGCTTTAATACCAAGAAATATGACTAAGAATGTACGTGAATCTAAAGACGTTCAAACCTCAAATCTGGAAGAAGCTGGCAAGCCTGTTAAGTCTAAGTTCTTCATCACTTGCGCTAATTGTTTTGGGTTTATTAATCGTTTTTAGATGTATTTATATTGCAAGATAAACTAGCTAGGTTGAGACTTGACACACTCTTTCTTGGCCAAAAATTGTATTGGTGCTCTTTTGTCTCAAGTTAGATCCATTTTTTGGACCTATTAGGATCAAAGTTCCCATATAAAACTCAGACCAAAGTTAGATTTTCACTATGAGATATTCATTAATAACAAATGTCATTTCAATTTAATTTCCAAATATCTTAAGTAAGGATAAAATTGTTTGTTTTAGTTAAAATCCCCAAAACATTAGCATTTACCGTACTAATATGATATTGATTATTGGGTAAACTATGCTTTTGGCCAGGGTGGAGTCACACTCGGCACAGGATCCTTTACATTTTGTTTAGTGTGTGCATGATTTTTTGTTTTTATTTTCCATTCCTTAGAGAATTTTAACTAAGAAAATAATTTGTATATCGATACTTGAGTGTGCTGAAAATTAATTTGTTATTTGACATTATATTTTAGTTATTTTAGAACTCCGATCGAATTGAAAGATAAAAGTAATGGTGACTCAAAACTGTATACAAATTCTTTAGGTTGATAAAAATATAGCTTTAACTGTATAACATATGTTTAAGTTATCATATATTTACTAAATGACTCATATTAAATATTAACATTAGATAAATTAGGTTAGTGTAGTTGGTTGAGCATTCATATTTATACCTTAGTGGTCGTGAGTTTGAGTCATATTGATATTCTCTAATTTTCTTTAGGGTTTATAATATAACTTTGATAAAAAAGATTTAAAAAAAAATGAACATTAACTATTTGTGTTTTTCTTTAATTCTTTGTCTATAACACTTTTGTGTTATAGAAAATATATTTAAGTGATTTTGTCATTTTGCTAATAGATATTATGTAAATCTAAAAATTTAGTAAGCAACAAATTCCGATTTTTTTACTGCAAAGTTCGATAATGCCCCGTTTGAAAATTATTTTGATTTGCCACTCGCTTTTGGTGTCTAAATTCTGAATTTTTTTGGTGTATAAATTATGACTTATGTTTTAATTTGGTCTACCAACTCTATTTTAAATCAACTTAAGTTTTGAACTAATTTATACTAAGTACTTATCACTTGTTCCATAGCTAAAATCTTAGAAAAATAATGTCATGTGATATGAAAATGATGTTTTGACACATCAAATATTTAAATTGTAATATGTCACTATAAGAAAATTCTTTAATTGCGACGGTTATATATGACGGTTTGAGAAATTATTGCTAACTGTTGAAAATGGGTTAAATTACGATGGTTTAGTCAACCGTCGTAATTCATTGTGTTTTACCGACAATTTTAAATTAACCGTCGCAACAGGTCACATATTGCGACGGTTTAGGAGAACCGTCGCAATTAATTTATAATATTGTGACGGCTCATTTTAACCGTCGCAATTAATTGTGAAATTGCGACGGTTTATGAAAACCGTCACAAATGTCTTTGAGGGGTTACATAATTTTTTTGCTTTTTTTAATCCCTATTGCGACGGATTTAATGAACCGTCGGCAAAAATATATATTGTGACGGTTCCATCTAACCGTCACAAAATTTATTGAGGGATGATTTAATAAAACGGTGTAGTTTTGATTTTTTTTAATCAAACCATCGCAAAAAGAAATCCTAAATTAACCACTTCGCGCGTCTTCTTCCCCATTTCCCCTCTGTTTTCCCCCCAGCAGCTCAACTGGCGCGATTCTCCCCCATTTTCGAACGGCGATCTCAGCCATGTGCTCCTCGCCGTAACTAAACCCTGGTATAGTGGTTCACCTCTCCATTGATCAGCCGCGATAGGTTCCTTCTTCTCCATTAATTTTCTTGACTTCTAGTATTCTTTTTATGATTTTTCATTTTTTGAGCTTTGCATTTTTATAATTTTCTTGATTTCTAGTATTCTTTTTAGGAGGATTGTATTTGTTGGCCTTACTAATAGGATTAAGAGTTTGTGAAAAAAATTCTAGATGTTTGATAGAAAAAAATCTAGATTTGAAAAATTATGGCTTTAGGTATTGGATAATGTTATGGCTTTGGATATTGGGTATTGAAGCGTCCGTGTAATTAAGACAGAAAATTATAACATAAGTTGTCCTCTTTAATTTAGTCCACAAATATTAGATGAGTTGCGGTAAGTTAGCTCAGTTTAGTTATTGAAAGTTAGTTTGGTTAGTTTAGTATCTGTTATGAATTAATGGAATTCTTTTGATAGTCTTTGGTTATAAAGAATGGAATTATTAACTTTTTACCAGATTTCATATAAGCTAATTTCACTAAAATCCCACAATATTAACCTTTTTAATTACATCTCTCAACTTTAACCTCTCGTTCATTTTTTTTCCTATTAACTCGTTCATATGCATGCGATGTGATCAAGAAGGTTTGTTCGCTCAATTAATTAGGCTAATCAAGAATATGAGCCTTCTTTTTATTTTTTTAGCATAGTAGGCTAAAAGGTGTAGCATTAGTTTTGATTATTCTATTTGTTTGGTCTTTTTTAAGCTTTGAGAGTTGCAATGGATAATAGTTGGATGACAAAACCAAGATTTAGTAAGGCATATGAAGATGTAGTAGATCAATTTTTGAACTTTACATTTGAGAGAGGATCGAGTGATGGATACATATCATTTCCTTGTTACCGGTGTGTTCATTGTTATCGTAAGACTAAAGACGTCGTCCGTGAATACCTGATATGTAATGGAATTATAAGTGGTTATACATGTTGGTATTTTCGTAGGAAGTCAGTGGTGACTACTTCATCCGAAATTGGTACGCCATTTGAAGTTATTGTTAATAATAGAGAACATGTAGAAACACCATTATCATGTCAAGATGATGATAATGATATGCATGATTTGTTGCATGATGCATTTAGTAATTTATTGAACAATGAACATGGTTCAGATTCTATTCCATCACAAAAATCGGTTGATGATGTAGATGAAAGAATGAGGGAATTCAGAGATGATTCTGATTGTAAGGACTTTTACGATCTGGTTAAATTCTAAACTTGATAATTGTTTTAATTAGTTTTATTTTAAGTATATTTAATCATATGTTCTTATTTTATAGACAGAAGAGCTTCAAAGAGAGCCCTTAAGAATGGAGCTATTTGTAGTCTCACATGAACGGAAAGATGAAACTTATGTAAATGAAGAGACTGCAAACGTTGCAGTAAGTTATTACATGTAATATTAATACCAAATTTTGAAATAGTTATTACATGTTTACTCATATTAAGTCTTAATTTTGTATTATAGGTGAAACTTAAAGAGCGCATGAGTCAATTTTCGGATGGTGATTATGATCTAATTTCACCAAATGACGTGCTGTCACAAGTATTGGGTCCAGACCATCCTGGACGAGTGCGTTCATTATGACTCGGGGTAACTCCATCTCAAGTATTCTCGCATTATCGTGGGGAATCGTCCACACAAGATTCTACCCGTTTATCAACTGAGCTAGAATCTCAACTTGCACGAGTAGCTGAGTTGGAGGCTCAATGCGCACGGGTGCCTCAGTTAGAGACTGAATGTTCAGAGATGCATGAGAAATATGATCACGTGCAGGCTGAATGTTCAGAGATACGCTCCCAGCTAAGCTTAATTATGAAGTTTATGCAAGACTCTCGTAAAGACTAGGGTAACATTTTGTTATTTAATGTTATTTAATAGTACTTCTGAAATATTTTATTATTTCAAATTATCATACTTTGAACTTATTAAATAATTTGTATTGATAATCTATTATAGTTTTGAACATCTAATTAATGATATGATTTATAGTTACGCGCTCTGAAAATATAAAATGATACTGCTATGACTATTGTGGAAATATATACCCTATTAAAATTGTGTTAATATACAGGAATTTTTTAGAATTAGCAGAAATATGAAGGAGCATATGAATTTAGTGTTTTTTGCGATGGTTCTTAAATCGTCGCAAAAATTTGGACTAGGACAAATTCGCGACAGTTCTATAACCATCGCAATAAGACTACCTATTTCGCGACAGTTGTTGAACCATCGTTATATATAAAATTTGTGACGGTTCTAAAAACTGTCGCGGTATATTTTATTTAGCGACGATTTCAAACCGTCGCCAATTATCAAAATAACCGTCGCTTTAGAGTCTATGTCGCGACGTTCCTCCGACAGTTGTCAAAATCATCGGTGATTTAATCCTAAGGGCGACGATCCCGACGATTCTCCAACCTTTGTCGTATCAATTCTGACGGTTTTCCAACCATCGTCGTATCGATTTTGACGGTTAAAAATCATTGTCGTAAACTCGAATAACCATCGCCGTAGACGTATTTTTTTGTAGTGTGTGTCAAAGAGTTATCATATCCAGATATCATCTTTTCGTAACATTTCACTTATTATATAGTCAATGAAGACTTGATTGAAACGAGTTGAAGAGTTTAATCACTAAATAATTTTTTTAAAAATAATTGAGAACCAGAATGAATGATATGACATAGTTCAGAGAGAAAATAGTAACAATTTAGCCAGTAATATTTGAAATTTTCATTTTGTTTGACATCAAAGTCGTATAAGAGAAAAAACATACATTAAAGACAACTGTTGTACACATCCTACCTAGAATTAAATGTTCTACCTAAAATATTACGAACACAAACAGAAGAACATAACATCTTTGGTCATTTTAAATTTTCTCAACCAACACACAACCAATTCACCCACAAGATTATTTAAGGTTAAAGGGTAAAGCCAAAAAATTATCATCAGCTTTTCTCTCCTTTCCCACACTTTCTTTCTCAATATTTCTCAGCATACCAGCAATGGAGAAGATGAGAGTGAAAAATCTTGCTTTCTTTGCAGTATTCATGGCTTTTAGCTTAACTCCATTGATGTCAGAAGCCATGGAGATTGGTGATCAAGAACGACTGAAGAAAATGGCAGCAGTGAATAACGTAACGTGTATTTTAGTGTTTGGAGATTCTAGTGTTGATCCTGGTAATAACAATGTTCTTCATACTACAATGAAGAGTAACTTTCTTCCTTATGGCAAGGATTTCTTTAATGGCCACCCTACTGGAAGGTTCAGTAATGGTAGACTTGCTACTGATTTCATTGGTAATTTTCTCCCACAAAAATTTTAATTTTTTCTTTACATTAACTTATTTTTCTCGCATTTTACTCACTTGTTGACAGTTCGAGAAGTTCGAACGTCTTACGACGCGTAGAGTTATAGTGACTAACTCAAAAAATGGAGGATGTTTTCTTTATACTTTAGATTCAGTTTCAATTTAGTTACATCATAGTTTTAGTTTTTTCAATTTAGTCTTTCAACTTTTTATTTCTTGTCAATATTGTCCTTAGTCCATTTTTTGTTGAGAACTTATATATAATAATGGAAGAACAGTAAAAATAGTCAACTTTTAAACTCAAACTGTAAAAATCAGAAATTTTTTATAAAAATGATCAGAATAAATAATAATTTGCCAAATTACACAAGTCTAAATGTAAATAATTTACTTACAATTATGTAATTTTTGTACATAAATCGTTTACTTCAGTCACTTCTGACCAATTTTTGAAAAAAAACGTTTTCCATCATTTTTATACTTTGAGTTGAAAAGTTGACTTTTATTATCATTTTTCTTATAATATATGTGTATGATTGGTTAAAAGTTTTAATATATCCCTCATAAATATCTACAGATTAATTTATATAGGCATAGAGCTGCTTAAACTATTGAAGTGACAAAGACAAATTGTACAAAAAAATTACCGCTTGTACAAGATTAAATCAAGTGTAGTCAACTCAAAATGTACAAAAAAAATTATATTTGGGATGGTGAATAATATTAATTAACTTATTACTAAATTGAATCTGAGTGACCAAAAATAAGATTTTACAACAATTCCAATATACCCATTACTTTTTATTATTTGGAATGTGAAGAAAGTTGAGAAAATTAAAATTAAAATTCTTCCAGGAAATAAAAATAAAATTAGGAACCTCAATTCTTTCAACAAAATTTGGCATTTTTTTACAAGGGAAATAACCAACTTGCCATTTTGTTTTAGAATACTTTTGTTGATCTTAATGATTGCTAGCATCTAGCTAAAATATTTTACTGACCCTAATATACCAATAAGTTTATCAAGTGTTAATTAACGTCCAAATACTAGACTAGTGTCTGACAAATTTTTTTTTTCCGAGTCAGAGGTATGGTGTGTGAGTAACTTAGTCTTTTCTCACATTAAAAATACCACATTTCTTTAAAAAGAGTCTCTCCGTAATTTCTCAAGAAAATTATTGCTCATTGCTTATACATTATCTAGCTTAATTTTAGAAGATTCAGAGCATATTTCCGGTTATGTGATTGGTTTATTCACGTGAATTTCATAAAACAGCGGAAGCAATTGGCTTTTCAAAAACAGTTCCAGCTTTTCTGGACAGAAAATTGAAGGCAGTGGACCTTATGCATGGGGTTAGCTTTGCATCAGCTGCTTCAGGCTATGATGATCTTACGGCTAATCTCTCTGTAAGTTTCATTTTAATTAATTAATATCTGGAATTATTTATTATTATGTGGAATTAATTAATGAAGGAAGCTAACAATTAAATTTTCGAACAGAATGTATTATCGGTAACAAAACAGGTGGAGTACTTTATGCATTACAAGATTCATTTGGGACAGAGTTTAGGAAAGAAAAGGGCAGAATTTATAATAAGAAATGGAATAGTGATAATGAGTATGGGAACCAATGATTTTCTCCAGAATTACTACTTGGAACCAACTCGTTCTAACCAGTTCAGCTTGGAACAATACCAGAACTTCTTGGTCTCTTGTATGTCTCATGCCATTCAGGTTCCCCTCTCTCTCCCCCTCCCTCTCTCTCACCGGAAACATCTTCTCTATAGTTTTTTCAAACCCAATTAAATTGACGGTAAAAAACATTTTTAGACGTTTAAAGTTTTTGAAAAATGACAAGAAAAGTTAATTTTTTAGTTCAAACTGTAAAAATGACTGAAAATTTTTATTTTAAAAAAAATGACGGAAATAAATAATTTATGTACAAAAATTATGCAGACATAAATAAGTTATTTATACTATTCTGACTATTTTTGTAAAAAAAATAATTTTTCCGATCATTTTTACAGTTATTTGTTATCGATTGGGCCCACACTTGAGAATCATCAGCAATTAATAGCATCCATCAACTTAGTTTATTAAGTGAAAAACTATTAAAATGCTCGAGTTTAATTATTTATTTTTCAAATGAATAATTGACATAGTTTTGAATAAGTGCACCATGTACATCTTGCGTGTGTAAGGGAGTTGAAAATGGTTTGTAAGGACAAAATTGGAACATTTGCACTATCAATTAACGTAGAATTCAGTGATTTGCATATGATTAGTAGAAAAAAGAACACAAAATTCAGTGCTATGTATGTATTAAATTAGCAACAATATGCAATTTGTATTTGGTTTTCAGGGAATGCATAGGCTGGGAACCAAGAGAATGGTAATTGTTGGAGTTCCACCATTGGGATGTATGCCACTTGTGAAGACATTATTTGACAAGACAACATGTGTGGAAAGTTACAATAAAGTGGCCTACTCATTCAACTCCAAAATAAAAGCAAAATTGGCAAACATCAAAGCAAGATTGGGAATGAATTTTGCCTTTGTAGATGTCTTTGCCATCATACTAAATGCAGTGAAAACCCCCACAAAATATGGTTTGTCCATCACCGCATAACAGCATTTATATATTTGACTAACACATTTACAGTTAAATTCAAGAGCACAAAACCGTGAGACCTACTGCTTAATTGATTTAACGGTTAGTAATTTAATTTTAACATGTTTTAAATATTTTTTTGATCTCGACAGCTTTAACGGAAACTTCAAAGGGGTGTTGCGGGACAGGATTAGTCGAGTACGGAGACTCGTGTAAGGGATTAAGTACGTGTAATGATCCAGAGAAATACGTGTTCTGGGATGCTGTTCATCCAACAGAAAAGATGTACAAAATTATAGCAGACGAGGCTATTAAGTCTGTTGAATCAGAAATCTTTACCTAACAATCTCACAATGGAAATATCTTGTGTGTTTGCTATTGTTTATTGGGAGGGTCCTGAGTATTTCGAGGAAGCAATCCTTAATATGAAATGTTTAAAGTATTTTTCAAAATTTAGATATTCAAATTACTTCATTTTTTCAACTATATTTTCGTGACTTTTGCCTAAAATCAAGGATTTTTGGATAAATATATATTTTTCATTTTCCTTCAAGATTTTTTTACCCATTTTTTTAAAATTCAGAAATTTATTTCCATGGTCCACTAAATCTAATAAATTTTACTGTCCACACACTACCCAAGACGCTTACCCATCAAGTAGGAAAAGACGTCTACTTGCTTCACAATCCTTCTTTGCGTCTCTTTCTTCTTTTTACGCTCATTTGCTCTCTTCTTCCTCTTCGTCTCCATTCTCATTTGTGCTCTCTCTTCTCGCGTCTCTTCTGCTTCTGCTTTGGTAAGACAGTCCACGCAATTCGTCTTCTTCTGTTTCCAGAGCACTCAGACACGATATACAGGCACGACACGCACCTACGAACAAACTCAAGTACCTATTAATTTTCTTTTTACGCAAAAAAGGACATAGAGTTTGTAATTTTTTCTTTTGTTCTTCTTATTGGACTTTTTTAGTTCTGGGGTTCGGGGAAAATCTAGGGTTTAAGTTATCATTCTTGATGATTATAACCTTCTACATGACTAGATTCGTTGATGTTTTGATAGATGAACGTGATAACCATTTGAATATATTGGCTACTTGAAGGGTTTAAGTAGTTGTTTAGGACTATTTGAACCTTTCAAATAATCAATTAGAAAATAATATCTCACTACTTGAAAACTTCAAGTAGTCATTTAGACTCTGAAAGTAAAAATAAGTGACTACTTAAAGGATTCAAGTAGTATATATGACTACTTGAACCCTTCAAATAGTGATTTTGATTCTGAAAGTCAAAACAATTCAGTACTTGAAGGATTCAAGTAGTGTATCTCACTACTTGAACCCTTCAAGTAGTGATTTTGAATATAGAAGTAAAAACAAATCACTACTTGAAGGGTTCAAATAGTGTATCTGCCACTAGTGCCTCAACTTTATAATAGTATGAGCATAAGATGTAATTATATATGTTGCGTTGTCGACAACAGGCTAACGCATGTGCACAAGAGTATTGGTCTAGATCAAATTCATGACAATTGCTTATTTTTTATATAAGTTGACAACATGCTCTCTATCCCCAGTACTTACATGAAACTCGTGAATATCTGAGGCAACCATGGAAAGTCTGCGAGAAGCATCATGATTCTTTTTAAGCTCCTTCTCACACCATTTGGTCATCTGTATGTGCATCTCATAAGCAACTTTCTGACATTGATAATACCACCGTTGCATCAAATCAAGAAGATGCTCTATTAAACTTGTTATTGGGGGGCTCTAGCATCATTTAGTATGCTATTCATGCATTCAACGATGTTGGTAGTCATTATGTTATAACGTCTACCACCACAATGAGAATTAGCCCATCTATCAAATCTGGCCGTCTCAAAATAGTTTCCAGTACCTAGATGAACTTGGTTGATGATAGTCATGCATGCCTTAAATTCTCATAAACGATAGGCGTTGGCTGCTTTGAAAAGTAAAGGATTGACGTTGCTAGTTTTGAGCGTTGATTTTATATTCATTCTCATATGGTAGATGCAAGCTCCATGAAATGATTGTGGGACGACAAACTATATACCCTTCGCTATACTTTCATTTATGTCTGACATAAATACCAAGTCATCCAAGTCTTAAATAACCCCGTCCATCTTATTAAAGAACCATTCCCACGATGCGTCATTCTCAGAGTCAGCAATCCCAAAGGCAAGTGAATATACTTGGTTATGCCCATCTTTAAAAGTTGCAATGAACATTGTCCCTTTATACTTTTCTTTTAATAATGTTCCATCGATAGCAATGACGTATACAATTAAGAAATCTATGAATCAAGGCTCCAATCGACATGGAGAAGTATTTGAAATGGTTATGTTCATCAGTCTCTATATGAGTAACAGTACATGGATTCTTCGCCTCTAACATGTGACAGTAGGATAGGAGCCTCATATTGAACTTTTAGGTGAACCTCGAACTAGAGCCAATTCAACTTCCCTAGCCCTCCAAGCTTTGTCATAGATTATATTGATGTCATAATCCTTACGAACATCTTCGATGATATCTTTCAGCCTATAAATCCGTCACACACCAGTGTATTTTGACTTTATGCAATGACCGACTAATAAGCTTGTTGCTTGACGATAATCGATAATCATGTTGTAAGATATCAAAAGAGAACATATGAGTATGTATGAACTTTGTTATTTTAAAGTACTCTAAAAATCAAACCTTAATAGCTGGTAGCCTCCATGAACATGTTTTTCAGCATAAACAATCACCAACAATTTCGGCGTGGATTTGAAGACTTTAAGTTCAATGTTTTGACAGATTGCCAAGAGTCCAACAATTCTTCAGAGCTCTTCTTTGTTTTGGTAGAGTTTTTCTATATCTAACATATCTAAGACACTTACATGCTCATGATCCACTAGATGTGATAAGCTTGAAGCATTATAAGATGGTCGTGCGAAGATGCAATGTTACTTGGCATTGATGAAGGATGTACATTAGCCTCTGGTCTTCTATTCAAATCTGGTAAGGTAGGGGGATAATCCCGAATTGCTTCTTCATATAGCCCAAAATCAATATCATCTTCAATACCAATATAAAGCCCATCATCACTATCAGGATGTTCAAGTTCATCATCATTAACATCTTGTTGACAATCATCATCATCATCATATCTCCCACAGTAATACTCTCATGAATGAAAATTATCATTATGATTGTTCTCATCACTATCAACCATTGTTTCACCCATAAAGCATGGAATGTGATCATAATGATCTTGTTGTGAGAGAGAGCTATTTCAAGAACCTGACTTTGACTTAGACATGTAAGATTATCAACAATTGTCCTAGGTTTGGGTTTGAGAGTAACATATAAAGGAGTACGAA
This sequence comes from Datisca glomerata, assembly GCA_003255025.1. Lineage (NCBI taxonomy): Eukaryota > Viridiplantae > Streptophyta > Magnoliopsida > Cucurbitales > Datiscaceae > Datisca > Datisca glomerata. The sequence continues at coordinate 1,090 of QANY01013766.1, read as the reverse complement.
GTGCTTTCGAACTATTCTCGACAATGAAAACCTCACGTGGCGATCATTTAAAATTTCAGTAGGTGGGGATGACACATGAGTCTTATATAAAAACTTCATTGAAATATTATACTTTGTTGGATCAAAATTTATTAATCATATATGATACTAGATAACTCTTGCTAAGTACAACTTAGTGGTATGCTAACGGGGAGCTTACCGTACGACTAAAAATGAATGAAGTACTGTTTCTCTCTCATTCACCACCGTGTACCACCAATATCCGAATTTCAGACATATATGTTTAAGACAAAAACATTCACCTATAAAGTTCATTTAATTTTGTGGTAGTTATTTTTTATGAATAATAATTATATTTATTCTCATTAAGGAACCAGAGACCGTTTTACGACTTGAACGGTTATAGTAGTGGTTTATAACTATTTGAACTGTTCAAATAGTTATTTGATTTGTGCAGTCAAGTACTTATAAAACATCACTTGAACCCTTCAAGTAGTCATTTATCCAGAGAGCTTGTCACTACAGAAATGGTTCCAGTAGTAGTTTATAACTACTTGAACCCTTCAAGTAATTATTTTAATTCTTGCAGTCAGTCATCTAGAGAGCATGTGAGTACTTGAAGGGTTCAACTAGTTATAAAACATTACTTGAACACTTCAAGTAGTTTATTTTATTATGACAGCAGTAAAACAACAGTAAAATGGAGACCACTTTAATATTTGAAGGGTTAAGAATGGGTCTCTAACTACTTGAACCTTTCAAGTAGTTTTTTTTCTTGCATCAACAACCCAAGCACTAGTGGCTACTTGAAGGATTCAAGTAGATGTTCCGTCGAAATAATTGGTTTTATTATGTCATTACTTGAAGCATTTTATGCGTAAAAATTAAGAGAGAAATGGGTACCAATCTACTCTCGTTGAATAAGAAGAATGAGAAGAATGATTGGGCCTCAATGAAAAAGGTTGGGTCACAGGGTCTCAAAGAAATATAAGAAGAATAAAAGAAGAAGAAGAAGAAGCAGCAGAAGAATAATAGAAGAAGAAGCAGAAGAAGAAGAAGGAGAAGAAGAAGAAGAAGGAGAAGGAGAAGA